>JAWRVZ010000022.1:747500-1307500 GCA_037043235.1 Rhodeus uyekii | reverse complement strand
CAGGTTCTTGTATTCTTTCTCCCAGTACTCTGTGTTACTGCTCTGCCCTGCAAGGTAAGAAAAAGAGTAGAAAGCATGATGCAACAGGTTAACAAAAAAGAAAAAAAAGGGGGGAGGGGGGGACAGATTGCAGAAATAGAAGGGAACATAAACAGAGGTCTGAGGACACTTTATTCAGTTATTTATATTGTAATTCAAGACATGCATTTGGCTGGATTATCTGTTCAGTTGGTGTGTAAAAAATGACTCAAATGTCAACTCCGAGACTCTGATGTAAATAAACAGATTAAGGTGACTTAAACAAGACCTTTTCCTCTCAAGATGTGATCTATTTGACTAAGAATATCTGACAACCCATTCACTAGGACAAAACAACTTATATAATACTTATGTTTTAAGTGCATGATAACAATATGCTGTTGTTATTGTCGTTTTGTTTCCTAAGGGAACGAGGCATCACCTTCTTCTGTACAAAAAGTTTCTGGAGGAACCTGTCGCTGATGCTCAGAGGGAAGTAGCTGTATTTTGTATTTTTAATATTGTGGTGGGTTTAGAAATGGAAGAATTAAATGGTAATTCCACACCTTGCCTGCATTTGAATTCATTTACAGTATACTGCAAAGAGGTTTAAATCAGATTATTCATTTGAGTGGATCGTTCAGCTTGAGTGGATCGTTACTCTATTTGCTTGTGTGTTTTATAATAAAGGAAAGTCTAAATGTCATCCAATTACAACCATTGTGATGAGACCATAAAGAATGGCAATATACAGATAATAAAATCATCATACTAAAAGCACACAGCAACTTGAATTCACACTGTAAACATTTTAATCACCTGTCTTAAAGGCAGAGGGTAAGATAGTGGAGACTTTGACACCCCATGGCTCCAGCTCATGACGAAGTGTGTTGATAAAAAGATTCAGAGCAGCTTTTGAAGCCCCGTATGACGCCAAACAAGGGAAGGGATGCTCACCTGCAGAATCACAAAGAGAAATAAAGATTAAATGACATACAGATATCTTAATCACAATTTACAGCACTGGAAATCCTTGAACATTTTAATGAGCAGGTTGATACTGATAAAGACGGTAAAAGCTTTATTAGAGCTAGCACATTACTATTTAAACCTTGCCAGAGAACTGCTACAATGATGGACATCATGAGACACATTCAGAGTTTTAATTGTAGTTTTGTTTTGTTTGTCATTCATTGAAGGTGTAATAAAGATCTGGATTGAATCTGGGAAACCTTTGGAGGTTAATTGCAGATTGTGACTGTTTATAAACCATGTGATTTTGCTTCAAAGAAAAGAAAAGCTTGTGTTCAAATCACTGAATGCACAGAAAGATTTAAGGCTACAGGCCACCTGTAAGTCCTTAGAGAGATTGACTGTTGTGACAGTAGCATCTACTGCCCATGACAGCTAAAACATTTTGTTTCCATTAACAGTGAGACTGCAGTGATGGAGACATCTTTATTTAAAAGGGCTGAGCGCCAGTGTTTACAGAGAACTCAACGGCATTCTGCGCCAGGCTGTTACTCATAACATCACACAGTTTTGGCACAATTAAGGTAAACAAATGGAGACAAAATCAGGGGAGCCAGGAAAAGCAAAAAAGTAAGCCGATTTCTCCTGCTGACCGAATTGCAGCATGAGCTTGAGCAGAGAGTTGACCTCTGTTGAATGGACACTTGAGAAGAAAAGAAAACAGGTGTATTACAGTTTTGGCTTGGCTTAGTGTTTGGTTAGGTGTGATAAAGCCAGATGGAAGGCATAAAATAAACATTTGATGGACAGAGGTACTTTTACAAGTCCTGGCAGCTTTATGTGGATGGCAGAGAGAGCGAGAGAGACTCCTAATTAGATTTAGCACTGAAACAAGAACCTAAAAACACTCATAAACTTGTCATCATACATATAGTTTAATTTACTCATTTTTTTCTTTCTCTTTTATTAGCTGTGAAGTCTGAGTAGAGTGGCTTGGATAGATAATATCTGCGTAAGTGCATTGGTTCTCAATGTGTACCTGAAGGGCTGGAGATTGTCACAATCCGGCCTTTAGCCTGTCTGAGAAGTGGTAGGAAGGTTCTGGTGACGTTGAGTGTTCCAAAGAAGTTAACCTCCATGCATCCTCTGTAGTTGGATATGAGGGAGAGCTCAGCATCCCCAATATTCACGCACAATCCAGCGTTATTTACAAGCCCCCACAAATCTAGAGGGAAAAAGTCATGCAAGAGTATTATTTAGATTTCTTCTCATTTTATTCATGTACAATTGATGAAAATGTAATCTCTAAAGCAATGGTTGGAGGTCCTCTGTTCTTTAACATAATATCCAAAGACTCCACTACATAGGCTAGGATTTTTTAAAAATCTTTTAAAATACTTTAAAAAAAACATAAACTGTGAACATTGAACTTTTTTAATAAATTAACCTAAATTAATTGTGGTTTGTGATTTTTTGAAGCATTTTAAATTAGACTGAAGTTAGACTATTTTGAAATATTTATAATAATTTATTAATATACTGAATGGTATTAGATCCCTTGTTTTTTTGTTGTTGCTGTTTTTTTTGTTTTTTTTTTACAATTTTTTAAGCTATCTTGTGAACCCTTTGGATGTTTGCTGAGGGCCCTTGGTTTGGAACCAGTGCTCTAAACAGGGCTCTAATGTTACTGGAGGAACACTGAAAAAGTGTCATCCATGGTGTTGGTCATTACATTTCCATAACGACCCCCAAATTGCTCTGCATTGACTGTAAGGCAAGACTGTAATGCCTCGTTAAATGAGAAGACAGTGTGTTTATTCTGAGATAATGATTATATTCACTCCCATCCTATGGTCTGGTTTACAGATTGGGGAAATTATTAGCTAAATAAGGAAACGAATCCTGAAACAGCTTTTTAGAAGGTAAAAACTGTTCACTTTTAAAAACAAAGGATCTTTATTGGGATCTATGTTTTCATGAAGAAACTTTGGCATTCATGGGACCTTTCCAATTCAATGAAAGTTCTTTTTATAGGAAAAGGGTTATTTGGATAGTTAAAATTTGTTCACACTAAGAAAAAAGATTCTTAGGAAGGAACTATTCACTTAAAAGTTCTTTGGGGAATCAAAAGTGTTTTTTTTTTGTGTGTGTGAAAAACCTATTTTTTAATTTTTAATTGTTTGTTCACTGATTGGATAAGCCAGGATAAGCTACTTGATACTGTGGTGTGTGTGATGTTAAATAGTTTTAAAAAACAAAACAGACCCTTGATGTACTGTGAAATTATGCACCAATCTTCCACCCCTCCTCTTCCTACCACTTGTAATGGATCAGATACTATGCTGAATCTCTTATAACATTAACAAAGCTTTGCCAACCAAGCACAAACGTATTGATTTATTTGACCTATTTTAAAAGTAATTCATTGAGGTGCTTTGTTGATACATGAACATTGTTGCAAGATTTCGTTCAACAGAAATGTTAATGAAAACCACAACCTGGTTAAAGTTTATTTAGGATAACCAAAAATCATTGACAGTTTGAAAAATATAACATTCTTGTTGGAGTGAGATTGTGTGAAATCCTCACCTCTCATGCCAAGTTTGGCCTTCGTGTCAAGCAGGGCTTGCTGTACCTGCTGAGGCTGGGTGATGTCTACCTGCAGGAGGGTTAGGCGTGATGAACAGACTTTTTGTAAGTACTTGGCCCCCTCTCCTTCCAGGTTCAATACGGTCGCGAATACTTCAAATCCCATTGCATCTAACCGCTTTGCTGTAGCGTTACCAAACCCTGAATCACAACCTGCAAAGAAATGGGAGGGAAACATGGGCAATATATTACAATCAAAACATTCACATTTTAGCAATATTTGCCAGTAATTACACTTAAATGGCATGCCATGCAACACCACAGCAATGTTTTTCTTACCATAATGGCTGTTTTGAGGAAAATAATTTTAAGGAAAATGTGTTATGTCTTAAGGGAAAAAATATAGAAAACCAGGCACGAAACACCATCAGCATTGGTGATATGTAATCTCACAACAATGACCTCTGAACATCAATAAAGTTCAACCAAAGCAGAACGGTGCAACGGGAAACATAACAAAAGCATAATTATATAAAATCTTGACAGCGTGACACATCAATCTCTGAATCATGACTCTTTTATCTCTTTACTGAAATTCACAACTGAATGAGATATTGAAGTTAGTCCTTACTGTGTCAAGGGACATTGTGGTTTTGGAGCTGTATTACTAAAATTTCAAAGATGCAAATCAGGACTCAACAAAACAAATCCAGCTATGGTTACAAATGCTTGTGACAGATGCACACACATTTACAGAATGGGTGGCAGGTAACGACACATTAATAAAAAAATCTAACATCTAATCTTTATGAGGGTCATTTGAGTACTTATAATGTGTAAATCCATTGGAACTTTACACCCAAGACACAGAAGAATATTGAAAAAGGAGAATAACAGTAGTTTTTCTGTTCGTTTTCTACCACTGATATTCAAATTGTTCTTGGAAATATATGGCTTGCACTACAGACTCTCAATGTGAGGTATTCATAATTGAACTGCTGGGCTTTAGAAAATAAAAGGCTTCTTTTAGTAACAAATTTCATAATCTTTGTTCTTTACAGTTGATTATTTGGAATTTTGTTTCCGTCCAAACTAAACTTAGTCTGTTCTTCTTCTCTTTTGTTTTGGAGGCAAGTCAAAGTTGTAAAGCTCTACACACACACACACACATAATAATAATAATAAAACAGTGATGCATGTTGGTAAAAAAAAAAGTAGAGTGACTCAAGCATATCACACACAGTCCAGAGGTCAATGGCCTCACTTTTTACCTCTAATTTGTGAATGTGTGGCAAATTATATACCAGTTATGATAACAGTAGTCACTGTAGTTAGTGTAGAGGGAGAGTAAACACATAAAACACCTCTGCATTTTATCTCAAGGTCCTCTGAGGACACGCATATCTATCAGTGCACTAGCTGGGCCCTCTCCTTGTCAGTGTGTTATCCATTATAGACACACAAAGTGTTCCTCAATAAACACACCAAGCCTGCACACTTTCCATTTAAATGAATACTTTCCATTTACAGTTTTAAGTGCAAAGCTAAATGCCAAAGTTTCAAAACCATAAGCTATTTCTCAGCCTTTCACTTTTTTCAAAACACTACACACAATTCTCAACCTAAAACACAAAGATCTATCAGGACGTGACTTGCTTTCCTTTTCCAAACGCAACCAATCAAAATGCTACACTTATTGAACAGGTCACACAGACACACTCCTCACATGTGCAAACACTAATTGCTTAACCGATCACTGATCTATACAATCTATACAGTAGTATAGATAGGACTATAAATAAGTCAAAGGTCAGATTACCTGTTTTGAACAATGGATGCTAACAATGAACAGAGAGCAAGAGGAGTAGAAGGAAAAGGCAGGGGACAACGGAGACAAATACCAAGAGGAGGAGGAGGAAGGGGAAGGGGAAGGGGAAGAAGAGGACGAGAGCAAATAAGAGAAGGAAGGAGAGTCATCTCTGATGAGATTAAGGCAACACTTGTTGATCATGTAATCAACCACGATTTGACCCTGAGTGAGGCTGGACTCTCAGTCCAGCCTCTCTCATGATCAAAACCGTGGTTGATTACATTTGGTAGCGTGGTTGATTACATTTGTAACTAAGCCATCCATTTACTGCACATAAATGAGGTTGGTTATCATGCTGTACTACATTTGTTTTGAAAATGGTTTACATACTATGTTTGAATTCTGCACAATTCAACAGTGGAAATGCAAAGACAACATCAAGAACGCTTGTTTACAGATGTACGAGACTGCAAATATGGTTTTGGCCAACAATGCAATTAGGATTTGAGAGATAAGAGAGCATTTCTTGAATAATGACACTATATTCAACAACATCAATTATGTAAGCCTGTCGACCATACAACTCATCCTACAACAGCACCAAGTGACGATGAAACAACTTTACAAGGCGCCATTTAAGAGAAACTCTGACAGAGTCAAGAATCTGCGACATGACTTTGTAGAGGTATGTATGCAAGACTACTTCCAGTACTTCAGACATACCATATGTACTCATCTGTATATAATTTTGCTTGTTACAGTGAGTATCGGAGATGGATGCTCATGCAATATAAACAAATTTATTTATGTGGATGAGGTTGGCTTCAACCTCATCAAAACCGGGCGCCGTGGACAAAATGTAATGGGACAGAGGGCAATTACCAATCTCCCTGAACAGCCAGGGGGTAATTTAACCATGTGTGCTGCCATGGTTATATTAACTCAAAACGGGTTCCTCCATCACAATGAACTGGATCCATACAACATCGGCAATATACTCACTTTTCTGGATGCAATTCCCACAATGCTGACAATGCTGATTGTCCCCGATCCAGATCAGATTTTTGGTAATATGGGACAATGTTAGTTTTCACCGGGCTGTTCTGTACCCACCCCCATATTCACCTTTTCTAAATCCCATAGAGGAATTCTTCTCAGCCTGGCACTGGAAAGTGTATGATCGCCAAACGTTTGCCCGCATGCTGCTTCTCCAGGCAATGGAGGACACATGTGGAGACATAGAGGTTGCTTCTGTCCAAGTTTCGATACGCCATGCTAGGAGATACTTCCCTCGATGTTTGGCTAGAGAAAATGTTTCTTGTGATGTGGATTAAGTATTGTGGCCAGACCAAGCTCAGACTGCACCCCCACCCCCCTCGCCAATTCCTGAAACGGGAGCTGTTTCCCACACACAATTTACTGTATTCTACTGTAAAGAATATACTTTTGGTTTACATGTTTATAGTTTTGTTGTACGCTAATGTATACAACAGTAATGTTTGGCCTAATAAATATTTTCTGTTTCTATTTTCTGATTGGCATTTCCGGTGTACTTGTTACACCTCTCAGCAGATTACTTTCACTGCAGAACATTTTATTGAAATGTAGATATAAGCCTATTAAAGACAAAAGAGCTTTAGATTTAGAACAGCAGTGTTTACATGGTAACAATAAAATCAAAGCTTATGTACATGTTATACATTATAAAACTATGTGCTACTTATACATTCTATTGCAATTCAAGCAACATAAAAATTTACCTGTAAATCCTGTACATCTCCATATCCTGCACTTATGCAACCATTGTATATATCCTGCACTTGCTGCTATTGCACTTCTGGTTAGACCTAAACTGCATTTCGTTGCCTTGTACCTGTACTTGTGTAATGACAATAAAGTTGAATCTAATCTAATCTAATAAATCCAGATGACTTGGAAGATACAGCCATAGATGGAGTACAATAGATGGAGGCTATCAAACTAGCCATCGAAATGATCGAACAGAGTAGAAAGCAACAGTAGGATGAGAGGAGAGTGTGCAGAGAACGGGCCCAACATCCACAGGCATGACCTTCGCTTGCAGTAATAGTAACAAAATATGTCTGTCAAGAATGTTGCTCTACATACACAGCAGTTGCTGCGTAACTCAAACAATGTCTAGAGACTCCTCTGTCTTTCAATGTAAAATGGTAATATAGTTGTTAGGAATTGTTAGTGTGTGATGCGGAGAGAGACAGAGGCAAGGCAGGTTTCAAACTGACAACCCACTTTAATATAAACGAAAACAAAAGACTTTAAATACAAACAGAAATGGAAAAAACTTGGTATCCAAACGAACACAGAGACAGCGAACACACACGTGACCGTCAACATTAACAACCGACAAAGACAAGGGAAACACGAGAGGGTTTTATACTGGTGGGAATGGGTAACACCTGAGGAGACTAACAAGTAAGAGATCACAAGACAGGTGCAGGAAGTGTATCAACGACCTTACAAGCAGGAAGTGCACAGATGACACGACTGACAGGACTTATGGTAACAATAGTAGTGACGGGTCAGACTGCATGTCATTTGTGCATCTGTACCAAGTAAATCCTCTCTGAACTTTGGCCGTACAATACTACACTTAAACCTTCCTTATCCGTTTAACCTCTTCACCTGGCTTGAACAACTAAACATAGCGAGAATGCCACAGGTGCCCCTCCTCTACATTTTCCTCCAAATATTTAACATGTACCGTTATGTAACATTGATATTGGTATTATTAGACACATCTCATCCCACACTCATCTGGCCTGCATTCTGGTGTTGCTCCAGGGACATTGGTCAAGGAAAAGACCTGCCAGAGCCCTGATGAGCCACTTCTGAATTCCCACACAGATCTATGTGACAGCATTGAAGCCAGTGAGGTTTGGAGGACAGCTGGTACTGGCAGTGTCTAATGTGTAAAATAAAACAATAAACCTGATAAAGACACAATGAAGCACAAACCAAGGCAGATATATAGTGGCCCAAAAACATGTAGGACACTGTAACACTCAACAATTTCTGAATGTCATTGTAATGTGCACAAAATATCTGCTATTTTTTATGGACACAATAAATATGAACATGAAGAACAAAGATTTGACCCCCAGAAAGAATCCAAATACTTTTTGTTTTAATTTAACTACTACTACTACTAAAAATAATACATTTATTATACATTTAAGATAATTAAACTTAGATCTCAGTGTAACTTAAGTGTCTATATGATATTTGGGACTTAGCTATGTGCATCTTTTGCCTCACTCACTTGTGATTTCACATGCAAAACCATGCTGATGATAAAGGGTCTAGCGTTCAGGTCTCTGAATGGTAGGGGATTAATAGGGCTTCCTCCTGCTGTCCTCAGCATGTTAACACAATGACTGTGTCTCATGCTACCTGATCAGATTTCCTCACTGCCCTTCATAACACATGCAGACTAATGTCACTTGGTATTTAGTAGCTCATTTAGAGATCCAGATTGACATCATACATTTCAAACAAATGTTGAGGTTCTGAATAATTTTTACACTGGTTGATTCTTACAAATATAAAACTCAAGTGGGGAGAGTCAAAATAAGCAAATGTTAGTGCAGACAGATGAAGAGATGAGAGTGTGTGTTTATTTAACACTGAAAGTTCACACCCTCATGGGGCTAGAATCTGGTGTTAATAACAGCTTAGTTCAGTCATCATGGTTTACCGGCAAAGTGAAATCAAGAAATAGAGAGAGGTGGTGAGATGTGACTATACAAGTTTCAGCAAGCTATGCAAACTTTACAGAGTATTATTAAAGTTAAAATAGGGAATGTCTTGGGAAAACGTACATTTATACACAAAGAACATAAATGTGTATGCCATTCCATTTTATTGGGCAATTTATGGAAACCATCCTTAACAATAAGCATGTTTATATCAAAGAAAGCAGCTTCAATATTTAGGAAGGAAGCATTCTTCAGCAACAGATGTCTCAGAATAATTATGTGTCAAATTTAGAGGTTGGGAAAGTGAAAATTACACTAAAGTTATATTCCCAAATCTGGTAATTAACATGTAAGGTTTACTGGCCTTGCAATCTATAGGTGTTTTTTCCAGCTTGACTCGAGCCAGACGAATGGCTTTAGGTTGCATTGTCAGCCAATTCTGTAACCTTAACCCCCTACCTCACAGCAATTCAAGCCCTGACTGTGCCTTTCTGCTGGATTTGTAAGAGGTTTACAGGTTTTCCACTTTCTTTTGGTTTTTGGCATAAGAGTGGCTTAGAGCTTTGACAAGGTTAATTTAAGACAAGATGATGACCAACAGAATATGATGTCATGTCATTGTATGCTATCTCTGGTGCAAAAGAAACAAAGACAAGAAAATGAAGAAAACAGAAATTAAGTGGTGTCGCCTGTGTCAGCTTCAGAATCTCACACTGGTTCTGTGTGCATGTATTAAAACAAGCAATGAAAGAGATTGACTTAGTTGATGGTTACCATGCCAATAGACGGCAGACAGCTTTGGGGGATTTAAAGAACCCATTGAGTTATTTCTGAAAAAGCCACGTCCATCAAATGATTAAATCTGCCTTGGAGTAACTGATTGAACTTACACTTACCCCTTGTCCTGCTAAGTAACAGACATGCCAATTAATTTTGCATGGCAACTCAAGGATAAAAACTTGACAAGGTCAAAAATGAATTGACAATAATGTTTTAAAATATTAAAATAAACCTGAAAAACTCTAATTTAGCTGTTTGTGCACCCGACCAAAAAGGAAAATATGCCAGACGCTAAAACATAAAGGTATTTGCTCAAATGAAGTACATGGCTACTGAAGGAGCTTATAATCGAGATCCAAAAGTAGTTCTAAAACTGCTTAACGGTCAAATAAATCAACACATAATTGCCTTTATTCCTCAAGGTCTGAGCTTGGAATTATACAGTGTTGCTGAGATTCTTTGTATGAGCTGCTGATTGCAATTTTCCCACATGAACACACACACAAATTTTCATACTGAGGTTGTATAATTTTCTATCCCCGTGCCTAAAACTAACTCCCAAATGAAATGCTCTTCATTTGTAGGATATTAATTTGAACATTATTTTGTTTGTTTTGAGCCTTTTTATCTTGTGGAGAGGTTGCTTCACCCCACACACAGAAAAAGCAAAAAGTGGTTTTGAAGCTTGGTGACTGGACAAAAAGTGCACAGTAATTAGAGTAATGCAGAGAAATTAGAAGTTTCCACAACAAAAAAAAAAAAAACTTTCATCATTTACTCACGTCATTCCAAACCTGTATAACGTGAGGGTGTGTACATAATGACATCATTTTCATTTTTAAGTAAACTGTCCCTTTAAAGCAATACAACTGCAACTACAGAAGGCTCCAAAGAACACTCAAAGAACCAGCGCACAAAGGTGTAAGTGGAGAAATACAGCTATAATTTGTAAATGAGTTGTGTGTACACACCAGGCACAACACGGCAGCTCTTTGATTTGATTCATGGCTTACACTGCATTTTTGTTGCATAAGATCATTTAACTCAGAATCAGATTAGCTCAACCAATTAAGAAAAAGCCAAATCACCTTAAAGCACTCTCACCCAGCAGAGCACAAAAGAGGTTAACACACAACATATAAGACTGACAAGATAATCAGAACATACTTTACAAATTCCTCTCAAACTTGGCTTAGCTTGAATACAAAGGCACGTGAGCAATATAATTAGGTTCACAACACATGTTTCCCTCATTACCTTAAAATATGTGTCAATACATTTAGTGATTAATTATCACATTGAGCTGAGCATAACACTCTCTTTAGCTTGATATGATCTATAGATAGAGAACGTTTACAAATATAGTACAGGGTGTTCAGGGTGGATCAGGACCAAACACATGCATGGCATGCTTTGTGGGGTAGAAGTGAATCTAATCAGGAAAGTAATTAATATGAAACTTACCATATTAAAGCATAGCATGCTCTGACAAGGAGTGTACAAATGTTCAGTCACAGTTCTAATTTTAACTCAAAAAGTTACTGAATAAATAAATAAATTACAAAACAACTGCAATCATAATAGAAACCACACAGCATGACCTAAAAAACAGCTGTTTGAACAATCTCTGCTAATCAATCCAGTCATACTGATCCTCTCAATAAGCCATGAATCAAAAGAACAAAACAAAAAATGTAGTAAAGCATTAAAACATTTTTTTTAAATTATGACACGTTCATATTATTCTCTTAGTTTTGTTTTGTCTTTTTCTTTTTGTGCTTACCTGTGATAAAGACTGCCTTGCCTTCAACTGGCAGGGATGGTTTGGGGGTGGCCCACGTAAAGTACAGCCAACAGGACACACAGAGGACCAGCCTTGCCAGCACAGCGGGCATGCACAGGGCACACAGTCTCTCCACTAGCAGAGTGGCACCCAGCCATGCCACCACTGAGGGCATGGCACCGAAATGGAATGCCAGAAACTTCTTCACTGCTCCACCAACAAAGATGGACATTGCTCCGATGTAAATCCAGAAAGACACTGCACAGTCTTCCATTGTATAGAAGTGAAAATGCTTTATACTCTCTCCCTTCCTCTTTTCCCTTTCTTTCTGGCTGTCTTATACTGATACTGGCACCTTTCCCTGTTTTCTCCCTTAGTCACTTTCTGGGATCACACTTACAAATGAGCAACCATGTGCCTGCTCAGTTCCCTACAGTCTCAAGCTCACTCACATCTCACACGTTCCAACTCAGAGTAGGAGAGTAAGAGCTAGTGAACGGATTCGTCTGTCTGCATGTGTGTATATATAGTGTACTCTCCAGGAGAGGGGAGGGACTATGCTCAAGCAGATGTAATCAAAGCCCAATAGCCAAAGCTTTGCAACACTTCTCGTAACCCACCACCCCCACCCCCAACATACATACGGTTGTCTTCTTTCCAAAGTTTTCACAATGGACCCTTGAAGCCAAATAATTGAGTTAAATGACAAAAAGAGCACATAAAGCATTTTACCATTTAATTTGAGCATTTTGTAAACTGCTAAATTAAGACCTAAAACAATCTAAGACATTATTACTGCATTATTGCTCTGTAAACAATGTCTACTGCAAAAATGAAAACTCACTTGACTTGAATTACTGGTGTCAATGAGACACTGTGACTTTCCCTTTGTGGCTGGTCGTACCACATACGTTGTGCTTTGTGTGAGCATGTGTTGGGCTGTAGTGTACATGTGTTAAAAGCCTGCAGGCGTAATTTGTTGCTGCTGCTTAGATATATTAAACAAATGTTTAATTACAGGAATGTGCGAAAGAAAGCAAAAACGGAAAAAGGTCACTAACTTTTATTGATAATGCTGATATTTTGCATGTTTTCACAAAGATATATAGATATAAGTAGATACATGTACTCTCACCAAAACATTAATATCCATTAATATAACTATTTAAAATCATCTTTAAATATAAATATCCTTTTGGCGACACCTGTAGATTCGTGTTCACCTGAGCTCACATTGAGAGCCGTATAGCCAAGTAACAATAGTACCATAAATCCTAGGAGCAAGAATCTGACCTTTAAACTAAGAAAATGTGAAGAATCAAAGAGTAAGAAGGAATGAGGAACAGAGGGAGGAAGGGGTGTGTGAGGCACCTACGGACATTGACCTCATTCCCTAATCAGGTGTGTTATTTCATCTTGATTTGATGAGTTACTGCATGTTGTCATTAACCTATTTCTGTCATTTACACATCTTTCTTTAGAACATCCATAATCTCAATGTTTGTTTTTTCCCATTTTGTTTTATCTGTATTTATGACTCTCTCGAAATGTCCTCCCTTCCATGGAAGCTATTCACATTGAGTTTGTTTAATTAAATAGGTACACAATAAGAAATTACACAGCTCCTCCTTCATACAACGCAGAAAATACAAACTCCAAACCCCGTTATTCATCCCTAAGCCATGCCCATACAGTAGTTAACGTTTTTTCCTGTTCATACTTGCTTCAGTGCTGTGCTGAACACAGTGTTCCTTGACCTTGAGGTGAGTGGTTTTGAAGGTCACAGAACATATAGCCATTCATCAATGTCAATACTGGTCAATCCTCTGCCACATACGCTCCACGACATTTCGATACAGTGATCACATTGCATGATAGTCATTCTTATGTAAGCCTTTGGCATGAGGAGTAACGTTTATCATTTTGATGGGTTCAATGTTATCCACCAGAGGTCATTTTAGAAAATGATTATAGGTACAGAATGCCTAATAAGGTAGCATTATATTAGTGGAATATGATTATAAATTGCATGCCAGTAATTTTGCACTTTACAGACTTAAATGGTATAAAATAGTGTTAATACTTAGATATAAGGCAGAGGGGGGGGGGGGGGGGGGGGGTGCCTAGATGAACAACTTTAGTGTTGATATGCTTTTACATATCTGAAGTACAAGGTCACAGTACTGATATTTCTACTCAAGTTTACCACTGTTTGTCCATGGGGGGCAATAGAGAGCTGCACAGCTATCACTGCTGGAGGGACAAACCTTCTGGAGAAAATATTCTGGCCTGAGAACACTCAAAAAAATTAATGGCTTACTTTACAGAATACAAAATGTTTCAGAAAGAACTGTAAAAACTTATAATAATGGAAGTTTTTTTTTCTTCACAAAAAAACTATGTGTGGCTATTGGGCTTCTGCTTTCTGTACTCCAGGGCATATGTAATGGTATTTGTATTTGTAATGGGGCTCGACAAAATAACATAAATCCAACATATTATTATTAATGACCCTCAGAATTAGCACTCATTTCATTTTTTTTTAATTGCTACAGTACGTGAATCCTTATATGGAACACAAATAATTGAAATACAAATCCTGTGTAGAGTGAGATATTGGACTACTATGCAATAAGAAAAGATATGTAGTTTTGTATGGATAAAAGATATGAAATTCTACCTAGAACTCAGAGCTCCAGCATTCTTTTAACTGTTTTATTAACAAAGTTAATAAAGGGGCATGTTGAAATGATCTATGCAATTTACTCATAATCAGCAATTATCACATCTCATCCTATCAACATGAGAGGAAGCACGCACACACACACACACACACACACACACCTAAAGGATTATTAGGAACACCATACTGATACTGTGTTTGACCCTGCCTTAATTCTTAATTCAGAACTGCCTTAATTCTTTGTGGCATTGATTCAACAAGGTGCTGAAAGCATTCTTTAGAAATGTTGGCCATATTGATAGGATAGCATCTTGCAGTTAATGGAGATTTGTGGGATACACATCCAGGGCACGAAGCTCCTGTTCCACCACATCCTAAAGAAGCTCTATTGGGTTGAGATCTCGTGACTTTGGGGGCCATTTTAGGGCAGTGAACTCATTGTCATGTTCAAAAAAACTATTTGAAATGATTCGAGCTTTGTGACATAGTGCATTATCCTGCTGGAAGTAGCCATCAGAGGATGGACACATGGACATGGTCAGAAACAATGCTCAGGTAGGCCGTGGCAGTTAAACAATGCCCAATTGGCACGAAGGGGCCTAAGTGCCAAGAAAACACCCCCCACACCATTACATCACCACCACCAGCCTGCACAGTGGTAACAAGGCATCCATGTTCTCATCCATGTTCTCATTCTGCCAAATTATGACTCTACCATCTGAATGTCTCAACAGAAATCGAGACTCATCAGACCAGGCAACATTTTTCCAGTCTTCAACTGTCCAATTTTGGTGAGCTTGTGCAAATTGTTGCCTCTTTTTCCTATTTGTAATGGAGAGGAGTAGTACCCGGTGGGGTCTTCTGCTGTTGTAGCCCATCCGCCTCAAGGTTGTGCGAGTTGTGGCTTCACAAATGCTTTTCTGCATACCTCAGTTGTAAAGAGAGGTTATTTCAGTCAAAGTTGCTCTTCTATCGGCTTGAATCAGTCGGCCCATTCTCCTCTGATCTCTAGCATCAACAAGGCATTTTTCGCCCACAGGACTGCCACATACTGGATGTGTTTCACTTTTCACACCATTCTTTGTAAACTCTAGAAATGGTTGTAAAAATCCCAGTAACTGAGCAGATTATGAAATATTCAGACCAGCCCATCCGTAACTAACAACCATGCGATGCTTAAAAGTGCTTAAATAGCCTTTCTTTCCCATTCTGACATTCAGTTTGGAGTTCAGGAGATTGTCTTGACCAGGACCAACCCCTAAATGCATTGAAGCAACTGCCATGTGATTGTTTGATTAGATAATTGCATTAAGGAGAAATTGAACAGGTGTTTCTAATAATCCTTAAGGTGAGTGTATTTCACTGAGGGGTCGGGCAATTGAGCGAAGCGATCGAGCCATATGCAGTCATCAAAAGAGCCATATATGGTTATGGCCTATGGTATATAGGTTCCCGACCCCTGGTGTATGAATTTGTATGGGTGCATTATCAACCTGGAACATTGAAACATCAAGAGGGTGATGACTGCCCCACAGAATGCCCCTGACTTCAGATTTGAAGCATGATTGCTGCTTATAGATTTATAGATCACCCAGGAATTACTATTAGATCAACTCAGGAAAGAAAACTCAATTTGTCTAACCATTCGTGAAGTCTTTAAGCAATGAGAAATGGCTATGGCTTGGTCTTATAAGATCTTCTAGTTGAATAGATGGCCATATCAAACATTAAAGAGTAATAATTGTTTTTGCTGTTGACATCACACGACACATAACAGCTAGATCAAGTTATTTATTTATCTTATTAACTTCTCATAACAGTAATTAAATATGACAGAGGCAGAAATTGCCATGGTCATGTATGGGTGAAGCCACAGCGACAGAGGAGTTAAACATAAATAGTCTTTAATAACAAAATACAGAGCATGACCACAACCTTACACAAACAGTTCATTGATGATAACAGTCCAGAACAAAGTGAAAACACAGGGTATAAATACACAGGTAATGATTAAACAATGAGACACAGCTGGACATGGTGATGATGACGGTGTCAGGTGATGATGATTACAACAGAAGAGTACATGGGGAATCAGGAAAACAACAAAACAGAACAGAAATATAACAGAAATTAAGTTAACGTGTTTGTTTGTTGATTCCAAGTACAATCCTTCCCCATAGTAAAGGCCAAATCACAATGTGAACAATCAACAATGTCACGTCTCAGACATTCCACTACCTGATAAACACAGATTGAACTTTCATGAAAACAAGCTCCACTCAACACAAACAGGCATAACACACTAATCTGAGAAAACCAGTGGATTGTGAATTGGCCTTCACAGGGGTCAATGGTCCACTCTTAGGGCCATTTAAATGGGGTCAAGATCAAAAACATTCCTCAACTTGGACAGCCCAGATATCCAGGAGAGATCAGAACACTTTGAACAGCCCTGACTGAAGAAGCATGAAGGTCATGGCTGACACAAATTTAATGTTCACTTGTTTAGTACAATAACTCTGGCACTAATTTCAGAACCTTGGTGTTATTATTCAAGTGTTGTATTATGCCTTTATATGTTTAAAAAAAAACTTGCACTTGCAGAATCATTGATTTAAATAGACCATTCATCACAAAATATTATATGAACATTAATTTAGATCAACATAATGTAAATGCATCACTGTAAAAGACATTTAAAAGAATACTACAAGTGGAATCATAAAAAAAAATGAAATTCAGCGGCTATTTGCAGTGTAAGTTGCATATTTTCATAAGTGAAAATAGCAATACAGTCTTTTTACACTATGAAAGAAAAAAATATTTTCTTTACAATAACTTTAAATAAACTTTATACAGTAATAAAAAAAACCCTGTTATACTTCAATTATTTGTTTTCATTGTAATTTGCATATTGCATTGCCCCCAAACATTATAGACGTTACAAAGATCTACCGACCATGACATGCATCCTGAGATCAGTTTCATCAGCGCATAAGCATAAAGAACAAAGAAAAAGTGGAAGGAACTGTTTTGTTGTAAATATCTTGTTTCCATATTGCTGAAATCACAAAATAGCCATTATGCAAGGGCTCTTTCTTCTAGGGGGGCCTGAATGGGAAAGAACGCAGGCAAGACATTCCTAACTAAAATCGCTCCTCCTCCTCCTACTCCTCCTCCTCCTACACACACACACACACACACACACACACACACACACACACACACACACACACACACACACACACACACACACACACGTTTCCATGTTTTTTGGGGACTTTCCATACACTAGTATGAAGCTTTAAGGACAAGGATTTTAAATATTGACATCTTTGTAAGATATATCTGAATCACACACATATACACAGATATGCTCACGCACAATTAAGTTCACCTCTATTTCATATTTATTTACAATACAGATTGTTTCAAAGCAGAGAAAATTATGCATTTCGGCTGTCGTTCTCCTCTGGCCAGTGAATGAACACAGTGTGAGTCTGTCCAGAGGACCTGTCTGGTTCTTGTGATCTCACAAGTTTATGTTGAACTAAAATCCTGGTCTAAAAGGGCTTTCAAATGCTCAAAAAGGTACTTTTTTTATTTGAAGAAAAAAAACAAAACGCTTTTTATACTTTTGAAATCTAAAATGAAAACAATTTGTTGATTTCTATAAGCTTCTATGTCTTGTTTTACAAAAACATTAACACTACACTTCAGTTTGAGAAAATCTTGGACATACCTGAAAGACATCTTACATAACCCATCAGGATTATGACAGTTTATTGGCTAATAACAGGATTGAGTTTTAAAACATATATATATTTTGGCAGGTTTTTACACATCATTTTAGACATAGAGCTCTTCACAACAAGACTAATGACTAAGAAGAAACATGTGAACAATCAATATGATCAACCAATCAGAACATGACACATGAAACAAGGGACATACAAGACATGATGACATGAGGGCAAGGAAGTTTAACGAGGGCAAGTAAGTCACATGAAAAGAAACCAGGAAACGTAGCTGTGAGGATTTCAAAATAAATGACAAGACCCCAAATGAACACAAATAAACACAGACCAATGTGATACTAACAGTCCATTGTGTGAGAACAGGTGGCCTTGGACTCGAATATATTGTAATTATCCTATTTTGCATTTGTATATATTTGATGAAGAGAGCTTTGTTGTACTTTACGACATTGTTCCAAAATTAGAGGGGTTACCAAGATAAAGAAAGTAGTAGCTGGTGATGTGACGTCAAAATGACAGACCTCATGATTTGACCTTTGTGCAATAAAACAGCTTTTATTAGGCTAGTAATATGATTGAGTGATATGGTAAACACAATTTTGGAAAAATACAATAAAAAGAGTTTTTCTTATATTTGATCAAGTTTGATCAAAATGTCATTTTTGTTTTAGAAAGAGATTTGATTTTAGTAGTTGTTTACCTTCTAATTGTAGGAGCTCTTCTACTGATAAATACAGATGGAAAAGACTCACCTTCTTCAAATAGATAATCCTCTTCAGTGTTTTAGACTAAGAACAAAGACTTGATTCAGCTCCCTGCTCATCTGAGAGAGAGAGAGAGAGAGAGGGAGGGAGAGAAAGAAATAGAAAGAAAGAAAGAGAAAAACTGAAAAAAGGAAAAATATATCTCCCAGTACAGAGTGTTCTTTGGATCTGTTAGACATATACTGAAGAGTAAATATTGGATATCTGCCAAACACAGCACACCTCATACAATCTGCAAATTCCCTTCCCACGCACACACAAACTCACACATACACACATACACAATGATACACAAAAATAAATTAGCTTACAAATATGAACACAAAATTCACGCTAATGCATAAATGTGGCATTATTTGAGATGGCAATACATTCTGTAATGAACGTTCCATAGTGAAGTTCCTACATTCTTTTCCTCATTCTGCTTTATCTCTGCCCCACTTTTTCTGCCTCTATTTTCCTTTCATCGCCCATGTTCTGGTTGAATTTCTAACTTTCAAACTCTTGCTCTCATTTATGTGCTCCTGTATCAGTTTTTAAATCTCTTTCGCTCTCATTGTTTACCCTGTTTGAAGATGATGGACATCATGTACAGTAAACAAGAAAGAAAGAGACCTGAATTTAGCCTAATCTGAACACTATAGGAATGTTTGTGTGTTTGTGCAAATGCAAAAAAGCCTTCATGACTCCCAGGATATGAATCTCCGTGTAAATGTACAGCATAATAATTGGCCTAAGTAAAGAACATCAGAAAGTAAAAGTAAAGCACTTTGGTTAAAACTATGTACAAAATCCGAAAAGGGATAAATCCCAAGGCACAGGATTACACACAAACAAATCCGGGAACATAGCTGTTGGGTAAAACCGGATGAATTGACATAGAAAAAACATCCACATGATAAAATAATTGGTCATAAATATGAAAGCCGCATATTATGAAAGAATCAGTTACCTATGTAAACATATTTCAAATGTTTTGATTGCAGTAGACAATGTACAATTCAATACACTTTAACAAATTCTGGAAACTTGGTTATTAAATATATTTTCTATATAAGAACATTTGCTCATATATAGCCTGTTGGATTTCACTAATTTTCCTGAAATAATGAATGATTACAAATAATGAGATGATTACAAAACATGTTTCCCAGCTTATTTCATTAACGGGTGCTAAATCACTATGACCTATTTACTTTAACTTCTCACGGAGATTTTAAATCATGTAATAATACAATTTATTTAATTTAATATTATTTTAAAATAAAATGCAGAGTAGGTGTCAGTGCTGCTTACACACTGTTAATATTATGCTTTTAACTATTATCTTGAATTTAACAAAAATTTTTAAAATCATTAAATTAGAAAGAAAGTAATCAGGTCAATGAGTTTGCTTAAAGGTTTCCTTTAAAAAAAAACAGTAATTATAAGAGTACTGGAGGTGTGAATTAAACCAGGAAAATGGGAAACATTTAGTTCTCAGGAATTACCCTTTGGGTAACCCTGTTCTACAAGGTATGCCGTCATTTGACGGTCATTTGACAGTTTGTTTATGGTGTAAGATGTGCTATTCATTGGTGAGTTGTAATCCATCCTTTATCCGTTTGAACAAAACAGTGCACAAATTAAATCCACCAAACATACTCATGGATTTCTGGAAAACACAAACACCTGCTATGATGCTAAAGGATTGTTTGTACTCTGATAGTTTTTCTCATGGTCTTTTATTTTGAAACGGATTTTAGTTCAGGAACAACCTGTTACATTTTTGTTTTTACGTGACTGAAATTAAATAAACAAGAAACAAATCTTTTAAGCTTGGATCTTCAGAGATTTGGGCAGCACAAGACCTGATCCATTCAATTATGCCTTTTCAGGGTTATACTGGAACAAATCAAGAGCAAAGATAAAATTCCTTCAGTAGAACCAAGCACAACATAAATTAAGTTTCCAAAAGGGGGTTTCACAGCGAAGAACCATCAAATAATTTGATTAAATCTGAACAACCTTAGACAAGACAGTTAAAAGACAGTGCTTTATTGAACATTAATACAGCACAGGGAAGTGATGGTCACAGATTATGGTAAATGCTTATAGAATATACATTTCTTGTTATTAGAGGTGAATAACGAGTTAGAGACTTTAAATGTAGAGTTAGTCCACAAACACCTTAAGCTGCTGTTAGGTAAGAGAATTATCTGTAATGTTTTTGTCATGAACAGAGCAAACACTGGAGGGATGCTGGAGTTGGAGAACAGATGAAGGAATATAGGAACGGCGAGGATGAGAATGACAGGAGGTAAGTAGTCAATTAAGAAATCATAATCATAATCTGTAGTTCAAGTTGAGATCAGAAAAATGACTGCTGGAGTCCTGAAGTTGATGAGTAGGCTGATTGCTGACAAGTGACAGTGATCAATACTTTGGCAAATGGGTTCGAATTGAGGTGATGGTGGAGCAGGGGCGATTCTAGGATTTTGATTTTAGGGGGGCTCAGCCCCCAATAAGGGTATGATTAAGAAAATATTATTTGACTATTAGGGTAGGGTGGTATGCTACTAACCTTACTGCAATCCACTATTCCATGATTACATTATGTAAACTGCAATGCATTTATGACAAAGAACTGCACCGCTGCAGGTGTAATATCATAGCATTAGCAATCTATCAATAAATGCACGCACACACGACACACACCTTGATGTTCACTCTGCTCGGCTCCCCTGCAGATTGAAAAATGCGCTAAAACCAAGCAGACTCAGATAAGGGGAGGAGCCGAAACTTGACGCAGATTGCCGCCGTTTCAAATGAGTTTTTTTAAAAGGGGACTGAAGCGATCAAAAATTTATGAAGCCCCCCTAAAAAGGGCCTAGTGACGCCCCTGTGGTGGAGCCTAGTGAATTCATGATGAACCCTTTCTTAAACCCATGATTGGCTCTTTCTTATATTTTAAATAGTGTATTTATTCTAAATGCACACCTAAAACACAGTTTTCTTGTTTTACAAAAAATCTATTGAATTTTAGTAAAGCATCTTACCATTACTTTATACTTAAGATATATGAAACTAAATTATCTTTTTATCTTGTTTATCTTGTTGATTACAGTTGAAAATAAGACAAAGTTTTCAGCATATGGTGTCCTCCATTATGTCTTTGGCTGAAATATGAGTCTGGGGATTCAAATATGTTCATAATGCTTAAAGCATTACTTTTCACACCATGTGCTGGTTTTCTTGGATGTGAAATGGAACCCTGGGATCGTTTCCCTCAAGTGTTCATAAGAATCCACTTGCTAATACGCCCACCATCCCCCTCCGTAGCTGAGTGGAATTTTTGCAATCTGTGTGGCGTTAACACACACGCACACTTGCCTTCTGCACATTTCAGACAGAGTGAAACAGCAAAATGACACAACCCATGCTAACCTGAGTACCACTTACACCTTTACTGTCTTATTTAAAAGTGGCATCCTACATTGTTTATCTCTGCAGCAGTTAATCATATCTTTCCATAATTAATACTCAATCTTATAAAAAGCATTTTTTCATTACATTAAGCTAGAAACAAAGGAACCAGGTCAGTGAACCTGTCTACACATGCCTCCTCCTTCCTCTTGAAATCTCCTGAGACCAGGAAACCCTAATATACATCCAGTGTGCACTAACACTCACATGCCTGTACTCAGTCACATGGTATCTGTGCAAAAACTTCAAACAATGTTCTCTTCAATCCTGTACCATCTGTGCTTCAGTTTGCAAGGGTCAGAATGTAACTTTTGTGTAAAAACATGATCTGCCTTCAAACAAATGCTGCAAGTCTACTCAGCTGCTGCCGGACTGTAATGGCCAAAATGAACTGTTTGTAATTCTAAGAAAAAGTCCTCTGTCTATCTGTCAGAGTCAAGCTTGGCTAACAATACACATAAACTGATATGGACAAGCAGGTCCAACACTTGTGTGACGAGCAGGGTGGGGTTGAGGGACCATGGGAGCGTCACGAGAGCCGGTGGCGTGATTAGTAATGAGCATCACCTGTGAGTCACCGGTCTCGTATCTCAGGGAGGAGCGCAGGCCTAAAAGGAGGAGTGACAGCAGTGAAAGACGAGAGCGGACCAGGCCTGGACTTTATGTTGTGTTTTGTGTTTGTGTGTTTTGTGTTTCCATTATGTTTATTTTGTATTTATGTTTTATTTTGTGGTTAAATGTTGTTAAATTTCTGTCGGTTCCCGCCTCCTTCCTCCCCGAACAAAGAACATTGTTACAACTTGCAAAATGGATAATATTTGACAGATAATTAGAAGCATGCAACCGTCTACTTCATTATCGCATTATACAGTGAACTGTAGTGTCCAAGAGGAAAAAATCCAGTCTTTCATTGCTATAGGAGATGCATAATTATCTAAACTCATTAAATCGTCAAAATCAACAACATGTATGTAAGACCCCATACCAGCTAAGCAACCGAAAGACATCTTTGTCATTAGGACATGTACCAAAAACATTTAAGCTGGCTATTATTAAACCACTTAAGAAATTATAAGTCTATCTTGAATTTATCAACTATCCCTTTCTGTCAAAGATACTAGAAGGCAATATCCTAATAATTATGTTCCTTTTATCTTTTTTTTAGAAAGAAAGAAACAGTATCTGTGAGGATTTCCATTCAGGATTTAGACGATATCATAGTACTGAGAATGCTCTCATTATCATCCGATCATGGTTGTATCTCTTTGTTAGTATACATTTGATACTATCGACCACAAAATTATTTTACAATTATTTACAATATCAAAATCAACTGCAGTCGGTCAATCCTTTTACTATTTAGCACCTAAACTCTGGAAAAGTCTTGTTTGGGAAGTAGACATACTCTGTCAGTGTAAATTTAGACTAAAAACTCATCTTTTCAACTTCGCATACACATAACACATACATTTTTAATTATCAAATCATGTAAAATCATGATTGTTAGGCTGCATAATTTCGGTCAGGATCCAGGAACACTTCCCATAACACCTGATGAACTCGGTACATCATACAAAGAATGCTGTCTACGTTGATATTGGTCTCTCTGTTTATCCCAAGGTTTACCAGGTACATTTACATTTAGATTTATGCATTTGGCAGATGCTTTTATCCAAAGCGACTTACATTGCATTCAAGGAACACATTGAATCAGTTCTTGCTTTCCCTGGGATCGAACCCATGACCTTGGTGTTGTAAGGAACTAGGTAGTCAGCTGTGTCTGGGACAAATCCAGATCAGATGAAGGACCTGCATCTAGACATTACCACTACACAGCCCTGAAGTGTCAGCAGTGACCGTGACTCTACTAGACCCTCCCCTGTGAAGGCCTCATCAACAGCCATTGGCACAGACCAACAAAACCATCATCACGCTCCATACAGCATGATGATTTTAATATTCAACCAGATGGAATTGGATTAAATATTTTAAATGTCTCAATCTCAATCTTACTTCTGACCCGAAAGGTCTATATCATAATTATATCAAATTGTTAGTTTGTTGGCCAGACAACTGATCCCCTGACTGAGCCTGGTTTTTCCCCGGGTTTTTTCTTTCTTTCTTCATTCTGTCACCTGATGGAGTGTGGGTTCCTTGCCACTGTCGCCTCTGGCTTGCCTACTGGGGGGCACATAATATTCATTTATTGACTGGTATGCTCTTCTAGAGCTACTGTACAGCCAAAACAAACTATGTTGCATTATTTTCCTGTTATCTCTTTAAAGCAGCTTTGAAACAATCTGTAAAGTAAAAAGCTCAACGTAAATAAAGGTGACTTGACTTACCACTAAACATAGGTCAAAAAGAACCGGGATGGAGAACAATTTAGGTCAACAATATTACTCTTTTATAATTACAGGAAGTGAACAGACCAGGCTGTGACTTATCTATAGTAAGTACAAACTCCATATACTCAAAGATTACAAAGTCCTTGGCTTCTCAACACAACATTTACTACAGAACACAATTGTGGAACCTCATTCTCACCATATCAGTTGAATTCTTCAAACTGCTCAGTGGAAACAAATAATCAAATTATTGTAGGAGCCAAGCAAACTTTGTTATTAATTAATCCAGCACAGGTCTCTGATCGATTATTATTAGTCCCATTTTGTCCAAAATTAGGGCATGATAAAGGAATGACTGACTAGGTCTCATCTTCTAAGAAAAACAACCTGGCAGACTTTCAGTCACTAATGAAACATTGGCTGCTCTGAAAATACTTTCTTTTGTTTTTCTGGTGGCCAATTTGTGTTGGGGTGTTTTGTGTTACACCGAATGGGCTCATTTTCCATGTGAGTTCCAGGGTCACTGTGTTCTTTAAATGAGCTTAACACAGCAGGACCTGAGCCAGATCCTGAACAATCAAGAGTGGCACAACCTAAAATGGCACAACCTCTCACCCTCAGTGGAAAGTTGCCAAAAAAGGGAGAATTATCATCCATTCTCAATATAAACCAAACATGACTTTTTCTTAATCATAATTTTTTCTATACAGCACACATAATTATAACAAATAATACAATTATTATAATGTATTCTAATCCTTTAACATATTCATTTAAAAAAGAAATATTTTGTATCACTGAATCAAACTTTATTGAGTGATAATGTTGATGAACACCACAACTGAGTCAAGAGGGACCTTTTGTTATATCAGCATCTGTTCTAAAACTCCCACACAGAGTGACTCAGCTGCAGTTCCATTTAGTGTCATGTCCTAGTAACCAGTGTTTTTGTGCTCATTGACCCTTAATGCACATTTCAAGTACTGCATTGTTTTAGGATATTGTTCTAATGAGGTGCATTAGTGAGGAAACAAAGAGTACTGACACAAAGCTATTCCGCTTACTTTTTTCACTCAGCACATAACATGCCAAGAAATCTTAGACATATTGTAAAGCCTGCAAAGTTCTTAATAATATAGGTCAAGGATGGGCAGCTTCTGTCCTTTAAAGTTTAGTTCCACCCCTAATCAAACACACCTGCCTCTAATTTTCAATCAATCCTAAAGACTTAGTTTAATTTTTCAGGTGTTTTTGATTAGTTATAGAGCTAAATTGTGTGGGACTGTGGCCTTCGAGGACAAGAGTTGCCCATAGGCTTGTGATGATGGTCTTCTTACTGTGGCATCAAACATGAAAATGACAATTCTATCATCTACATGCCAAGCTACTTGTTGCTTTTTTTCTGTGGAATATAACAAGTGTTTTCTCATTGCCAAATTCAACCACTTAGCTGTGAGGTCTCTTTGACAAATGGATTTTTTTTTATTTTTAAAACAATAGTCACTCATGTGTAACTTCAGACAGTACATTTGGTTCTTGATATGGTAAAGTGGCACTAAGTTAACTGTGACCGAACTACAAGTAATATCCTCTATGCTTATCCGTGGACAGCATTTGACAAGTGTTGAGATGAGCTGATGAGAAGCTGGACTGAGCTTGTACTGTTGTGAGTTTCAGCCGTGCGTGATCGCCGAGGACCTGTACTGTGTGTCTGTGAGATATGAAGAGAGGGCATTGCTCCTCCGGCTCGCTGAGATACTGCGTTGGCCTGAGTGTGTGTTTCCGATTAAAGGGAGTTAAGGTACTGTGTGTTTTTTCTTCATTGTTGTTTAACTACAGTTGACATCAGTAAAACATAAATTTTGTACATTTTATTTTTGCTTTGGAATGAAGTTGATATCGATTGATTTTTGCTACTACTATCGAGAAAAATCCTCACTTGTCATTTTGACACATTAGTGCCACTGTGTGGAAGCAAACGGCATTGTGAACTCTTTGACCCTTGTCTTTGAAGAGTATTTTTCTTCCTATTGAGTATTCAGCCATTGCCCTGGAAATTATTTTTCCTGCTTTCTATTTCATAGTAAAAAAAAATATCTTTTCATTGCAAGATTTTTAAAATCGTTTTTGAATGGACATCCGCATAAACTTTATGAACTGGTAACAGAGCTTTATTTTAAATGAATCTGGATTATTGTGTTTTTTCCTGGAAAAGAATTTGTATATTTGAAACATTTGTGTGGATGCATTTTTTTTTTTATTGACTCTGAACTATTTTTCTTGTGTTTGAAAGGTGAAATACTTGCTGCTTTTGAGCAGGTTGTTGTTGGTTGATCTGATTAGCACTCTATATCTTGATAGTCAAACATCAGTGCAGTTGTGCAGTAAGCTAAAACTGAAATCTTGAGTTCTGAATCTCACTCAGGTATGTTGATTGAAATGAGGAAAATTATCTGATGTAGAGTGTAATATTTATTGGGAAATGTACTATTGAATGAACTGGGTTTCATTTGAACATTCTATTAAAATGGTTGTATTTGTCACGGTTCTGTCAGGTTCAGTCTCTGTTTCCAGTGTTTTTAGTGTTGAAGTGGACGGAACATGGCAGCTCTCTCTCTCTCTCTCTCTCTCTCTATCTCTCTCTATCTCTCTCTATCTCTCTCTCTCTCTCTCTCTCTCTCTCTCTCTCTATCTCTCTCTATCTCTCTCTATCTCTCTCTATCTCTCTCTATCTCTCTCTATCTCTCTCTATCTCTCTCTATCTCTCTCTCTCTCTCTCTATCTATC
This sequence comes from Rhodeus uyekii, assembly GCA_037043235.1. Lineage (NCBI taxonomy): Eukaryota > Metazoa > Chordata > Actinopteri > Cypriniformes > Acheilognathidae > Rhodeus > Rhodeus uyekii. The sequence continues at coordinate 1,280,009 of JAWRVZ010000022.1, read as the reverse complement.
TATCTCTCTCTATCTATCTCTCTCTATCTATCTCTCTCTATCTATCTCTCTCTCTCTCTCTCTCTCTCTCTCTCTCTCTCTCTCTCTCTCTCTCTCTCGCGCATGTTTGTGTCTCGTTAGCGTCTGCCCCGCCTCCTTGTTTCCGGTAATCATTCCCAGCTGTCTCTCATCACTACCTTCCCTCGTGTGCCCTATAAATATCCCTCAGTGTTTGCTGTCCGGCGTCGTGTTGTTGTCATTCATGTGTTTCCATAGTCTGTATTCCTGTTGTGTTCCCTGCCCTGATTTCCTGGTATGCTTATGTTCAAGTTATGATCTTTATATTATGTTTTTCCCCCTTGTGGGTTGCTCTTTTGTGTGTTAGGTTCTTTTTGTTATAATAAATTCCTCTTCACCGTGCACTTGAGTCCTCCCGTATTGTACCGTGACAGAACGACGTGATGATTTAGGACTCAGCAGGTAGAGGATTTTTCTTTTCTTCTTCGAACTTTTTTTTATTTTGGATACCACCTTTATCCAATCTATAGCAACAATCTATATCCCAAGAGATCTTACCAGTTTCACTGGCACCACCAAGACTATAGAATAAAGTGTGGAACAGTGAATGATAATTATAAAATCAACATTTTGAATCCTGTAGGTACCCGAGGACGCTCAAGTGGAGCTGATAAAGAAGCACCTAAAGGGGGAAGCTAAAGATACTGTGAAGTTCATGCTGGAAGAAATGGATGATGGTGAAGGGTTTAACTTTTAAACTTCTCCACGAAGCCAATGGGGACCAGGTACCTATTGGTACAAGGTTAAATAACTTTTATAATGACGGTGAGACCATGTCTATGCTTATTAGTTACAAGAGAAAGTTTACAATACAAGGTAAAACTCAGACGGATAAGAGGAGAGGTGAAACAAAGGATCAAGGAAGCGATAAGCTATGCATCCTGAGTCCGCTTTGCAAAAGTCAAAAGTCTGAGGAAGAGGAAGCAGAGACTGAAGCTAACTTGAATAACCCTGTCCTTGGAAGCGCTGCAGTTCACACTACAGTTGCAACTGATGACAGTTCATTCCTAACTAAAATTAGAAATGTTGCTCAAAGAAATAGAGAATATCGCTGCATGTCAGAATTAATTGTACAAAATAGTCCTCCAGCCTGGTGCTACGAGAAGCCACTGAAAAACGGTGAAGGGAAATATGTAATACATGTGGTGAACCAGGTCACACCAGCTGTCATCTACTAACTGGGTGAGCCTCACTTCTGCAAACAGACTAGACATTACTAGACATTATATAAAACCTGAGGGTTTGGATGACACTGGAAAGGACTTCATTCTGTTGACCACCAAGGCACAGGGATGCTTGTTGCAAGGAGAAGAGGAGGATGACAAGTCCAGTGTCAGAGTTGCCAAATTAAGCAACAATAACGAAGGGTGTTATTGGTTGTAGCTAGTCATTCATCAAAGAGGAAGCCTGTTCTAGCCTTCTGCTCTTGAGCTCTGCATACAATGCCATACCAGTACAATGTAGAGCTCAAGAACAGAAGGCTAGTAGCAAGTTTCTGGGACATGATACCAGAGTATTCATGGGAAAAAACTGTATGAGGGGGTGCATTATTGGAGGAATTTTGAGGCACAACTATATTAGAGCAGATATGACATGATATGAGTTATATGACAGACATGAGTTATTAGTAGCCCACAATGTCCGTTGACACTGTAAACCAGCGTTGAATATGTACCATAGCTAAGAATGTTTTCAAAGATTTTTGCTCCTATGACATGCACCAACGCAACCGCACCTTCTTGCTTTGGATTACCGCAAAGGAACTGGCAGCTTGAATGGTTCAATTCAACGATACATGATATGGTTCAGACGTAACCTCTTGAAAACAAGGAATGGAAGACTTACCTGCCAGAAGTAGCGATAGCTTACAACAGACACATTCATTAAACTACACTCAACATTTTAAAGTTTGGATATGACACAAGGCTACCCAAGGATGTCTAAGTAGGGAATAATCTTACTGAAGATAAAGTGGATGACTTGGATGGGTTAATCAATATGAATGCATGAGGACTACAGTGGTGCTCAAGAAGCTTCCAGCAGAAGCATTAGGGTCTATGACCAAAAGGCTGCAAGAGTGCTCATTAGACCTGGTAAAGTTTAGAGGGCAAAACTAAATCCAAGATAAGAGGCAGTCCTTACCATATTTGGTAGTGCAACAGAATCACAAAGGTTTATCAGTGTTTACTGTGTGTCCTGATCAGGTTGGTTCTTCAAAAGTGATTCACAGGCATCAATAGAGACACTGAACCATCCCTTCACCCATAAGGCAGATTATACGTCCAAAAAGAGAATAAGAATTGTCAGCCACAGACATTGGCTTGAATGACATTGTCTACATTCTATACACCACACTGTAAGGCTGTATCTTGGTCAGGGAAGAAGGAGGCGGGAACCAGCAAACACCTAACATTGTAGTAATAAAATACACAAACCCAAAATAAAAGTAAAAAAGTAAAGTTGTGGCAACCCCCATGGATGACTCTCACTCACATAAACACACAACACAAAATAAAATCTAGGCGTAGTCCTCTCTTGTTGCTCCTCCATGAAATACGCTGTTTTCATGGCCCTTGGCCTCATCCTGCTCGCCACACAAACATTTACAAAACACAGGCTTACCTTGGGAAGCCAAGGGTGGAGTGTTAAGGTAGTTCAGCTGAGAGTGAGACTGCAGAAACAAGATGGGGAATCCGAAGACTGAAATTTAAGAAGCTGACACTAGTTATTCTGAAAGAGTTTTAATTTTTGTAGAAACAAAGAAGAAGTGGATGCGAATGAGATGAGTATTGTTACAGGGGAAACGTTGTGCGACGCGGGAATGATGAGGAAGCAGACACAAACTGAAACTCACTTTGATAAACAAAACAAAAGACTTTAAATACAACCAAAGGAAAACATTTACATTTTTATGCATTTGGCAGATGCTTTTATCCAAAGTGACTTACATTGCATTCAAGGACCACATTAAATAAGTTCTTGCTTTCTTGCTTTCCCTGGGATTGAACCCATGACCTTGGTGTTTTAAGCCAATGCTCTACTGATTGAGTGAATTGTCCTGTTACATGCTGACTAAGTTATTCTTAGGTGCTATATTTGTCCCAAACACTTACTACTTATATGATTAACAAAAGTTTCAAATGTAGCCATTGTTCCCTGAGAAGGGAATGAGATTCTGCATTGAACGATGACTCTTTGGGGAACATGGCCAATGAGACAGCGCCTGATGCATGTGTGAAATATACCGTAGCTTTTACTATTGTATGAAATAGGCCTATTATACTATATTTTCTGCCTAATTTTGTGATAAGAAATCACATCAGATCATAGAAAATTATTTTAAAAACACTCAATAAAAGGAGTTTGGAGCTTGGATTTTGATCAAATAAATTCTCATGTTTTGATGCTGTCCTAATCTGACATGATAGCTTGCACTTATACATTAGGTTACACTTACAAAAGTAAACTAGAGATTAGATCAAGTAGTAACCTCCACCTGAAAATGCTTCAGAATCTTTCGGCCCTCAATGGCAGCAGCCTCCTCAGTAGTTCCTTTGGGCCTGTAACTTATGCCGGCATTACAATACTAGTTGAAGACCCATGTCCCATGTGAATGGAGGTGGTTGAAGCAGAACACAAATAAATGTAAATTTGACCAAAATCACTGTTCCTTTCACATTTTAAAACCAAATAAAATCAAGAAAAATACTGTCTAGAAACTTTACTGTACACTTTTAAATTCAAAACAGGTGAACAGGAAAATAACATCTTATACAGCAGTACAAAACAATGAGGGCCATATGAATCTGCGTATTACAATTTCTTTTGTTTGTCAATTGACCATCAAAATTCAAAAATTCAACTATGTTTTTTGATTTTGAATCATACAAAAAAAAAAAAAAAACGAAAAATATGATATTGAAATATGGTGTGCCAGACTGAATTTGTTTTTAATTTGTCGGGTTTATGAAATCCGGTTTGATTGTTAGTTGAAAACCAAAAGAACAAATGTTACACAGATTGAAAAGACTCCGATTCAAAGCTGTGGTTTTGATCATCAGAAAAAAATCAATTCACTGAGATTTTAGAATTTATTCATATCAGAAGACTAAACAAATAACTTGCCTGCACCAATGTGAAGGGTGGTGCTGTGATCTCGACAGCAGTAAATAGGCCAGGTCTGGCTCAGAAGCAGTGGTTTTGATGTACAAGATGTTGCAAAGATGAGAGTCACCTAGTCTCTTCCATGCGCGGTTCTTGTTAATGTTCATAATCGAGAATGTCTTCTTGCACAAGTTTGTCAAGCCAAACAAGCTCACCATTATCTTAGCAAATGTTTACCTAGATAAATGCCTTTATCCAGCTGGTGGTAAAAGCTGACAAGAGTGAGCTGTTAGTGCCAACTGGGACACTCTGCAACACTCTCGGACTACCTCCAGCTGCAGGTAGTCTGGAGCATTATCAAGGTCCATGGAGAAAGGAGAGGAAAAAAGCATGATCTCCTTTTCAGTAGCTGCAAAATCCTGAAAGTGCTGTTGAAAATCCTCAGCCAGAGATGAGATGTCTGCTACATACCTCCTCATTTGTGTACTAATATTGTTCTGTGGAAAATTTTTCATTTTTTCCTGCAGCAATGGGAAAAGTGTGGCAATGGGCTACATTTGTGCAGGTGCCCTTTGGGAAAAAAGCTGCTTGGTCCCAAAGGTTTGATACATGAATACAGTTGGCTTGCCAGTTCGTTTTGCTCCCGAAGGCTCGTGTTCAGTGTGTTCAGATGTCATGTTGTCAACTAAAAATCCAAAAGCAGCCAGCCAAATAGGATCAGATAGTTCTGGCATTGGTTGTCCCTTTTATGCCAAGAATTGTAAAATGTCCTCCCTAAGAGAGTAGAGAGCCATCCCTAAGAGAGCCATCTCATGTTATTGTTTTACACAACATCTCCATATTCAGCCTGGATGTCGAGTAGAACCTGTTGAAACTGGCAGTGACACAGGTCTTTGAAGTCAATATAATTAATATCCTTTATCACCGGTTTCATGACATGCTCATAATTCAGATGTTTGGCATAGAGAACTTGTTGGTGAATAATACAGTGAAGTTTTACAGCTTATCCTCCTCCTTTGCTGACTTTGGTATAGACTAGGGTTGATAATCCAGTTCGCTCGGCAGCCATGGCAGGTGTGGTATACTTAATAATGCCAGTGACTTTATTCCATGTAGTTTCATGTCATCATAGCGGAACAAACAGAAACAAATAAATCTGTTCCTCTTGTTTAATCCTTAAGGCTCAAGTAGCTATTCATTTGCGTTCATTTCATTGTCCACTCCTCTAAAAATAAAAAAAATAAAAATCAATACCTGAACAGTGTCAAGCATCCGTTCTTTTGTCGCAGGCTAACAAAAGTCAAACTCCACTCCTTTTGCCTCTAACTGTGAAGCATCAGATTGTTTTTATCGCCTTTTTGAGCCAGAGCCTTTCCAAATCCAACACTGCCATAAAAAACGCTAACTAGGTGAGGAAAGAAGACAAAAATATCTTATCGCTCCCAATTTCCACCTCTGTGATTGCCTCTCCAGCTAAGACTGGGCATATTCCTGTGTACATTTACAATTATTCATTTAGCAGACGCTTTTATCCAAAACAACTTACAATTTGAGGAATACAGAAAGCGATTCATCCTGAAGATGCATAAGAGTGCTTATAATACAAAGTTTCAAACAATACACATACAAGTAGTAAAAGCCTGGTGAATAGAGGAAGTTTTTTTTTTTAAGTTGAGGTGGTATTGTGCGTGTGTGTCATGGTAGGTGTTCACAAAAAAGGTGAGTTCCTTTTCAAGGGAACAAGGCGCTGCGTTGAACGCTTTGGGGTATATCTTGACGAAGTCCCGTCAAGCACAATGCAAATGATCGAACGATCGACCGAGTGTGAGTGACAGCCGCAAGTTGGTGAAGTCACGAACCAGAGTGATAAAGGAGCGCCGGAAACCGGAGACGGTAGCTTAGCTTTGAGTGTCTTCAGCAAGCATCTGGATCTGACAGCGGGGTGTGAGACGGGCGCTACCTTCTCTCAGTCCTTACCCGACAGATCCAGTGTTAGTGCACGCCCGAGGGTAGTTACATCTGATTAAGCAGAGGCACAGGCACTGTAACAGTCTCTGAGGAGTTGGACATTGTCAGCATCAAATGCTGATAGAAGATTCGCCACTTTTCTCTCCAGAACTTTTCTCTCCAGGCAACCACTTCCTGCGTTATTCCTTGCTACACGAGGTCGCTACAGTGGTGGCTCAGAACCAGAGGGTTTTCCCCGAGGGTCAACCCTTTCTGGACCATCAAGGTCACGCGGTGAGGCCTACGTGCCTTGGATATGTGGAAGAAACCCTGGTCTGTGTCTCAAGGACCCGTATTGGGAGCTCCTTGTCGACACATCATGCTATCAACGGATGCGTCCCTTACAAGCTGGGGAGTGGTCTTGAGAGAGCTCTGCAGGTCACGAGCATCAATTATCCTGGCACATAAACCTGCTAGAGATGAGGGGGTCTGCGCTTGCGACAACTATACAAACTGGCAGAACAGATCCTCCTTTGGTCAGAGGGAAACTGCTCTCTCTACGGGCAATTCACATCCCTGGGACCCCTGGGGAATGGAGGCAGATATGGTTGAGATACAGCCGAGCACAAGTAGACCTGTTTCTCTACCCCATCCAGCCTCTCTCAGGCTGCATGCCATGGTCCAGACGTGGTCGAGGCTATGTCTGTATGCTTTCCCTCAATTGCACTCTAAACTCGCTAAATCATCAAAATCAACAACATGTATGCAAGACCCGATACCAACTAAGCTACTGATGCTTCCAGAGGTCATAGATCCTATTCTTAATATCATTCATTTATATTTTTCATTAGGATATGTACCAAAAGCCTTTAAGTTACCACTTACTAAAAAAAACATTACTTGATCCTACAGAATTAGTTAATTACAGGCTAATATCGAATCTACCTTTTCTGTCAAATATTCTAGAAATGGTAATGTCTTCACAACTATGTTCCTTTCTAGAAAAGGAACATAGTTCCTTCCTATCTATCTACAAAGATTTCCGGGCAGGATTTAGACTGTGTCAGTTACAAATGATTTGCTCTTATCATCCGAACGTGTTTGTATCGTGACTGTTATCAGTTTGTAGCAGTAAATGAGATTTCATATCAATCATGGGTACAGTATGGAGATCCTCAAGGTTCACTGCTTGGACCATTGCATTGCCAGATCAGATGAAGGACCTGCACCTGGACACTAGCCCAACACAGTCCTGATTTGTCTGCAGAGCCTGTGACTCTACCAGACCCTCAAAATAATAATCATGCACTGTTTGGCTGTTGGCCAGAGTAGAACCGGTCCCCTGACTGAGTCTGGTTTCTCCAAAAGTTTTTTTTTAATCCATTCTGTTCTTCATTTATTCTGTCACCTGCTGGAGTTTTGGTTCCTTGCCACTGCAACCTTTGGCTTGCTTGGTTGGGGACACATAACACTTATTATTCTTAAATTTTATTGAGTGGGTGACGATTACTTCAGTTCAAACTAACGAGGATTTATATGTTTCATAAATGTAATGGAGTAAAAAGTTCAATAGCATGATTTAGTGAAATAAAAGTAAAATTTTCCAATTAAAAATATTTGGATAAAGTACAGACACATAAAAAACTTACATAAGTACAGCAACGAAGAAAGAATACTTTGTTATTTTTGACCACAGATTATGTGACTACAAAGATGTGACAGTCCAAGTCATTATGTGATATCAATGGGAAAATGAATTTCTCATGCTATTTAGGTCGTAGTACTGGTTGGTCTGACCTACTGAATTTCTAGGAATTCATCTGAACTATTTGTTGGCTTTCCTATGAGTTCAGTCACATGTTCCTAATAGCATTAGTAATACATGAACAACACAGAGAGAGAGAGAGAGAGAGAGAGAGAGAGACAGAATTACAAAGCATTTCAAGCATTTCATGGCTAACGGTAGATTTATAATTATAATGATTCACATTTTTTTTCCCTGATGCCCACTTAATTTTCTCCCAGAGCCTCTGACACAGTCATGCCCCTTTCACAATGGGCTGTGATCAGGGACTTTCATTATATACCTCTTAAGCATACAGATCATCATTATAACCTTTATGTTCCTCTTAAATTCTCTTTCTCTCAAAAACTGAGAAAGTCTAAATGTGCAAAAAGAAATCGTAAAATGTCTGAAAGACACAACTCACACAGAATTAAAAGGATAAACTGTATTAAACACCATACCCATTCTACTGTCTTGTGTTTTTATTCCTGTAAATTAAACTGTTAAAATTGAAGCAACATGATGCATGTTACATGTCAGTTGTATCTTTTGTCTACTTCCTGTTTCCTACCGTGTCATCCTATGTGTTTCCACTAACCTGTCGCATCAACCAGTCACCTTGTTAGTATTGTCAACTGCATCTTATTCCTTCATTACCTCCTTTTGTGTGCCTTCAGCCTTTGTTGTTTGTTGTCGCACAACTGTAGTGTTTTCCGTATTCATAATCCACGTATCCAAGCTCCAAGTGCTTGCACACGAAGTGCTGTTTTTGTTATAGTTTGGCCAATTGTTTATGTTCTTAGATTTTGCAAGTACCATTTTGTTTTGAAAATTTAAAGTGTATGCTTAGGTTCATTAAAAGTTATCTTCTGTGTCTCCTCATCTCCTCATCCACTCCGAATCCAGCAGATTGTTACCTGTAGTTCTGTTGGTCATCTATCACTTCCTGTCAGTCGTGTCATTTGTCACTTCCTGTCAGTCATGACAGTTCATTCACTTCCTGTTCCCTTCCATTTTCTCCCATGTCTTCCTGCACCTGTCATGCACCTGTCACTTCCCTCGATAGTCTCATTAGGTGCTTCCCATCCCCTCTTGTTATAAACACCCGCTTGTGTTCTCATGTCTTTGTCGGTTGTTGACTTTGTGACTTTCTGTTTCCATGCGTGTGGATGCAAGTGCCCGGTGTTCCACGTGTTTCCCAGTTTTGCATGCTTCTTTTGTTTACATTTTAAGGGTTTTGTTTTCGTTTTTTGAATAAAGTAGTGCTTCAGTTGAAACCAGCTCCTCCTTGTTCCACTTCGCATCGCACTGCCATTGTGTAACAAAACAACTGACAATGTTGGTCTCCTCTAAAGACTTTGGAAGCAGCATTATGGAGGCAGCAGCAAAGAGACTTTCGTCCCTCTGCCAAGGAGGATGCCCACTGGAGGAGTACATCAAAGAGTTTCTGGAGCTGGTCAACCAGGTGAGCTGGGGGGGGGGATGCTGCCCTCAATTATTGTTTTTGGCTGGGAATGGATGCTTATCCAATTTATAGACTTGGGTCATTGCTTTGAACCTATCATGGACTTTGTCAGCTTTGTCATGCTTTGACCGAGTCACCACTCTCTAGCCCCGAGACGAGTCGCCAATCTCCAGCACCAAGGCGAGTCGCCGCTCTCCAGTGCTGAGGCCGAGTCGCCGCTCTCCAGTGCTGAGGCCGAGTCGCCGCACTCCAGCGCCAAGTCTGAGTCTCCGCTCTCCAGCGCCTAGACAGAGTCACTTCTCCCTTGTGCCCAGACCGAGAACCCCCCAGTGGGGTGGGCTGTGGCCACTGCCCTGCTGTGCGAATGGGCTGTACACACAGCATCTGAAAGACTGCCCTGAAAGACTGTTCAAAAATAAGGTGTTAAGTCACAATGAAGTTGTACAAAAAATAACAAACAAAAGTTTCGAAATTAATCCTCCATTCTAGCAGATACTACAATGCACAAATGAACAGAACTAAGTATGTTAAATTAACCTTTACGCTGTTACTTGGTGTGGTGGTGAATGATGAGGGTGAGGAAACCAGGGTTTAATGGAAAACTGTATTTATTAAACAAAAACAAAACCACTAATGTTTGACCTAACAATAACCCCAAAATAATTACTCTATTATATTTATTTCATGTTATATATCCAGTCCAGCAAAGAGTACCATGGAACATAACCAAAAAAAGTAGATTTTTGAATATAGCAATGACAGACAAACCTGGTTTCATCAATCAACGTGCAATGTAGGTGAAAATACAGATTAAAATCTTTAAATTCTTGTGTACTGCATGCAAATAGTTTTTCCCTTAGACCTGCCAGTTCTGATTAAATAGATAAGAGCTATTTTTGGACTATTTCTCAGAATTTATCTGGAAACTCAAGTCATGCGATCTTATAGCAAACAAATCTGGAAAAGTTCTTTCAATTTTAAAGTGTCTAATATTTCCATTCTTGGAACAGACAATCTGGTATCCCCTTATAGCCTTCACGAGTCCTGCCAAGACAGAGATTAAAAGGGGTGTGAGGGGTGTGAGGGGAGGGTGCGGCATACATGTGAAAACAGCCGTGGATGACTGATTTGGTTTTTGTACTTTTTAAAAAAAACACCAAACTCCCTTGTACCCAAAACAACAGCATATGCTGAAGAATTGTGTTATGGAATTGTGTTATGTTATGAAATGTATTATGTATTATTGTATTATTTTTTTATTGTTTAACATGTACTGTGTGAGTTTTGGAGTGATCTCAACTTGTCCAAGAAGCCTAAATGAACTTTCACTTTTGCTGTATATTATTCAACACTGTATTGTTGTGAAGTAGAGAAAATAAGATGCGCCTGCATTTATCTTGTTTTGGCTCATTTTGTTCAGAATTATGCTATATCTACTGTAACTGACTGTTCAAAACATTTCTTACATTTCCCATGAATACTTCCTGCAAGTCTAGTAACTGATTACATGCAATCTGGATTGAGTGATCAGATTCCAAAAACGTCTTCATAATACTGCTTATATATTTTTTGAAGGTCTTTCAGGTTTGTAGAATTGCACTCACAGACCAGCCTCAGGTAATGAGTTACCATCATTACTTTCATTTTATCTTTTTTGTTTTAAACTATTAAAGTTGTTGAACGTTTGCTGTTTCCCACCAAACTGTGTTAAATGTACACATTCACTTCACTCCATATTTACATGCAATGTGCGGATTTCCAACATTTTTTGTTAGCTGACAACATCTTTGTCCTAATATATACATTTTGATGTACCCCTGAAATTTTAAGTTAATAAGTTAGGTTAATACAATTTTTTGAGATTTTAAAAATTAAAAATCTCTCTTTTGGTAAGTGTGTCATTTTGATTGTTTTTATTTTTAAATGATTTATTAATTTTAAAATTTTATTTATTTCAAAATACTTTCATTAAAAGCTTTTCATTAAATCACAAACCCCAGTCTAGGAAACCCTGATGTATTGTAACATAACGCACGTTTTGTTGATAACATAGAATTGAATATAACAAAACAATACTGAATTAAAGCAAATATTATTAGAAAAATCTCTGGTCTCAAAAGCTATGAGGTTCATGATTTAAATACATTGCTCGATGTTGCTATGAATCTTAAACTACATTGTGTCAGACACTTCGTAAATCATTGCAATCACACACAATTTAGCTGAAGCTTGACACATGGTATAATTTGAACCAGATGTTAGTCTATTACCCAAGATCCTTACATCTGTATAATATTAACCTCCACTTAAATCAAAAATATATTGTTTAAACACACTCCTGAATAAACGTATGGCAACAAAGCAGGCATAGAATTAAATTCGGTAGGTGTGCATCCTGTAAAATGTTTTCAGGACAGTCTTTATGTTGCACCAGTGTGTGCATAAATGAACTATGCGTGTTCATTCAATAACCACACAAACACAATGTTCATTCAAAATACACGCTGTTCTTTCCTCAGCATTTCCCATTATCACCTCAGTTTCTGTTTGAATTTACCTACCTTGCTTCTACTTACTTATTTCTACTTCTTATTCTAAATCAAGCTGAAACTGGACTGGTCAGGTTTCATATGACATTATGAAAAACCAAGTTGTCACTACCCTTAAATTACACTGGAAGAAAAAACTTAAAAAACAGCACAGCATGGAACCACATGTTTTTAAACGTGGATGGAAATAGCAGTTGAACATATAGGTACTTAATCACTGTTTGTTTATTGTAATTCCGGTAAAGGGTTGTTTGCTGTAACAGTCACAGGTGGCCATTTTAAAGGTAAGTGACCAGATACCTGCCTATGCCACTTTTAATTAAGTTTACCAGAAACAATTATGCAAACCTCAGCAAGATCTGGCTTGGCTGGTAAAAAATGTTGAGGACAAAATGTAAACCGAAAAGTGTTTGTTATGCCTTTCTAGATCCCATTTAAAAAAAACAAAAAAACAAAACAATAATCCCAGTGTTAACAAGAGGCCAGGTAATGCTGCGGTTCTTGGCAGCACACAGTTTTATGTTTACGAGTGAAGAGGAAACAGCCATCTGTTCTGTGGGATGCTAGAACCTGGAATAATGCAACAAACAAGGTTGGAAAACATAGAAATAACCTAAAAAAGGGGTTTTCCTGCAAAAAAGAAGAAAAAAAAGTGATTCCCTTGGTGACTGCAGACCCACCACAGAGATCAGGAAGTTGTGTTTGGCAAATATTGCCTTGGATGTAGAGGGTAAAAAGATGCAATTCTCTTAACCTATTCCACTTTTCCTGCCACTTATCTCTCATCTCAGTAACTTTACTGTTCTACTATGAATTAACATAAAATAAACAGAGATAATGGAAGCAGTCTGTGTATAAATGCAGATGTTTATGTTTCATTTCATGTTTATAGTGTAAAAAGTGGACCTGGAAGGAGGAAAAAATGATTAAAAAAATAAATTACACAATATGATCCCTTTAACTTAAATTCATGGCTGGGAGAGATGCTCCATTTTCAGATAGTTTGAAAAGAAGGCACACACACTGCATAATTCATATACATTTTCACCACTCTGTTCACATAGAAATATCCTCAGTCATCCTCAGCAACGATAGCCTTGAGTTAAACTCAGTGACTCTGTAAACCAGACTATTTTGCTGACGTGAGAAATGCTTATTTCATTCCCCAATGTAGTCATAAATTTAAAACAGGCTTTTGACTGCCTGTGGTTTCTTTAAAGTCTAAAAGGAACAACTACACCATAAAACAGTGGGGAATAATCTAATTTAGATCTTACATAAGAAATAAAACAAATGCAAATTTGGTGGTGTTGTATTGAGTAACTTAACTGCTGAAGAAAAAAAAAAAGAAAAAAGAAAAAGAATGTTGTGCCCAAAAAGTTCTCAAACTTTTCCAATTCTCAGTTTATGCTTTTTTTCATTTGTTGTGATTCTCAGTAGTGGAAGCCATCATAGTTGGGTGAACATGCATTACATTTTACATTTTATTTATTTTTCATTTTATTTTAAGCATTGTGCATTAATAAATTGTTTGCACATATTATTACGATAATGAGCTATCACTTGGTTTGTTCTCAATACATTTAACAAGCCTCTGTAAAATTCTTCTACTTAATGAACACAAACAAGAGTTGCCAATGATCATATGTTTGTGAAGAAAAAATGATGTTATTTTGTAGAGGTTTTGAAGAGGAGAATTAAATAATAAAAATGATACACAGATAGACAGATAGTTAGAACATTATGAGCCTGTCTTGTCTGGGTCAGCCTGACTTCAATCACACAAAAGACTATAGGCTTGGGTTGTGCTTTGTTGTACATGATCCTGTGAAAATCTCTGTTCATTTTCAAAAAGCAGCACATAGAGCCCTGGACAGCAGAAAAAGGCAGCTTTTACTTTGTGAGCCTGAGCTCACGAATCCCAAAACCAAGGATGCAGTTACACAGTATGTATATATATATATATATATATATATATATATATATATATATATATATATATATATATATATATATATATATATATACATTAGTATACATGACATCTGAATGTACAAGTTAACAGTTGTGAATGCTTTGCCATGCAGCACACACATTGTTCATAAATTCACCAACGATACGACATCTCTAGTTTCACAGATAGGGCTTAGGCTAGTCCCAGACAAAAATGTATATTTTTGAGCTATTTTAACTGAAAGCAACTAGTCAACTAGCCAGCAATCTGCCACCGACGACCAGCACGATGGAGATACGAGAGGCCACTGCAGACGGTGGACTGAGACTGAGCCTGAAGAGAGGACAGAAGGAGTTATTGCCCTGGAGCTTGAACCACAAGGTGTGTCTGACCAGGTGTTTGAGCATGCTACATTGTGTGTTGCAGAGGGAGTATTAGTGGAGTTTTGCTGAGAGGAAAGCCACAACCCTACCACAGTGTATGGGATTGCTATGACCTTTGGTAATTTTTTGGTGTGTATTATACAAGGTGTTTTATCATCCCTATTTTTCCAGACTGATTCCGTCCAGCCCAGACTCTCCTGTTTCCCCGCTGGTTCTGTCCAGCCCTCTATCTCTATCTCTAATCATCTCTCCCAGCCTCCCTCTCCTGCCTCCATTAACAGTTGCTCATCCCCACCTCATTTGTTACCCTTCAGCCACTCTTCATCTGCAATGCACTGAACTGTGTGGATCCACTTTTGTGCTTCAGGCCACCAGCTCCACTTAAACCAGAGGCTCTGGCTCTATCCTCTGAACCCAACGCTCCACCACAGTCTGTCGATGAAATGTCTCTGCCTTGGGTCCTCCCTTCTTTACCTTCAGCTTTACAACTCCACCGGGTTGCCTCGTCCCACAGGCTCTGCCTTGGTCAGATGTCATCCTGCTTGCACCTTCAGTTCTGTCTGACTCTGCCTTCCTCCTCATATTTGCCTTCATCTTCAGTCCCACCTGTTCTCCTTCAGTTCTCCGGTTCCATGTGTTCCACCTCAGATGCTCGTCATCGTGGCTCCATCGTGATCTCCAGAGTCAGCGAAGTTGCATGGGCTCTTTGGCTTATCAGCTACACCTCCATCTGTCAAGTTTCCATCATGGTTCCTTCCACCCTATGGTCTCTCGTTCAAATTCTGGCTCCACCCACCCTCCACACCCTCTTGGACTTTTGTGTTTGGGCTGTTTTGATAAACCCTTCTTCCTCGTCAGCTACCTCCCTCCCTGCTTCGATGAACTCTTTATGGTGCAAGGTCATGTCTTCCAGGAGGGGGAGCTTCTGTTAGAGTTATGTTATGTTTCATCAGAGTTATGCTATGTTTTTTTCTCTTTGACCCCGTTTCCTGGTGAATCTGATTAATCGTTTAGGTTGCCTGTTTCCTCTTTAGTCTTTGTGTATTTACACCTTATGTTCTCCGTGATTCCAACTCTGTTCTCATTTGTGTATGTTGGTTGTTCTTGGTTCTTCTTAGCTTTTTGGTATTAGATTCTGTCTTATACTGAGTCTCCTTTGTATTTGTATTTGTATTTGTAATTATAAATCTCAACCAACCCTTACAAATGAATGTATTTTTAAACTTTGTTCATTTAAAACATGACTAAAACACTATTTTAATGACAAAACTTCAAATAAGAGAGCAAGTGACAAATATTGGAATTGCAAAATAATTCTTTGTTAAACAGGTATTGGCAAATTCCAGCCCTTTCATCTCCAATTCTGCATGTGGAGAAACATTTATAGTCTTCTCAAATAGTGGTCAATATAAAAGGTTTACATCATCTTGACATGAACCTTTAAAATGTCAAAATAAAATTCACAGTGCACATTTTGGATGCAGTTCAATACTACTCAACTCCCTAGGGGTATATCAGTTTCACCCATATGCTTTTGCTCTCAGGTTATGCATCAACAACGATCTGTTCTGTTCAGAACTTCCTCTCTTATGTCAGATATAATCTAAGGTAAATTCCAAAACTTACCCAAATGGCAAGATTGCATCCTCTATTATCATAAGCCCTTGAATATGTGCGTGTGTGTATGTGTGTGTGTGTGTGTGTGTCCTCGATTCCCCCAGGCCAGGCTCTCAGACTGAAACAAATATGAGCCACAGCTGGTTTGTCACACAGTTGAGAATTCTGAGAGATCAAGTAAGGCCAGTGGCGGCCACAATTCAAATTCAACAGTTTCCCTAATAAAGTGCACCAACCATATTATATGTTCATACCGTGATATGTTGTCATACAGATATATGGTTACATCCCTGGAACATACAGATCATGCTTTTTTTTGTCATAAAGAGGACGTCAATGGTAAACAAAATTTTTGGTTACCAACATTCTTCAAAATATCTTCTTTAGTGTTTAGAACAATTTGTGAGTGAATAAATGATTACAGTATTTTTATGTATTTCTATTGGATCTAAGCAACAATTTGTCTTTTGTTGTCTTTGAATGAAAAAAAATTGCTGTAGCTGGAGTGTAACTGCACAAATAAATGGAGTGTCATATACCTGCTTGGCCTTCTTAAAACTGTCATAACTCACAGATCATGTTAGCAGATCATGTTTCTTCATAAAACTTCATTTTGAGATTTTCAAGAACTTTTGTCTTGAAGCTTCTTTGTTTATATGAACCACAAAATAATTTCCACCCAGGCCTCAACATGAATTGTACTGGATTTCATTTCACACAGTACTGTACAAGACGCTGGTTGGGAAACATAGTGAGAGAAGAGATATATAAAGAATGGGAAAGAGAAAGATACAATGATATAAAGAATTCGAGAGAAAGAAAAAGAGAGAAAACAAAACACGGTAAAGACATCTCACAGCATGGTTGTGAAGGAGGGCTGATCATTGTGGTTGTGCTGCTATATTTTGGTGGCACTCGTGACAGCAGGCTCAGAATGTGCCCAGCAGGACACAAATGCAGTCGTGCACTGATAAACACCCAGGAACACTTACAAAACCACCATTGTTCCTGTTCTTGTCTGAACTTTGTCAGCTTGACCCCTTTTTCCTGGACATTTTTTGACATGCACATCAGAGTTAAGATAGGGGCAAAACAGAAAAAGATGCTTGATTCTCCATTGAACTCTCAGAGTTAGGGTCTCTGGGAGGTAGAGATAAAAAAACCTGGCTTGTTGTTTTAACGCACTGCAGTGATGACTGTTGATGAATTATGCGTGTTCATCATGCAGTTCTGATTTGCTGTTTTTTTCCACCGTAAACATTCTGTACAAAACTTCTGATTGAATGCTTATTTGATTATTGGTTAAGCTGCCAAAAACTTTGATTACCAACAAAACACTGTGCCCACACGATGTCAACATTTATCTAGTTTACCCTAGTTTGCCCTACTTTTCTGTACAGAACATTTTTTTCCCAGGCCTCAGTAATGTTGTCAAAACAGGTCTGTTGTCCCTACTTGATATCCTGCTGTCAACATGCAGGCAAGATTTCATAATTCTCTCCCAGTAGAGCACGCTCATCTTGTCTCTGATATTATCAGAGGAGGTCTGCAGCTATATCAGATGTCAAAGTGCACAAGTAATTATAAAAAACAGCAACCAAAATAGAAGGATTCAAAGCTTTAGTAGACTGTTCAAGACATGACAATACTTTATAAAATCATCTTCAAAAGTGGGAATCAGCATTTTGAAAAGCTTCAAATATGTAGGGATGAATTATTTTAATGATAACATTCATACCAGCACTCCTGTTTTTCACCATCTTCATAATTCTCCATATCAACTCAGTCTTAGTATTCTCCTCAGTCCTGAAAATAAAAAATATATTGCTTTGAAGTTTCCTCATTAAAGCCTTGTTGATTCATCCTCATGTCTGTCCTCATCAGTTGTGACAATGTATTCCCATGAGATCAGGTTGGAATGATCGATCGAAGTTTGGGTTGTTTTGAAAAATTGTGGAAAGATAGATTTACCCCCAGTTTCATAGACAAAGCTTAGGTTTTTGCTCAAAATGCATATCATAATGTTTTTTTTTCTTCTAAGGCATGTTTATAAAAGCGGCTTAAATGTCCTAATTGAACTAAGGCCTGATCTAAGCTTTGTGGAACCAGGCGATAGAAACCAATGAGCGAAAAGTAAGCCTGATGTGAATTATAATATTTTTGAAAGTTATATTATTGAACATGCTATATTGTACATATTGAACGTGCTATATTCTAATTTTTTTTTTTATTTTTTTTTTTTTACAGTTTGCTTTCTGTAAACCACGCAAATGGGTTTAATACTGTTAAAACCGTAACTGTTAAAATTAGCCTAAGCAGGTGTAAAAATAAGTGATGGCAATGAATCCTTTAAATTATTTTTTTAAAGGTTTATTGCTTACAATTTCAGTCTTTTGTTTTGTTTTAGGCTACTTACTTTAGGCCACTAATAACACATAACAATAACAAATGCCAGACTCAGACTTCAAGGCAGTAAACCTCATAGCCAAATAATAGATATTTGGATTTCTCAATAATGACAGCTTTACCCGTGTGATATTGCACATGAGTTTCAGTCCTTAAGCTTTTTAAAAGCAATTAGAATCAGCAGGATTCTCTTTACATAGCCGAAATGTCTTTACATCATATTAATTAACAGTCCAGTGGAAGTCATCTGGTTTCTGCTTTTTACTGGACAAGTGGAGTCCAGATGTAGAAGCATAAGTCTCTAAAGTCTGTTAGAAGTTTCCAAGAAATAGAGTGGATTGGCCCAGGCAAGGTCTGGAATGAATCAATACTTACTAAATTATTTCACAACACCATTTTTCAACAACGTTGTTCACTAAAAGTTCTTTCAGAACTTTCACTGCTTGGCTCACAGCATATAGCACAGAGAGGTTACATAACAGCTAAGCATATTTTATCAAACAATAACTTAACATAACTTTTCATTTTTTTCAAACGCTTTAATGTTTCATCATGAAAAACTGATGAAAAAGGTATTGGAATAGGCCACTAGTCACTGTCATCACCATGTTAGGCATCTCCAAATTTTGTCAGAGGGAGCCAGATTTGATGTCAAGGACATACCTGGGGGCCGTATATTGTTCCTATAAAGTTAACGTGTTAAATTGTTTGCAACTACATATATATATATATATATATATATATATATATATATATATATATATATATATATACATACACACACACACATACACATACAGTAATACCTTGAGATACAAGCATAATCTGTACCAGGGCCGAGAAATAAATAACAGAAAAAAAAAATTATCCATTCCAGTCCTCTAAAAAACTCACTTATTAGTGATGATAACAATGGAAAAAACATGTTTTTAATTGCAATAGAGACATACACACACACACACACACACACACACACACACACACACACACACACACACACACACACACACACACACACACACACACACACACACACACACACACACACACACACACACACACACACACACACACACATACACACACACACACACACACACACACACAAAAATTGTATACAAGGATTCCTGTGATAAAATAAAATGTGGTTTTAATCATGAGTTCTTACCTTCAGACAATACAGTAGAGGCTTATGTGGATAACGCAAACACAATACAGAAGTCTAATGTTTCTTCCCGTGTAATGTATTAGATAGACTTACACACACAATAATATATGCAGAACCTCAGAACCTCATATGTATCTCTCATTTATTATTATTGAACAAACATAACTTGTGCTGCTCCCAGCTTAATACTCGTGAATCACTCGTCGCCCCCGGTAAACCCCCGCTGTAAAAATAAGGGGGCCCTCTAGTGGATATCATATGCAATTAATAAATAAGGCGGCTTGAGCTACTCCGAGTGCTCGACCACCAAGCGTCGGCGTCTTTAAGCTACTTGTATCTCAAATATTTAGTCATATCTCTAAGCAAAAATTAGCCTGAAGGCTTGCTTGGATCTCGGAATACTTGTGTGTCAGGGCGCTCGTATCTCAAGGCATTACTGTGTACATATACAGTATATATATATGTGTGTGTGTGTGTGTGTGTGTGTACATGTCTGTTTTTGTGAGCCATCTTGTGTGCGTCATGATGTTCGGATCCTGACACTTCAGCCTAGTTCAGTTTTGCTTTTGTGTCAGGTTTGTGTTTATTATCTGTGTATAATGTTGTGTATCTGTCTTGTGTTGATTTTCTTGTCTTGTGCTGTCTGTTGTTGTGTATCTGTCTTGTGTTGTCATGTTCCTGTCTTGTTTCTGGTGTTCCTCAGTAGAGACACCATTCAACGTCCCTTTAGAGGGGGGTAGTGGTATCTCTTTGAAATAGGTTACGCTTGGTTTTGTGACAGAGCCCTGATGCTACTGTCCTGTCCGTGTGAGCAGTGGTGTTGACACTTGACACTTCAGTCTAGTTCAGTTTTGGTTTTGTGCTGGGATTTTTGAAATTCATGCTCTGTGTGTCTGTCTTCTGTGTTGAGTGCATGAGATGAGCTTCTCTTGGGCTCTGTCTTGTTGTTTGAGTGTGCGGTTTTGAGTTCACTTAGCCTGCGCACTCTCCTGTCCTTGTGAGTTGTGTTCATGTTTACATTGGCCGCATGCTTTCGTGTCATGTTTTGTCTAATATCCTGTTGAGCTCATAAAAGTGGCTGGGCTAGGGTCCAGCACTTTACAGCTGTTCCTCTATTCTATAGAGGTTAATAGCACTATAACCTTGTGACAACTGCAAGGGAGTTCAGAGGAACCATATTTCTACCTTTGCCAAGCAGAGCTCACCAGAGCAGAGGGCATATCTCTCTTGAGGCCTCACACTAACCCTAACAGTTGGAGGCTAAGCAGAGCCAATGATTTGCTAATAAGCTCTACCTATTTGTGTGTAACTCTCGAATGATAGTTCAGAAAAGTTGAAGCATCAAACAGCACATACATCAATAACGTCTCAGGTTACGTACGTAACCATAGTTCCCTAAGAGGGAACGAGACACTGCGTCGAGACGCGATTGGGAACCCTTCAGTGTATATGTCTCTTGAAGCACAATAAAACCAACGTGCGGGCGTGTACGTCGCCGAGATGACGTCATCACGTCATGACCAAGGAGTATAAAGGCACGTCACGACCCGGAAACGGGTTAGCTTGAACAGTGTCTGAACAGGCCGGCATGCCTAGGAGCAAGACGCAGTGTCTCGTTCCCTCTTAGGGAACTATGGTTACGTACGTAACCTAAGACGTTCCCTGTCAAGGGAACTCGCACTGCGTCGAGACGCGATTGGGAACGAGGAATACCCACGCCGCCTCAGCGTACGGGGTATGCCAAGCGAAACGTAGCTCACTACGATAACGCCAATGATCCCAAGGCGGGGTTTAGGTCTAACTGGTAGAACCTAATAAAGGTATGCGGTGAGGACCAGCCAGCCGCATCACAAATGTCCGCGAGGGAAGCCCCTGCGGAAAAGGTTTTCGAGGCAGCCATGCTCCGAGTAGAATGAGCTCGGACAGACAGTGGACACTGCTGTCCTGCCAGCTCATAAGCTAAAGAAATAGACTCTGAAATCCATCTGCTCATAGTAGGCTTAGAAGCAGGGGAGCCTCCGGGGGCCCCAAAACAGACAAAGATTTGGTCTGACCTACGCCACGTGGCAGTCCTGTGGACGTAGGCGTCCAGTGCTCGCACTGGACAAACCTTGTTCTTTAACTCCTGGTCATGATCAGTAAATGGAGGAGGACAGAGAGCCTGTAGTACTATGTGGCGCATAGGACTAGAAAGCACTTTAGGTACATAACCCGGCCTGGGATAGAGAAAAACTTTAGCCAAGCCGGGCGCAAACTCTAAACATGAAGGGGCCACAGAGAGGGCCTGCATGTCACCAATCCTCTTGAGGGAAGAAATGGCGAGAAGAAAGAGAGTTTTAAGAGTAAGGTGCTTATCTGAAATCTCGTCCAGCGGTTCAAAGGGAGCCTGGGACAAGGCCTGGAGCACCAGGGACAGGTCCCAAGGAGGCACCCTTGAACGTACTACAGGCCTCAGCCTCTGAGTGCCACGTAGGAAACGAACTATGAGGGGGTCCCTGCCCAAAGAGGCACCACTCAAAGGTACGTGGTAAGCAGCTATGGCAGCCACGTAAACCTTTAGTGTGGAGGGGGACAGCCCTGCTGCGAACCTTTCTTGCAGGAACTCCAGCACGGTGCCAACCTGGCAGGTAACTGGGTTCAGCTGCTTTTCGCAACACCAAGAAGTGAAAATCTTCCACTTCTGAGCATACAGTTTCCTCGTGGACGGGGCTCTGGAGTGGAGAATGGTCTCTACAACCTCGGCTGAGAGACCAGACTCTATGAGCTGGGCCCCCTCAGGGGCCAGACCCACAGTTTCCACAGTTCTGGGTGAGGATGGCAAATCCTCCCCTGAGCCTGGGACAGGAGGTCCCTCCTGACCGGAATCTCCCACGGAGTGCCGTCTAGGAGGGACACCAGGTCCGAAAACCACACCCTGCCCGGCCAGCGCGGGGCAACTAGAGTGAGACGGACCTTCTCCCGGCGAACCTTCTCCAGAACCCCTGGGAGCAGAGCTACGGGGGGAAAGGCATACAGGGGTAGATTTGGCCACCCTTGCCTCATGGCGTCCAGGCCGAGAGGCGCTGGAAGATAAAGGGAGAACCAGAGTGGGCAGTGAGTCGTCTCTCGAGACGCAAACAGATCCACTTGAGCCTGGCCGAATCTCTCCCAAATCTGCTCCACCACCTGAGTGTGGAGTCGCCATTCCCCGGGCCTCGGCCCCTGTCTCGACAGGAAGTCTGCCCCCAGGTTCTGGGCCCCCAGGATATATCGCTCGAAGAGAGAGCAGTTCCCTTTGGGCCCAGAGGAGGATCCTGATCGCCAACTTGGAAAGTCAACGAGAACGGAAACCCCCTGGTGGTTCAAGTAGGAGACCACCGACGTATTGTCGGTCCGGACTACTACATGATGGCCTCTGAGGTCGGGGAAGAACGCCCATAGCGCCATCCAGGCAGCCATCATTTCCAAGGCGTTGATATGCCAGGAGAGATGTGCCTGTCCCATGGACCTTGGGCCGAGCGGTCCCTCAGGTCCGCCCCCCAGCCCGAGCGGGACGCATCTGTCGACAGCATGTGCGGTGACAGATGGGCCCCAGTGCGAGCTTCTGGGAAAGAAACCAGTTCTCCTTCCACGGATGCAAGGCTCGAAGGCATCGCCTTGAAACCCTGATCAGACGGAAGGGGTTGCCCCTCGGGGAAAACCCTCTGGTTTTGAGCCACCACTGCAAGGGTCTCATGTGGAGCAGGCCGAGTGGGATAACACTGGACGCTGCCGCCATGAGACCCAACACTCTCTCGAAGTGTCTGTACAGTGACTAGCTGGCCTAGCTTGATATTCTGGACTGTGGGCAAAACAGTAGCAATGCGCACGAGGAAGAGCCGTCCGCATGCTATGTAAGCGAGAGTGACATCTCGATGCCAGACTGCTACCTGCCGTGACTGAGAAAGGGATCAACAGATCGTTGATGAGACACAGCCCAAAATCGTGGAGCTAGGGAAGCACAACGCTTCGGAAGGTGGCTCCCAAATGAGGATACAACACCTTCCTACTTGCGTACAGTCTGAGCCCCAGCTCCTTCCAGTGAGCAAGAACGACATCTCGATGCCAAACTGCTACCAGAATCAACCGAACATTGATGAAATCTGATGAAATCAGAAACCTTGAAGGTGCCGGGCAAAAGCTAGACTGAACAGAAGAACCAGACCGAAGCCCGTAAACTCTGGCTGGGAACTCCAGCTGAGCGTTCACTTCTGTTCCATAACCAGAGCCTGCTTGGGGGCTACCACTCGGGCAGGCACCCTGGATATTATTGCAGGACCCATTGGGACAAAACCGTACTCCAATAAGGTAACCAGCCTCTCGAGGCTGGCCTCTGGTATTTCTCGAACATCCGCTCCAGGGCCCTGCTTGCAGGGGAAACCTGGAGTGAGCGCTCTAAGACCCTCCTCAGAGGGGGCGACCTCCCAAGCGCCACCAGAAGTATGGGTGGCGACTAGAGAGCTAGTGAAGGGAACACAAGTACAGGTGACTGAGTGCATAGCACTGGAAACTCTGCCTTGACGCCCAGCAGCCTCAGCTGCTCAGTGAGTGACTGGCCATTCCTAAAACGTGCATGACCTGGTTCCCTCGGGACACCAGGCATGCAGTTAATTGTTAAAGGGTGCTTGCCCAGGCAGTCCCCTAGGAGACTGTCAGGTGAGAGTGGAGCGACAGCGAGCACAGTGCGCTCACGCACCGGCTACGCATGCCCCAATCGCTGGTGAGGAAGATCCTCATCAATGTGACACTTACAACATCCAGTTCCTCAGAACTAGATAGCTGCAGTATCCCCTTAGGCTGACAAATCCAATTGCGATCCTCATGGTCGAGACGGCCGCTGAGCCTCAGCAACAGCGGGACCGGAACCACGGGGACCGCGAGCCTGAGCGACTTCCTCAAAAGACGCCAGGCGGGATCGCCATGCACGTAGGACCTCCTCATCAGCGGCCAATACTAACAACGTCCAGTTCCTCGGAGCTGGATAGCTGCAGCATCACCTCGTCAGGGTCGGAAGAAACCGCCACAGGGCGTGCTTCCGGTTCCTGAACGAGGCCAGACCTGCCAGGTAAGGGTGGAGAAAAGGCCAAGCCCGTCTCCGACCCCTCTGACAAGTCCATCTGCGACCCCCATGATCGCAGCCGCCGCTGGGCCTCAGCCGCAGCGGGACCGGAACCACGAGGAACGCTAGCCTGGGCGGTTTCCTCGAAAACCGCCAGGCGGGATCGGAGTGTTCGCAAACTCATTTGCAAAACAATCTGCACAATCAGTACCCTCGAGCGCTGATCGTGCATGCTCCTCACCCATTTACCTCGGTGCTGGAAAAAGTGCGTTCAACCGGGTCTCAAACCCCGGTTTCCAGCATGATAGGCAAACACAATATCCACTGTACCACAGCAGTTATTAATATACTGATGGCACAAAGTAAATACAACACCCAACTCCTCAGAGCCGGGTTGTTGTTGTTCAAGTCGGAAGAAACCGCACAGGGCGTGCTTCCGGACCTTGAGAAGTCCCCGCGATAGGGATCGCCGCTGAGCCTCAGCTGCAGCAGGACCTAAACCGCGAGTCTGAACAGTCTCCTCGAAGACTGTCAGACAGGAATGGCAACCTACACAGTCGACGCCCTCGAGCGCGTACTATGTAGGATTAGCCCTCCCCCGCACCTTCCAGTGAGCGAGAACGACACCTCGATGCCGAACTGCTAACTGTCATGACTGAGCCATGATGAGGCTCAGAACATGGATATCTTGAAGGCGCAGTGCCCAAGCTTTAGTGAAGGTGCAGTTGGTAAGTTTGCCATATCTGCGCACTTTTCTCAATCACACGTGAAATCCCTTTTCTTTTAAACTAGACTCGGGGCACGCGTACCAGCAAATACATACACACACACACACGTTGAGCTTAGAGCGCTGTGAAGACACTGAAAGCTAACCCGCTTCCGGGTCGTGACGTGCCTTTATACTCCTTGGTCATGACGTGATGACGTCATCTCGGCGACGTACACGCCCGCACGTTGGTTTTATTGTGCTTCAAGAGACATATACACTGAAGGGTTCCCAATCGCGTCTCGACGCAGTGCGAGTTCCCTTGACAGGGAACGGGTCCAGGAGGCGGACAAGACAGAAACATAAAACATTAAACAAGGACGTGGGAATGGGCATCCTGGAGCCCAGGGAACAGGAATCAGTCAGTGGGGATACAGTGGGGATACTGGGGTGGCGCAGTCCTTCATGGACCTGCATGTGTGGCCTTACCCTTTCGGCAACCATGAACAAGGGTATATAGCTATATTTAGGTATTACTTCTGATACTGACTCGGGGACGGGCGAGAGTTCAGATAAGAGCTTGGGCACTAGAAGGCACACAGGAGTGGTCTCTGGGACTATAGGGTATTCAGGATCAGGTTTAGAGGCTGTCTGGAGTTTTTCGGCTGTTGTGTGCACAGTCCACACAAAGAACAGCTGGATGGGCAAGATGACTGGCACTGATCCCTCTGGTGCTTACTCAGTTTGTAAGCTCATTGGAGCTGGCAGGAGATTATGGAGTGCAGAAGACAACTAGACTTTAGCAAGCTTTGGAATCGACTGCAGATTAGCGAGCACTGGAGGCAAATTAAGATCAGAGAGCTCAGGAGACAACTGGAGATTGGGGAGTGCAGGAGACGAGTTGTGTCTATTTCCCTGACACATACTTTGGGTCCACTGGAAGAGTGCAGAGAGAAGGATCTGGTTGGATGGTTGAAGGACGTTGAGCTGGCCTGCTCTTTCTCTTCCTAGGTGGATCTAGATGATGACTGGGGCTTTCCTCAACTTCCCAGACAATGAAATTAAAGTCATTTAAGAAAAGGACAAATTTTAGGAAATCTGCCTCGTAACACTCGAATGTGGAAATTCGGTGACAAATCTCATCTCAGGTGGTATAGTATGGTTTAGTATGATCTCACCAATTGTGTCAGGTCCAACACTCTGACTTGACAGGTTCCTGACTTGACAGGAACTCTGCTCATCTGCCACTGACTGGAGGACGCGTCAGCGAAGCGTATATAAGCTTCCACATTACCTGCCAGGTTGAGACTGGCACCTGCCACCAGCAAGTGACAGGTCACGTGACCAGTCATTTGCAGCTCCTTCAAGCCAGTTGAAGATTGAACCCCCACTCCAAAAAAAGAGTACAGTGCACAAGACACACTTTGATTCAAGCGGGTAACACGTGCGATTGAGCGAGACATGCTCTCGGATGATGTTCGACCCTGCACGCCAACTAACGGGATGCTCCGGAAACACGGCTCGTATCTCGGATTTGGGCTCGTATCTTGAACGAAAATATGGCCCGAGCTCTGGCTCGTATCTCAAAAAACTCGTATGTTAGGCTGCTCGTATCTCGAGGTACCACTGTACATTGAAACCCGTAGTTAGGTTCTTATTTGTTTGTTTCAACTGTAGCCCACCTTCACCTTTGTTTAGCCTGAACATCCCTATTTCAGCCAAGTTGAATTTAATTAAAGTTGAAATTTATTTACAGTGGAGTTCACTGTAATGTTCACAGTGATTATGGCGATTCTTTTATGTTGCCGAACCCTAATATCTCAAGCACAATAGAGGGACAAATTTGACGCTTCACATAGTTATCACGTGACTAATGATCACACCTAGATCACTGCGCATGCGCTTAGTTTGTGTTGCACGTGGATCGCGGTCCATATGATCGCTCTGTCAGTGACGCTTCACTCACAGTTACAAGAGTTGCTGGCATGAGTAAAATGGCTCCCTGAACAGGACCGACCAGAGAAGTATTGCACCAGGACAAACTTCTGACTCCTTACACAACCGAAGTGACGGGATAGTAACACCATGCCTTGCAGACAAGAAACGTCATAGACAGGAGAGCCCACATGTAGACATGACAACAGGGCAGTGTCAGGACTCTATCACAAAACACAAGAAAACTAGACCGAAGTGACAGAACCCTGACACTAACATTAATACAACATATAAACAGAAACTGCCTCGAGGCAGAAAACATTAATTGACTTGACTTGACTTGACTTGACTTGACTTGACTTGACTTGACTTGACTTGACTTGACTAGATTCAGGGGACGAACAACAATTCAACGACATCAGAATTCAACAATGAAGGAGCATATGACAGCAGACACAGGCAGAATAAATAAAGAACAAACAGTGCAGTAATAAGGCAGGACAAGTGGCGCAAATCACACCAATAACAAGGAAACATGACGGTTTGGTTCACACAATGACATGATAAAAACATGACATCAATACGCAGCCAATAAGAACACTTATAAGTGTGTGTCCACAAAAACAAGATGACAAGAAAGCATGCAGCCAGTGAAAACACAAGCTACGCGCTACACAGCACAAGACAAGGCATAACATGAAAGCACGTGACTGATGTAAACACAAACCGCGTGCTACACAACAACGTGGACAGGAGTGTGTGCAGCTCAAGCGAACTCGAAACCACAGCACTCACAGAACATGACAAAGCACACAAGCACAAGCGAACACTCGTCTTGTGCGCTAACAACAGAAGACACACACAGAGCACATGAATGTCTGAATCCTGACACAAAACCGAAACTAAACAAGAGAGAAGTGCCAGGATAGGACAGGAGAGCTACCAGGAAGACACGACAATAGGGCAGTGTCAGGGCTCTGTCACAAAACACGAGAAAACTAGACCAAAGTGACTAAACCCTGACAATGTGCCCTTATTAAGGTAATTTGATACCTTGCTGGCTTGCAGGGTAAGTTGCCCTTCTTTTACTTTCTCTATCTGTTTAGTTTTTGATCCCTTTGTTATCCTGTGTATGCATTCTGTGTTTTTGATTTAGTTGTTTGCATTTGTAGATTTATGCATTAAAGGCAATTATCCATATTATCCATGCTTGTTTGTTTCTTTAGTGCTCACGAATAAGTCACTTTAATGGTTGATTTTGGTACATATTTTTGGTACTTTTAGTATGATAAAACTGTGGCCAAAAGAAATAATATTTCTTAAGAGTTGATAAAAGATCATGCGGCCTCGTTTGATGCAATGATAAAAAAACACTATTCAATTTGAATGAAACATTCAAACGTATTTTATACAGAACAGTGTAAAATAACATGAATACATTTTTCACATTATATGCAAAATGTCACACAGTGCATAGTGTGAATCAAATTCCCTCAGACATTCATCTATTGTCATGAAAATGTGATAGACAAAACATTGACTGAAATTCTGTGACTGTCTCTGTTTTGCTTGCACAGAGACAAGGAGCCTATCACGTATTCTGTGTCTGGAATATGTTTAATGATTTCATTCCTTCCATGTAGCATTTATGCAGCACAAACATATTACAGAGTGCCTGAGACTGTGAGATCAACTATCCCGCTTTTGAAATGGGACTGCAATACTGTATGAATGGTTGATGTTGACATAATTATAACAAGAAATTCAAGGACACTGATCTGGGGTCTGCTTTGCACAGTGTACGGGAGCTATCCATAACTCCACCAGCACCTGCCTCTGTAAATCAAAGAGATGTGTTTCATTTTGGCTGTTCTGGTTTATGTCCATGACTTTGAAGATGTTCTTGAACTCTCTAAGGCCAATGTTAAAGCAGTTTTATCACAGATTCAATGATTTGTGTCATTTGGAATTTCATTTGTTATCTTAACCATAAAATGTTGTGTCCTTGGTGTGTTGAATGATAAATGTTGAAATGAACCACTGCAATCAAAACTAATGCTTTCCCTTTTAACCTTTGCTTTTTTGTGTGTGTTCATGTACTGTTTAAAAATGATGTTTGGAAAAGAAGAGGATTTTCCATGGCTGTGAATAAGATGAAGATCTATTCACCAATCATCTTTCTGCTCTGCTCATATTCAGCTGAAACTGTGAGACCACTGCTGGCAGCTTGTGCTAAGGCTCATTTTTCTGTGTCACACTGCCATAAAATGTAGTTCCGAGTATTGTGTGTGTCCTCAGTTTCAGAGAAGACAGCAACAAAGCTAGATAGCCTCTAATATGATGGCTGCCCAGACTCATGTTTCTGAAAGCTTTAACCGCTTATACAATTCTTTTCAGCTTCCCTCAGGACACATGCTCTAATTTCTACACTTTCATCCTCTGATTTCACCCATAGACTGTGTTTTATATGTACATGTATTTGTTATTAAATAACCTCTTAAGTTTTATTTTGAATGTAAAGTACGTAAAACAGCAGTTTGTTTCAAAATTGTAATAAATCAGGTTTGTCTTAGATTAAGAATTTTGCAAATTTGCAGTTGAAGTCATCTCTTTACAAGTGTTTGGGCATCTGAAGTCTTTGTAGGAGGATGGATCCAAACTGGTGCTGACATACTTTCCACTTTGTATGAAATGTAATTTTGAGTTCCTTTCTAATATAACACCCAGGTATTTTACTGTAGAGGATGAAGTAACAAGACATCCTTCTAAATTAAAACTGTATTCTAAGATAATCTGCATACAGGTTTTGGGTCAAATAAGTAACACCTCATTACAGGTCATACAATATTTTATATCTTTAACACATTTTATAATTGGATAATTTAGAGATTACATCTGCTCATTGTGAAATAAAACAAAACAGAGGGTCTAACACAGATCCCTGCAGCACTTCGTAATTCACTGATGTTAGCTTAGATTTTTCCCTGCTTAAATAGGCAAAATGACAACATTTGATAAGTATGATCATCAGGGTTCTGTCACTTCGGTCTAGTTTTTTATGTTGTTTGACAGAGCCCTGCCACTTCCCTATTGTCGTGTGTCTCCTGTCTGTGACATGTCTTGTGTGCGGGGCGTGGTGTTCATATCCCAGCACTTCAGTCTTGTTCGGTTTCGGTTTTGTTTCGGGATTTGGACATTCATGCTCCATATGTGTCTTCTGTTGTGAGCACATGAGATTGGCAAACACTTGCTTCATGCTCTGTGTTCTGTGAGTGCATGCAGTTTTGAGTTCGCATGACTCTTTTCCACATAAGTTGTCTTGAAGACACAACTAGACACAACAACTATTACTTCTGTATTTTTTCATGAGACACCCCTGCTGAAAAATCCAGTATGATCCAGCTCTAATATATACAAGCCTGAACTACCATGGAATTCATGCTGGTTTATGTAAGAGCTGGTGTAAACTGTTTAAGCTGGTGGACTAGTATAATCATGCTGCTCCCTATCAGTCAGTTGCATTCAACGTTACATCAGTGATGAATTGGGAGTCTCTCAAGAAAGTGTGCAGTACTCAATAATTTAAGCTTTCATTTCGGAGCCAAGGGTTTCTAACCTGATTCTGCTCTGCAATCATCATTCGTTTAGTACAAGAAAACCAGGAAGAAGTTCAACTGTGCATCAATGGTGGTCTCCTTTCTAACAGAGTGTTGTCTGTGCTGTGCTGCCTTTCTCAAAGAGCATTTTGTATGCTATGCATGAGTTCACGGTTGCAAAATGTTCTCACGCATATCTTGCCATTCACTCACAGGAAATATGGAGCCAGGTAACTATTGCGCAGTACATTCTGCTTCTACTCTGGGACACTATGCCTTCCAGGTCAGGCCACTGTGCTCTACCCCACTGTGGGTGAATCTCTATTCCCTTTAATCCTGCTCTCACGGTGTATGGGAATCTGGCTAGAGCGTTACAGCCTGTCTCACTGGCTCACTAGGACAATCAGACTCAGTTGTGCGATTCAGTTTGCCTGGCATCCCCCCAGGTTCAGTGGAATCCAGTTTACCTCAGAGGCAGATAAGGATGCTCCTGTACTGCATGTAGAGATCACAGTCCTGGTAAAGTACACAGTAGATTCAGTCCTTCCAACTGATATGAGGTCAAGGTTTTATAGCTATTACTTCATTGTATTCAAGAAAGGTGGTGGATTACAGCCAATCTTGGATCTGGGGGCTTAAATCGCGTCCTTCACAAGCTTCCATTCAAGATGCATTTTCAAGTGCGTTCACCACCAAGATTGGTTTGCGGTGATCGACCTGGAGGACACATATTTTCATGTCTCGTTCCTCCCTCTCCTTATGATGTTTTATTAACAAAGTTCGGGAGGAGCACGTTCAAATGATTAATACAATCAACACGTCATCAGCAATTACTCCTCATCCTATCAGCAGGAGAGGAAGTACGTATATATAGACACGTTTGACTCACCTACAGCTCTTTGACATTTTTCGGCAGCTCGACAGTTTACGGCATTGTGGCTCCGCCTTCTGGTCGCCATACACCCGAAATCGAGCTCCACTCGTTAGATGGATTCTCCACGAAAACCTCCGGACCCAGTAGCGATCCTCATCCGCTCAACACCATGCTAACTATATTATATCACCCTCAGCAATACATCCCGGGTGCCAGACCAAACAAACGGGTCCTAAGCAACAACAAGCAACGCACAGTAAGACTTGAGGCCGTTCTCGCCACCAAGTAAACATCCGTATCCAGCAGCTCTACATCGGCTTTTAATCGCTCCTGCCATTGAGAAAGGACGATAAAGCTGGTCGAGCTACAAGCTCGACTCTCATGCAATGCCGCTTTCTTCCTGCTAGCCAGGCCGCCGCCGCTGCCGCGAGCCTCAGCAGACCGCGCTGCAGCTTCAGCTCACACTCTCTCTGTCCGTCAGCTCACACAAACAAGAGCAGCTGTAATCCTTCCCGGCACTTTTATTTCTGCATCGCTAAATCACGAGCAGTTGTGCCCTCTCAATACTACTGAGATGTGATTGTTCTAAAGTAACGCGCTGCTTCCTCGCAACTCAAGCAGTAGCGCGCACCGAAGCCAGATCGCGCGCAGTACAGTCCGATCGCACGCGCCACTTCACATCGCGCGCTCAGCCGCCCACACAAGAATCAAGCACTTATTGCCAACGCTGCCTTGTTGTTTCAACTTAATCGGCTATTAAGTGGACTCGCTGAAAAGAAACCATATGCACTTTCTTTTTCAAAGTAATTCTTTGCCTTCACTGTTTCAATCCTTTAAGTCCATGATAAGCTTTATATAAGTCTATGATATTTGGATGAACCCCTGCTCAGGGTTTATTCAAAACCAATAAGTTTGTGAACTTTCATAAACTTTGATATTTCGATTTCCAACAGGTAAGTTTGTTTTGAAATTAAATATGCAACATGCATCTGACATAAATTCAACTGTCAATTTTTTAATTGAAAGGTTTTACTTACGGAAATCAATGTTTTTACAAACCATATTGATTGTTTTTTGATGTTGTTTCTCGCGTGTATTTAGACGTCTGTAACCAAAATAATTCAAGAGATTGAAACACTGAACAGCAACAAGCTTTGAGCGCTTTCTCTGGCTCAGCGCCAGCCAATGTGTTCAAATTTAGCAGGCGATCATGTGATGCCCCGCCTTTCGCCACATTGTCCAAGACCAGGGGCGGCCAACCCGCATGCGGCTCTTTGACTGCCCTTTCGCGGCTCTCATCCGGCCCGCTGAGACCTTTTTGTCTACAAAAACATAAATTTACATGTATCCTGCCAAGATCAGCCGCCGCTCACGTGGACACGATGTTTTTACCGAATTCAAATAGAGGCGCGCAGAAGCGCGTTCCCTTTCGAGAGTAGGAACGAGATGTTTAATGAAATGCATTTGGGAACTCCTCCCCTTCACGTCATTTCTGAAAATGTATGGATAACAGCAGTTGACAACTGGCCAATCGTAGCGCGATGCAGATCCGGCTGCCAGACGGTATAAATATCTTAAATAGCATTTCCTTCATACTTCTCTAAACGGAATATGTTTAAATTCAGAGGTTACGATAGTAACCGGAGACGTTTTCCAACCGATCACTACATTACCAAGGCTGCTTACTTTTATACTTCCTGTCACCGTCAATGAGATGATATATTGTTTTTCACGCATATATAATTCACAGACGCATTGTCTCTGCATGCTTGTATAGCTCGTGGGGTGCCATATGTAAAAAAAAAAAAAAAAAATGCGCGCGATATATGTGCGAGACCTTTGTACTGTCAAAAACCCCATCAACAAATGCGAATTTAACAGTCTGTCATGCGGCTCTCCGCAGCCATGAGCTTATTTCCAGGCTCATGCTGAACAGGTTGGCCACCCCTGTCCAAGATTGAGATGTACCAGTTTCACGATAAACTCTTCCTCTCAAGTTCCTTCACTGTATCCCACTGTCGAAAGGAGCTCACGCACTCAACAAGCACTGCAACCGAGCCTCCAACAACACCACGCGGTCGCCAGCTCTTCCGCTCCGTTGTCGCACCCTATGACGCCGAGGCTTGCCTTCACCTCCACCATCAAGACATCCACCTTCTTCTTGCCCAACTTCCTACGACACCTCAGCACTCGTATCAATAGTAAAGGAGGACGACCAAAGCAAATTAACTAGAATAGGTCTCGCTCCAGTCAGCTGTACCATCTCCAAATCAACTCTACCTTCAAAATGTCTCAAACATACGTTCCTTAAATCTTCATATCTCTCCCTTGCAAAACCAGATTTCCAAGCGTTGAGACGCAGCAGCACTGCAGTTTTCCAGCACTGCACCTCACATGCCAGCACCTAGCGACAAACGCCGCCCTTTAAGTGCGAGCTTGCCTCCGCCAGCGGTGCAGGGTTAGCAACGGCAGCACGTACCTAACCTTTCCCCTACGTTAGGCCTGCAGCCCGGCCTTCCGATCCTAGCGTGAGGCTGCCTCCGCAAGTGGCTTCGCCCCTGGCCTTTCCCACCTAATTCTCTCCACCATGCTAATTCTCCTTTCATCCCGTTCTCTGCTATGCCATTCCACAAACACTGCTGCTTAGAACCACCTCTGTCGCCAACAACAGTTGAACGCAAATCCCAACTGAAGTTAAGGCTGCTGCCACCAGAGGTGGACCTATTCCCAACCAGTACATCAATACTCAGAGTTGATATTTATCGACGCTAAACGTTCATTCTTCAAGCTTTCGCTTCAAACCACTCCCTCGGAGGATTACATGTGGAGTGGAAAAGTTCAAGACTTTCCACTCCACATGTGGTCTGCTCCTCACGGTCTCTACCCACTACCACCGACTCGTATTGCATTCCAATAACACCAAGAACTTCCAAGCCAGCTTCACCATGGGTTACCTAGGCAAAACCTACTTCTCACTACCGAAACCTAATCCTCTGCTCATCAAAGTATATCAAGAACGCAACCCACCAGCTCAGACACCAGACAATCAATCATGTTGGAAATCCGTACCCCTACTCTCCGCCAAGGATTCTACCCAAATGTCGTCCGACCACTCAACGCCATGGTCGAGCCATATAGATTCCAGTTCCTCTGATTCTATCACATCCAACCTTAATCCAAATCCGTCCATATTCTGACTCGTCAGCGCCGCACAACGAAAGTAAGAGAGACCAAACTGTAAGGCTTTTACTCCAACAGCAACAATCCTTCGTTGCCAACCTTCATTTAAGAGATCAGGCCAAACTCCCATCCGACCCACTCTTCACAGAAGACTTAAATCACCCCACCACATGCCGCGTCCCAAAACCTGCAGATCCAAGCACTGGGCCGCAGGTCATCGGAAGCTTCAGGAGTTACATTCGATCAAATCAGTCTCTCCAGAAATGGCTTTCACCGCCACAAGAGACAACAGAAGTCGAGGAAATGGACAATCTCCATCATCCAACTCGCGATTAGTTCAGAGGAAGTTCTCCTTTTCCGCAGTAGTGATGCACCTCCACACTCCCGCATGAGCTCAGTTCAAATGGAAATTCCACTGCCGCCTCCATTGCCGCAGCAATGATGTTCCCCCACACTCCCGCAGGAGTCAGAAAAGGGGGAAGTTTCCCACTGCCGCAGCAGTGAAGCCACGTTCACACTAGCTTGGTTACCTCAGATGCTCATGACTCACCATCACATCCACTCAGCCTACTTTCATTTCAGAAACTCGCAGGCTAAACTCCCATCCGTCCCACTCTCTATAGACGATTCCACCCCATTACAAATTCCGGTTCCAAACTTCTTAAAGCTACGCTACCCCAAACCGGATTCCCAACAGACCATTCATCCAGCCATCCTTTTCGCATAGGTGCAGCAACCACGGCCGTGCAAAGGCCTTTCCCAACAGTAAATACAAGCATTGCGCCGCTGGTCTCCAGAAGCTTTCAAGAGCCACATCAGACCAAACAGACCGCACATTCAAACAAGGTCTTCTGTTAAGCATCAGCTCCTCCCCACTTACAACTTCATGGCCACTGCTTTCCATTGCCGCAGCAGTGACGCTCCCGCAGGAGCAAGCTCTCTCTAACTCTCACTGCCGCAGCAGTGACGCTCCCGCAGGAGCAAGCACTCGCTAACTTCCACTGCCGCAGCAGTGACGCTCCCCCAGGAGCCAGCTTCTAATTGCATACGATATAAATTCAACTGTCAATTCATAATTGAAAGGTTTCTTATGCTTTTACAAACCATACTGATTTTGTTATTTCTTGAGTGTATTTAGACGTCTGTAACCAAAGTAATTTCAAGACTCCCTTTAAATCTGTGATAAGCTTTATAAGTCTATAATACTTGGATGAACCCCTGCTCAGGGTTTATTCAAAGCCAATAAGCTTGTGAACTTTCACAAACTTTGATATTCCGATCTCCAACAAGTAAGCTTGTTTCGACAGGTAAGTTCGTTTTGTAATTAGATATGCAGCATCCATCCGATATAAATTCAACTGTCAATTTATAATTGAAAGGTTTTACCCATGCTTTTCCAAACCATATTGATTTTGTTATTTCTTGAGTGTATCTAGACGTCTGTAACCAAAATAATTTCAAGAGACTACATCACTGAACAGAACTCCCACTGCCGCAGCAGTGACGCTCCCGCAGGAGCAAGCTCTCTCTATCTTCCAGCTCTCTCTAACTCCCACTGCCGCAGCAGTGACGCTCCCGCAGGAGCAAGCTCTCTCTATCTTCCAGCTCTCTCTAACTCCCACTGCCGCAGCAGTGACGCTCCCGCAGGAGTAAGCTCTCTCTATCTTCCAGCTCTCTCTAACTTCCACCACCGTAGCAGTGACGCTCCCGCAGGAGCAAGCTTCTAATTTCCACTGCCGCAGCAGTGACGCTCCCGCAGGAGCAAGCTCTCTCTATCTTCCAGCTCTCTCTAACTTCCACTGCCGCAGCAGTGACGCTCCCGCAGGAGCAAGCTCTCTCTATCTTCCAGCTCTCTCTAACTTCCACTGCCGCAGCAGTGACGCTCCCGCAGGAGCAAGCTCTCTCTATCTTCCAGCTCTCTCTAACTGCCGCTGCCGCAGGAGCAAGCTCTCTCTATCTTCCAGCTCTCTCTAACTTCCACTGCCGCAGCAGTGACGCTCCCGCAGGAGCAAGCTCTCTCTATCTTCCAGCTCTCTCTAACTTCCACTGCCGCAGCAGTGACGCTCCCGCAGGAGCAAGCTCTCTCTATCTTCCAGCTCTCTCTAACTTCCACTGCCGCAGCAGTGACGCTCCCGCAGGAGCAAGCTTCTAATTTCCACTGCCGCAGCAGTGAGAGCAAGCTCTCTCTAACTTCCACTGCCGCAGCAGTGACGCTCCCGCAGGAGCAAGCTCTCTCTATCTTCCAGCTCTCTCTAACTGCCACTGCCGCAGCAGTGACGCTCCCGCAGGAGCAAGCTTCTAATTCCACTGCCGCAGCGGTGACGCTCCCGCAGGAGCAAGCTCTCTCTAAACCTCCACTGCCGCAGCAGTGACGCTCCCGCAGGAGCAAGCCTCTAATTTCCACTGCCGCAGCAGTGACGCTCCCGCAGGAGCAAGCCTCTAATTTCCACTGCCGCAGCAGTGACGCTCCCGCAGGAGCAAGCTTCTAATTTCCACTGCCGCAGCAGTGACGCTCCCGCAGGAGCAAGCTTCTAATTTCCACTGCCGCAGCAGTGACGCTCCCGCAGGAGCAAGCCTCTAATTTCCACTGCCGCAGCAGTGACGCTCCCGCAGGAGCAAGCTTCTAATTTCCACTGCCGCAGCAGTGATGCTCCCGCAGGAGCAAGCCTCTAACGGAGGGTTTTTCGCTGCAGTGGTGGCGACGTGCCTCCTGCTGCCGCCGGGGCCCCGAGGGGTTTTCTCCTGCTGCGACGCTGACGTGCCTCCTGCCGCTTCAAGGGCCCAGAGGGGCTTTCCCCTGCTACGACGCTGACGTGCCTCCTGCCGCTGCAGGGGCCCAGAGGGGTTTCCCCTGCTACGACGTTGACGTGCCTCCTGCCGCTGAAAGGGCTCAGAGGGGCTTTCCCCTGCTACGACGCTGACGTACCTCCTGCCGCTGCAGGGGCCCAGAGGGGTTTCCCCTGCTGTGACGTTGACGTGCCTCCTGCTGCTGTGGGGGCCCCGAGGGGTTTCCACTGCTACGGTAGTGACGTGCCTCCTGCTCCCACAGCGGCCCCGAGGGGTTTCCACCGTCACAGTGGCGACGTGCCTCCTGCTCCTGCAGCAGCCCCGAGGGGTTTCCACCGTCACGGCGGCGACGTGCCCCCTGCTCCCACAGCGGCCCCGAGGGGTTTCCACCGTCACAGCGGCGACGTGCCTCCTGCTCCTGCAGCAGCCCCGAGGGGTTTCCACCGTCACAGCAGCGACGTGCCTCCTGCTCCCACAGCGGCCCCGAGGGGTTTCCACCGTCGCAGCGGCAAAGTGCCCCCTGCTCCCGCGACAGCCCCGAGGGGTTTCCACTGCCACGGCAGCGACATGCCTCCCGCAGCGACCACGGGGGTTTCCACCACCGCGGCAGCGACGCACCACCTTGGTCCTGCAGCGGCCCCGAGGGGTTTCCCCTGCTGCAACAGCGATGTGCCTCCTGCTACTGCGGGGGCCAGAGGGGTTTCCCCTGCTAAGACGCTGACGTGCCTCCTGCTGCTGTGAGGGCCCCGTGGGGTTTCCACTGCTACGGCAGCGACGTGCCTCCTGCTCCCACAGCGGCCCCGAGGGGTTTCCACCGTCACGGCGGCGACGTACCCCCTGCCTCCCGCAGCGGCCCCGAGGGGTTTCCACTGTCGCAGCGGCGATGTACCTCCTGCCTCCCGCAGCGACCACGGGGGTTTCCCCTACCGCGGTGGCTTCATACCTCCCTTCTCCTATGGCAGCCAGGGGAGTAGTTTCAGAGGTACCCCTCATACTCCCAGAAACAAATTACACCCAATTCTCTTTCTGGCAACAAATTGAACAACAAACACATACCCAATGCTAAAGCCATATCATCCCCTCCGCACCTCAAGCCCTCTACAGCAACATTCATCTGCCCTCCCGAACTCACAATCTACCCCCCCCCCAGCTGTAACCTTGCAATTCTTTGGGGGGTCATCAAAATCTTCAGCGGCTGTCCGACTAGGTTGCAATTTTTGGGGGGAGTGCTCCAGGTTCGGGCTAACACCGAGCTCGGAGCCCTCTCCTCGGACAGCTCGCCAAATACGCTTACCATTCATTGCTCCTGAATCATTCGTAAGTGTGAACTCGTGAAATGATGTTTTATTAACAAAGTTCGGGAGGAGCACGTTCAAATGATTAATACAATCAACACGTCATCAGCAATTACTCCTCATCCTATCAGCAGGAGAGGAAGTACGTATATATAGACACGTTTGACTCACCTACAGCTCTTTGACATTTTTCGGCATCCCGCCACCACCCCAACTCCTCACACTTAATTGTTCCTATCAAAGTCAGGATACGGGGGGAGTGCTCCAGGTTCGGGCTAATACCGAGCTCGGAGCCCTCTCCTCGGACAGCTCGCCAAAAGCCTAAGACTGGTTGCCCACTGAAGCTAAGCAGGGTTGAGCCTGGTCAGTACCTGGATGGGAGACCTCCTGGAAAAACTAGGTTGCTGCTGGAAGTGGTGTTAGGAAGCCAGAAGAGGGTGCTCACCCTGTGGTCTGTGTGGGTCCTACCGCCCCAGTATAGTGACGGGGACACTGTACTGCAACAAGCACCGTCTTTCGGATGAGACGTTAAACCGAGGTCCCGACTCTCTGTGGTCGTTAAAAATCCCAGGATGTCCTTCGCAAGAGTAGGGGTTTAACCCCGGTATCCTGGCCAAATTTGCCCATTGGCCTTGGTCCATCATGGCCTACTAATCCCCCCCATGCTCTAATTGGCTTCATCACTCTGTCTCCTCTCCACCAATAAGCTGGTGTGTGGTGAGCGTTCTGGTGCAATATGGCTGCCATCGCATCATCCAGGTGGATGCTGCACATTGGTGGTGGTTGAGGAGATTCCCCTGTACTATGTAAAGCGATTTGAGCTCTGGAAAAGCACTATATAAATGTAATATTTCTTCTTCTAAACTATCTCAATGGCTTATCCTAGCCCACTTGCGAGATCAGTTGTGCAAACACATGGACCTGGTGCTAAGGCACCTCAGCCATCTGTGGCTTCAACTCAAATGGGAAAAGTATAATCACTCCTGTAGCGATTCTAAGCCTAAGGGAAATGGTGCGGATCTATGTGTGCGTGAGTCGTTTTGTGATCGAACACACATAAATCTGCACGAAGGGGAATTTGGATATTAACAGTTAATTATAACGGATTATAACAATTATTAATATCTATGGCTTGATTCGACTTGTAGAATTTTCTTTAATTCTTTAAAAGAGTTCAAAGGACGGATAATTTGTCCAGCAAATATTGACCTTATAAACTCTATAAAAAGGAAAGGTTTCTTTTGGCCACAAAGAAAGATCTTTCCATTAATTTGTAACAAGGATCGGTCACCATTAAAGTGACTTATGGTTGAGCAATTCAGAGGCAATCACGTGTGAATATATATATTTTAATAATCGACAAACAATAGACAAACATACACCGATTAATTGAAAAAGGGAAGAAGAGAGAATACGAGAGAGAGAGAGTAGGAGAGACAAAGGAAGGTAGTATTACAGACAATAACCTATTTGAGAACAAGCAAGGAATCAGACCAACTTATTGGTATAAACTCAAATCTCTTAAAGGGCTACTTGCTTATGTTTCTTTCTGTGGCTGGTCGGAATTCGTGCGTGTGAATTCCGTAATCTAGTCCGAGGTTTGCGTCTTGCTGGGCGGGTCCGTTGGAATCCGCGGTAAGTTCAAATTATGGTTCTTTGTTTGTAATGTCCTTTGTGGAAAATGGCGCTGAAGGAGGATCCAAGAATCCGCGCCAGAGGAGAGTTGGAAGAGGAACAGGAAGAGTAAGAGAAGAAGATTGAAGAGGGAGATGTTTGAATCTCAGGGGTCTTATAGAAACATTAGGACACTCCCACACCTTGGCTGTGGAGCCAGTCGCTGGCTTGGAGGTGGAGGCTGGGAAGTTTCCTTTAGTCTCTGTTCAACCTAATCTGCATAGTTTATGATCCTGTGTGGAACTTACTCCGATTCGATCAAACAAGGGTAGAAAATATGTAATGCATTTCAGCATTAAACAAAATACAGATTGAGAAAGAGCAGGCTGAACGAATTCAAATGATACCAAGGAAGGTAGTAAGACATAGAGGGGTTTCGTTTAAACGATTATACACATTTAAACATCTAAATGAACTACCTAAATTAACTAAAAAGACTGCACATGGAGGGCATGCATACATACATACGAATACATCAGTGTTGTACAAGTTTACATAGTGTATGTAGGCATTTTTGTATATTCCATGTGTGTGTGTGTGTGTGTGTGTGTGTGTGTTTTCAGATGTGCCATCCTGTGGAATGTATGTAGGTATGTGGGGGGTGAAGGGAGGCCTGGAGGAGGACAAAGAGTTTTATTGCCCCAGGGCTGTAAAACGACTGTCCATGCAGACAGAGCTGCATTCTGA
This sequence comes from Rhodeus uyekii, assembly GCA_037043235.1. Classification (NCBI taxonomy): domain Eukaryota; kingdom Metazoa; phylum Chordata; class Actinopteri; order Cypriniformes; family Acheilognathidae; genus Rhodeus; species Rhodeus uyekii. Next base: position 1,238,762 of record JAWRVZ010000022.1, on the reverse strand, counting down.
GTTTCCAAGTCTCATTCTGTTAAATCAAAAGTCACAATCAGATGTTTGTTTTTTGATCGATCAATTTGAGACACCGTCCAGACGCTACATAATCCCCCTTTATGGCCGATGAAGTTCATGTTTGGACATCATCGGACAGTAGATCAGATAGTTGAATGGCAGGTGGATCAATGATGATCGATGTGTAGTGGCAGTTGAATCAACAGGTGCACTGACAGTGTCATCTGTCATCTTAAAGTCAGTTCATGTGAGGCAGGTGTTTTCTGGTTGCTGCAGGTAGTGGTCAAGGCTTTTGTGTACCGTGAGACAAACATGTAGCAAACTGACCTAGCGCTGGTGCTGGTGGAAGGAGGACAGCAGGTAGACATTAGTGCACTTCCAGGGTGTCTGCAGGTCGGAATGTTGCTCTGTTCTGATGGCAGTGCCGAATGGAGCTTGTTTGAGCTGTGTTGGGCGGAGAGTCAGAAGTTTGTGGTGGCACAGTACTTCTGTGGTGGGTCCTGTTCAGGGAACCGTGTTGCTCATGCCAGCAGCTCAGGTGACTCTGAGGCAGGCACATCCGGCCATCTCAGTGCAGTTTCCGCTTGACACCTGTGCGAAATGTCTGAAGTCGGTTGTTGTTGTTGACAGCTGTTGGTCCTTCCGTGGCGTTTGCGTGTTGAGGTCTTTGTCACTGCATGTGTTGTTTCAGGGTTGGTGTGGTTTAAGCCTTTCTTTCTTTGACTGCAGAAGCCTTCATGAAACTTGTGGGTGAAGTTTTGAGTGGAGGGCTCTGGTTTCCCTCCCCCCTTCGGTGTTTGTCAAAGGCTGAGGGAATTTTTTTTTTCGCTGCTGATGTGGTGTTAACCAGCAGGGTACCTCTTTGTGGGATTCAATTTGAGTTGACCAGACTCTGTCAGTTCTCTCTGGACCAGGTTGAGCTTGTCTCTACTGCAGCTGAACTGTTGTGTCCGGGTTCGGACTTGAGCTCTTGGAGGGCAGTGTCAAGGTGAGTGATGCTGGAAACTCACCCCCCTTTCTCAATCTTCAGTTCAAGTTCTGGATCAGGAGTCAACTGACACAAGTGGCAGTGTCATGCTGGTGGGAGTGTTGACCACCTGCAAATTCTGCTTGTGAGGTGAGTGTTTCTGTGAGACTGGGTTACTTGTTGAACTGGCAGCCAACCAGGTACCATCTGACGTACTCTGCCATGTCTTGCTGCATGCCAGGGCAGAATGTCACTTGTTTCGAGTGGCTTTAGTGCCATGGTGTCTGGTGCATGGTGCGTCGTGGGCATATGCTGTCGTGACCCCCCTGTGGCGCGGTGTCACCACTAGCCTTGGCGCTGTGAGGACAGCCGGGGCATACCACAGCATGTTTGCTTTCACGCGCAGCAGGTGTTTGAGTTCGTGCAGCCTTCTGAGGCTTGGTGCAGAAGTGAGGTCAGAGGTGCAGATAGGGTGGCTGGTGGGGTCTGAGAGGTGGTTAGAAGCTTCAAGGTCAGCTGTATCGCTAGCAGCGTTTTGTGGAGCCAGCGTAAGCGGCTGTGATGTTGACACCGTTGCTGGAGGTGTCTGCTTGCTGCGGGTTGTTGCTGCAGCATTGAGGGTGGGTGGGTGGGTTGGTACTGACCATAGCTTGCCATGGAGTGCGCCCGTCTTGGCGTTTGGTTTGAGGACGGGCCAGATGGGAGCAGAGTAGGTGCTGTTGGATGGGCGGATGACACCTTCTTCAAGCATGGAGTTGATGATTTCCTGCACAGGTTCTTGTGAAGCTATGGGAATCTTGTCCTGCTTGACAGAAGTGGGAGGAGCATTTGGGTGTGTTGGGATGCGCACTGTGTGAAGGTCAGTGAGACCACAGTCTTGTGAGTCTTTGGCAATTGACGCTTTGAATTTGTACAGTACTTGTCGTTCTTGACAGTCTGTATCAGCCTTTAAAGCGTCCGCATCCTTGAGGATTTGCTGGACTTGAGTCTCAAATCCTGGATGTGGCTCCTCTGTCTCCTTTGTGTCATCTGCCCTGTCAGCTGTCAGAGGTGCAGTGTCGTTGTCAGTCTCACAAGCAGGTTGGTTAGAGACTGTATGCACTGTCAGGCGTTGATCCTCTGTTCTGCATACCTGTTCTGTGGTTAATGCCGTGGCAGGGGCGATAGTGATGATCTGGAAGGGTGCTGTGGACAGGGTGTTGTCAGTGCGCCCTTCTGGGATCATTGAAGGTGGGATGGAACCAGTTATTGGTAAAGTGAGTTCAAAGTTGTGGAAATCATGACTCACTAACCATCCCAGACGATAAGCTCTGGGGATTCTAATGTCTGTTGCAGTGCAGTTGTTGAACAGGATGTAAACCGCACGGGAAAGCACCTTGGTGAGAGGTGTGGCTTCCAGGGTTTGACCACGTCGCATGTTGAGCCGAACAGCGACCCCTTTGGTGTAGGCTGGTACTACAATGTCCTGTTCATTAACTAAAGTGCAGACCTCTGGAATGGTCTGGCCTGACTTGAGGTTTTCAGGGCAAACTGCAACAGAAGATTTTAAAGTCATTGGGGCCCATACCACTTTGTCAATAAAATCCACTTGAGCTTTAAGGCGAATCAAAATGTCTGCTCCGATGTAGACATCATGTGGCAGGTCCGGGAGGACCAGGAAGTAATGGGTTAAACACCTGCCATTCCAGTTCAAGTTCAAAGCGCAAATGTTCTTGGCAGTTCTCATTGTTGATGAGCAGGAGTCAATGGGGAAGCAGGTGCGCTTGCTGGTGAAGGGAAGGTCAGGTGAGTCCTTGATGAGGGCATTGAACAGTGCAAGGCTGATGGCTGAGTTGTCTGCCCACAATGCAAGAGTGATGTCTGTTGTTGTGACATCATTCAACTGCAAGTTTGTTGTGACCTTGGGGAGGTCAGAGTCAAAGTCTTTGATAGGTTGGAAGGTGCACAGCAGTGAACTTGAAATTTTCCCGGGAGCTGACACGGCTGTGAAAGTTCCCGCGACCTCTGGCTGAGTTCCCGTGACCTCCATGACCTGACAGTCTGGTTCAGTTGTCCTAGGTGACTGGAGAGACAGGGGTTCTCGCACTTGAGCCCAAATTTTCAAGTGTCTAAAGTCCAGCAGGGGTTCGAAACGATCTAGCAGATCTTTGCCGATGATGAGAGGAAATGTGTCCACAGGTGATACGTACACTGGGTGTACCAGACTCATTGGACCGATTGTGAGGTGGATGGGAGCAGTGTGTTCGAGCTGTACCTCATTTTGGCTGTATGAGTGCACATTCAACACACATTTTTGTGATTTTAGAGTTCGGTTCTGTCTCTTAGCTGCAGCTTGGAGTCTGTCAAAGAGTTGGGATGACATTAAAGTGAGGTCTGCCCCCGTGTCAACAAGGGCCTCAAGCCTCATCTCATTCTCCAAGGTGACTGCTAGATGCAGTTTCCGGGTCACCCCCTTTTCAATCAGGTTTCCTAAGAGTCTTAGTGTTGGGACTTGAGTGGTGACTGCTAAGCAGGTGGTGCTAGTCTCAGGTGAATTGTCAGGGAGGCTGACAACCACTACAGCACTTGCAGGTGCCTTGTGAGGCTGACTGGTTGTGTGCTGGAGAGAATACACTTGTTCTGTCTGTGCAGTCAGCGGCAGTTGTGTGATGCTTGAAGATTGGTAGGTCGTTTCTGTGATCTGTGGTTGGAATGCTGGAATCTGGACTTGCTGTTCAGTTTGAGGGCTTATAGTGATGGTGTTGATTTCACATTTCACGCCTAGTCATGCGTGGTCTGACATGTCGTCCTTTTGAGGTGTCCTGTTGACAAGTTCTCTTAGAATCTTCAGGATCTCAGCTGTTTCAGACACAGTTGCACCTTTCTGTTCTGGAACAAACTTGGACTTGGGCTTGTTTGGGCCCTGTCGAGAGCCATTTCGCCGGTGACTCTCTGGGCTGTACGCACCGTTCGATGAGTGTCGGTCGTTTCTGGGCCATCGGCTACCATCCCACGTGGCTCCACCCTTTGTGTTGTGGGGTGAACGTGGCTGGTCCCAGAATCTTTCAGAGTGTCTGGGCTGGTGCATGGGACGGGCACCATTGTAGTTATGGCGCCCTCTGCTGGCTGGAAACGATCTTGACTCTCTGTTTGGGTGCCCACTGTTGTGGTGTTGCTGGGCACCCTCTAGTGACAGTTCAGCGCTGTGATAGAAGACAGGGTAGACTGTTGGGTTTTTTACAGTCTTTTCAGTGACAGTCTTTTGCTTGGTGTAAGCTTTATGGGCGAGGTCCCGCAGCTGTTGGATGGGCATGCTGCGGGGACAGACCAGAACTCCTAGATGTTGACTCACTGTGTGATGCAGATTTCGGAGGAACAGAATTTTGAAGTTCAGATCCTCCTCCATTCCAGGCTCGTTCCGTGCTCCGAAGTAGGTCTGTCGCAGTCGATTGTAGTATGCTTGCGGGGTTTCTGCTCGGCCCTGTGTAAGGTCCATAGCAGCGAAGAACCCGTTGTCTGACTCAGGATCAGAGAACTCTTGAATCAAAGCCTGTCGCAGCTGTTGATAGTTGGTTTTGACAGTTTCTGGTTGTCGATCCAAGAAGCTGCGTACATCCCGGCTTGATGTGATTCGAAGCAAATACAATCTGTCCCATGTTGTCACATTGTGCATAGTTTGTAAGACAAAGTCTATATCCTGCAGATAGGCATGCACGTCGTGTCCTCCTGCAGGGCTTGGGGTGAAAGTGGGGATGTTTCTGGCCAGCTTGTCAAGTTCTTTGTGCGCGCTGCCGTGCCTGGCGGCAGGAATGTCTTGGGAAGGTTCCCACCCCTTCGCTGCTGAACGGGGTTCTGGGAAGCTGGCTGGTGACACTTTGAACTGTGGGCTAGCACCCCCCTTGGGAACAAGGAACTCTTGACTCGGAGGTCTTGACCTATTGTTCAGGGGAAACACTGTGTTGTGCATTTCCCCTAGCTGCTTGCTGTACAGCTTGTAGGAATGTCTGAGTTCTCTGTGAGCATTGTCAAGTTCATCTTTAAGATTGTCTCTTTCATTTGCTAGAGCAAGGATTTCGGTTCTGGCCAGTTGCAGGTGCTTTTTGCAAGCTCTGACCTCAGCATCCTTCTCTTTTAGTTCATTTCTAGCTCTGATCAGGAGAGCTTCGCCTTGTTGGAGCTGTTCATTTAAGTCCTCTCTGTGGTCTTTCTCCAACTGCTCTCGGTGCTCTGTGTCAGCACGAAGTTCTCTTAGTGCATTTTGAAGTCTCTCAACTTTGTCTTGTAGCTCTGTGTCGGTCTCATCCGCTCCGCTGTGCCGTTCCTGAGCCTCGACGAGTAGCTGATCTAGACGAGTCTGGGCGTCAGCCTGGTTCCTCCGGGCCTCCTCAGCCTGAAGTTTGAGCGCTGTTGTCTCCTGCTCCAGCTGGATGTTGTTATTCTCGCTGAGCCGTGTCTGGACGATCAGATTGTGAGCGAGCCTCCCGATGATCTTGGCCCATTCTTTGCGATTGTAGCTCTGTGTGGGATCATGGGTCGTTAGCCTGTTCAGATCGTCGTCCAGCTGTTCTCTGCTCAGCTGCTGTAGGTCGCCGGTGACTCCGGGCAGGAACTCATGGGTCATAGCAGACAGCCAGGTCTCGAGGTTGTCCCAGTGGGCAGCAGGGCTGGATGCACAGGACATCTTGGCGTACTGTTGACGAGAGAACACAGCACAAAAGAAACACATGCAAGTCCTTGCAGAATTTAGAGCTAAAATTTTGCACGTTTCAAGTACAAATTTAGAGCTAACAGTATAGACTGTTAGTGAGCTACGGTCCAGATACTTAATATCTTTGGCCGTGAATCTTGGTGAGTGCCAAGCCTAAATAAAGATTTTGACGGCGGCAGCCTATTGGGTCGTGTGATGACTCTGGCGGCTGGGTTCCAATCTAATATTTAGCTTTCCTTGCTTGCTCACACAGGTTCTGTCTGTATGTGAACTGAAAGAAACACAACAGGACAGTGAGGTACACAGGGCAGGATAAAACAAACAAAAATATTAAAGGATTAAAAATCGAAAACAAAGTAACAGGAAATGGTAAGAGGGGAGGAGAAACTCTAAGCTTCGCCACTAGGTGTTATTGCGGACCCGACAGAGCGGTGGCGCTGTCGAGTAATAACCCTTAGGGAGACTGGATGCTTAGAGGGGGAAAGCCCCAAAGGCACTCAATGTTAATTTGAAAATGTTGAATTTAAACTTAGTTTAAACCGAATTTCAAATAACCAGGTGCCAAGGTACCTGTATAATTTTGGAAATTTGCTGTTACAATAAATAGGCACTTAAAGCAGAAATAACACTTCAGAGGAAAGTCATGGGAGGAAAGATCTGAGCATGACCTCCAGGGGGTGTGTTAATCATTGAATGCCTGTGGTGACACTGATACAACTTTATTTGAATTTAAGTTAAACTCGTTTAACATAAATTTAAATAAGTGTGAAGAGTCGTAGAGACAGAGAGTGTCAAATAACAGTAACAGTGAAAATTACAGTTCTGGGCAGAACTAATGCAGCAAAAGGGAAAGTTAGGATTAACCTTCAGGAAAATTGAGAGAGAAAACAAAGAGGAGAAGCCGCACTACGAATAATGTCCACCAGGTGGCGTTATCGAGTTCGCTGCGACGATGACGTAGGGAGGAGGGCCTGCGCTCTGTTTGGTCAGAGAAGCAGCGCCAATCCCAACGCTCGTGATTTGAATTTTGGGCGGGTTCAATGGTTCATTGAAGCTGCAAAATACTCACGCATGCAATAAATCTCTCTATATATAACTTTTGGTTCCTCTTTCGATCGCGGCGGATCAAGGAAGTGCCTGGCATGAACCTTTCACTACCATTAAAGCACAAATATAAACGAACAGGCTTTCTTCACTGTCGTTTTTAAGCTGGATCAGAGCTTACACCTAGCTCCTGGCTCATATCACACAAAACTGTCGTGGCGCGACTTTCTTTGTCTGATCTGCCTGAGCGCACGTGGGTAATTACTCCGCGTGGGCTCAACGGAGCGAATTCGCCAAGTTACAAAGCATCGGACATACGCGATGAATGACTAGCGACACAATAAAGGCCTAAACAGGGTTGATCGGAGGAGACTCGCTCGGATCAAACGTTATCCACTGAGGAGATTTCTTCGTCCAACAGGGATATAAACAAATATTAAAATGCTCTGCAAAGAGATTTCTTCGTCTCTGCAGATGCGATTTTAATATTGACTGCAGTTTTTAACGGATTTACTTGTTAACAAAGGCTAAATGATAGACAAATAGACGTGTTAACAGACCGGGTTCAGAAACATGAGCTCATTAGGTTTTAGGCAGAGTGAGTTGCTCGGCGGCACTCACTTTGCGCAACGCACGTTACAACAAAACATATACATACACACTTAGACTGGACTGAGTTTGCTCAAACACAAGTTTAAAACGGTGCCCGCTGATTCTCCACCATTATATGTAGCGATTCTAAGCCTAAGGGAAATGGTGCGGATCTATGTGTGCGTGAGTCGTTTTGTGATCGAACACACATAAATCTGCACAAAGGGGAATTTGGATATTAACAGTTAATTATAACGGATTATAACAATTATTAATATCTATGGCTTGATTCGACTTGTAGAATTTTCTTTAATTCTAGAAAAGAGTTCAAAGGACGGATAATTTGTCCAGCAAATATTGACCTTATAAACTCTATAAAAAGGAAAGGTTTCTTTTGGCCACAAAGAAAGATCTTTCCATTAATTTGTAACAAGGATCGGTCACCATTAAAGTGACTTATGGTTGAGCAATTCAGAGGCAATCACGTGTGAATATATATATTTTAATAATCGACAAACAATAGACAAACATACACAGATTAATTGAAAAAGGGAAGAAGAGAGAATAAGAGAGAGGAGAGTAGGAGAGACAAAGGAAGGTAGTATTACAGACAATAACCTATTTGAGAACAAGCAAGGAATCAGACCAACTTATTGGTATACACTCAAATCTCTTAAAGATCGTTTGGGCTACTTGCATGTGTTTGTTTCTGTGGCTGGTCGGAATTCGTGCGTGTGAATTCCGATCTGGTCCGAGGTTTGCGTCTTGCTGGGCGGGTCCGTTGGAATCCGCGGTAAGTTCAAATTATGGTTCTTTGTTTGTAATGTCCTTTGTGGAAAATGGCGCTGGATCCAAGAATCCGCGCCAGAGGAGAGTTGGAAGAGGAACAGGAAGAGTAAGAGAAGAGAGAAGATGTTTGAATCTCAGGGGTCTTATAGAAACATTAGGACACTCCCACACCTTGGCTGTGGAGCCAGTCGCTGGCTTGGAGGTGGAGGCTGGGAAGTTTCCTTTTGTCTCTGTTCAACCTAATCTGCATAGTTTATGATCCTGTGTGGAACTTACTCCGATTCGATCAAACAAGGGTAGAAAATATGTAATGCATTTCAGCATTAAACAAAATACAGATTGAGAAAGAGCAGGCTGAACGAATTCAAATGATACCAAGGAAGGTAAGACATAGAGGGGTTTCGTTTAAACGATTATACACATTTAAATTGAAGATGCTTTAAATTTTTGGTTAAATAATGACACCATATTATTTTCATTGACCACAGGAGTTTTAAAAATAAACATTTGGTACAAATGAACTACCTAAATAAAACTGTGCCAGTGGGGTTTGGATATTTTAATACAAAATTCTACATAATGTGTATTTAAATCAATCAATAAAAAACATTTTATTAGTCACTTGTTGGTTTAAGAGAAAAAAATGCTGACACTTATTTTATGTTGTTCTATACTGCCAATGTCAACCGATGGGTGGGCAGGCACACATGCTGCAAATGTTTGAGAGGTGGAGGCGTTGGTGGCTTGCAAGGAGCTTTCTGCAAACATTAAAACAATGTGACCGTCTTGTTTTGTGACACTATTGTTTCTTTGCTCTAGATTCCTTTTTCTGGTGCGCCACCTCCCTCTGAGTCCACTTCCCTAAACACAGCAAGGGCTAAATCTCCCTTTGTGGAGGAGAGGAAGAGCGTGCTACACCAACAGCAATCCCAGGAGACTCATGTTAAGGGTTTGGCAGCAGAAGTAAAGAATAGCCCTGATTGTCCCCATGTATCCCAAAAAAACAGTCACTATGCTCGAGCCTTGCTGCGATAATCATTGTTTCTGGCGTGCGAGGTACAGAGGGACCCAGGACATGACAAGATGTGGAATGATGAGACACAATCACCTTTTCTGTATGGAAACCATTGTCACATTAATTATCAAGAGGAAGTGATAAGAATGGCTTGTCAAAGAACAAACAGGGAAGATTCCAAGGTCAGATTCCCAGAGAGCATGCCTCTGACCTTTTTTTATTCATTCCTTTGACACTGCAAAGCTGTTGATTCTGTACGCTCAATTTTCAAATTGAGTCCAGTGCAGACGTTGCCAAGAACTCCCAGTTTCTCTCTCGCTATAGAGCCACCATTGGAGAAACTAGAGCAAATGCTCCAACAAAGAGACCGGAAAAAGAGGGATGAGTCAAACTTTGGGAAAAGAATTAAGATGTGACACTGAATAATAAGGACACTGAAATAATTGCAGAATAGGTTTCAGCGAGAGTAACAACATTTAGGGCTATAAGGTATTTGACAAGGCTTTAAAATACACAATTTCAAAATATTGTAGCAAATTAGCTCAAAGAAATATGAATAATTAATCATAACTCATTATAATGAATTATAAGTATATTTGTATTATGTATATTAAGATTAACAAATTAACTTAATTTAGTTGACTTAATATTATAATCAATAAATCTTTTAGTCCAGCAAACACTCAGTATTGCTCATTATTCAACTCTTCAGAAAGGATGTTTTCATGATCACAGAAAAATATATTTCTTAGCATGCAGCTATGATCACAATTTTTACATTTACTTGAATGTGTGAGCAGACAAAAATCAACTTGCAAGATTTTTTGCATGTTGTTTATATTGTGATGATTTACTTCACACTCAAAATTAAAACTTAAAAACAGTTCTGTACTGAGAAGAAAATGTAATAACATAAACCATCATGTGAACTTAAAGAGATCATGTGTCATGAGCAGGGAACACTAAATGCTTCAGAAGATGGCCCTCATGCCACTATGTCAATGAGCTCAATAAATTTGGATGGTGTGTGATTACAGGCCAAACACAGTCAGTGAAAGTTTGGGGGTTCCCTTTTCTTTTGATTAACAAGACCATGAACCTGTTTGTCGCAATCAATTTCTGAGAAACTTAATATGTACTCATGCAGAGCACTTCACGTTTTGTTCTGCCTTCTGATTCTAATTTTAACAGGCAAGGGCTGCAGTGTGCCAAAACAAGAGCATGGGGTTCTTATGTATATGTGTGTATGTGTGTGTGTGTGTGTGCATGTCAGGCTGTGATGGTGAGATGCAGTGGTTATACTGTCACCTGGTCCTGGTAACAGGAGCACTTGAGCGCAATGTAGAGTTTTTACAGTTATGGTCACATTCAAACAATAGAACAGTTTATGTCTAAAGAAATTGGATTGCATGTATCATTCGTTGTGCTGCTGTGTATAAATATGCTGCTGTGTATGTTCGTTGATAGGTCCACATATCAGTGAATTTCACCACACGAGTAATTTACCAATTCCACAGTTAGTTTTCATTTAAATAATCACATTACACTTTTTGCTTATTATACCGTTTATTTGAAGAGGCGACAAACTTGACTTATACCGTGGCTTTAGTGTGAATATTTCAAATGATTTGTTTATTAGTTGCATATTTTGCATTAGTTTATTTTCTGTTACTGTAGATGTCTAGATTCTTTGAACTCAATGTTTTTGTGTGTGTGTGTGTGTGTGGGGGGGGGGGGGGGGGGGGGGGGGGGGGTTCACACCATGCTACACAGGTGGTTTTGTCCAATTCCAATTCTGTCAGCCTTTGGAAAGGAAGGGGGTTTCAGTGAGTTATGTGAACTATTGCGTGTGCTGCTTAAGCAAATTTCATTTGTTCTTTGTAATTCAGAACAAGTGTACACAGAGTCAAGCATTTGTGTATATATATGTTTTTTTCCGCTTTATTTGATTTTAAATATTTGTAGATGACACCCCTAATCTTGATCTCTGTGCAAATAAAATCACACTTTTGGATTATCCTGGTCTACACCTGCGTCTCCCTATCACCTCCCTTGATCTCTTATTGTCATGTTATGACACAGGCATTATTGAGGGATTAAGGCATGAGGATGATGATGGAAAATACATTAAACTTTGTTTTAATAAGAAAAAGATACAGAGACTCACTCAACTGATGACAAGAAGAGACACACACTGAGGAACACAGGGATTAAATACAGAAAGGGATGATTAGGCAATGAGACAGCTGTTCATGACTAACGATGTGATGAAGACAAGGCAGATTCACGATGACACCGGGTGAGCATAGGGGTAACTAGGAAGTAAAAAATACAATGAAGCCAGGGATGACAAAATCGTGACAATATGTATGTGTGTGTCATGGGTTCTAGAGGCAGGAAATGCTTAAAGTCGAAAGAGATACAATTGAACAGTTTATTATTTACAAAAAAAGGAGAAAGTAGACTACAACTTTACAATGATTTGGACGGACCAAGACTGAAGGAAACACATTTAGAATGTAGACATACAGAGGGGATGATTTGGGGATAGGACACAGATGACAAGACTAACAAGGTGAGAGACAAGCGGCTGGAAAAACAGAGAGAGCACGTTGGGAACCAGGAAGTAAACAAAGACACAACAGACACAAATGTCATGTAGATTCTCTCTCCACTCTGCGTTCTCTTCCACTTGGCCTGGACAAAGACAACTTGACTACGACTATGCTGGTTCACCTGTTAGATCAGCACTATTCCAGCGTAAACAATTATGTCCAGGCTGGTTTATGCTGGATTTGTCGACAGTGTGTGTTATTATGGAAGTCCTCACCACAACTATAACAATAATGACACTGTAAAACAATATTGCGTTGAATCACTTTCAGATGAAAGCTAATTGTTCTCAATATCTTTATAGTTATTTGTCTTAGTATGAATGAGTCTTCAGGCTTGTTAGTTGGTCTACAGGAGTTTAAGGGATTCCTTGTTCCAAAGATGGAAGTCAAAGCTCAGATACGTTTTATGTGTGGAAATGTGTGTGATAGGGTCATGTCCACCCCAACTAAATTTACTAATCCCAGCTTCATTCTCTATCACGGTCACACACTACTGCCAAGAGAGAGACCATCCAAATCTTCTTTTCAAAAGCAGTTTAGATTTTTCTGCCTGGGTCACATCTGCTCCATGCTCAGCCAAAGCCAAACCCAAACCTTGTGATACAGGTCCCCCTGAATGACGAACTGGGATTGAAATAGAGCTCATTATTCAGCAGATTCTACAGTGGAAGTTCAAATTATTATGCAGTGTGCTCCTTGCAGAATTCATATATTATTTTACATATTCATGGAATATTATGTCTGTAGACATGCTCAGAATGGTGTCGCCCCTCATGTCTCATTTCATTTGACCCATGGGGATTGGAACAGGTACATACGTAAATAATGCAGTAAACCCAATGCATTGAATGCATACAGTGCAAAAAATAAATAAAAATAAACAAATCCTTGAGAAATTTAATTGTTTAACCAGAATGTTTCAGAGCTCCAGATGTACTCATTCCCTTACAGAAGCCATCCCACCATAGGACTAGCTGTACAATATTGGCATAGCCAATTCGGTGTTCCCTTCCCTGGACTCTCCCTCCCAAAGCAAAGAACAGACAGGAATTTAGTTTTTTTCTGAGTTACAGAAGGGGTCAGTCTTGTCAGTCTTTGCACATAGTATGCTATTTCACTCAAAGGAAAAGTAAGACTTTTGGATACTTGGGGTCCACAGTAGGCTAGTTATGAATGATGGGGTTGTAATGGATTGTTTCCACTCAGCCATTGGATAATCATTTTGTGCCACATGAGAATATGAGCAGTCTTCATCAGGACAAGTCACTTTAAGCACAGCCTGTCCTGGAAATAATGCTGAAAGAAAACACATGCCATCAACCAGAGTTTACTGGAAAATTACATTCTATGCCTGTTGTCTGTTTATCTGTTCTGTGAAATCGAATAATCTAATTCAAATTGTCAAATTCTATGCTGTAAAGTCTGGCATGCAGAAGTTAAAGCATGGCAGCTAAAACACAAAAAGTACCACTTTTGGTTAAGTTCACACATTCAATCAAAAACAACCCTCTTTGTCTTTGTCACCACAAACCATGCTTAGAAGTGAAAGTGACATGGGAAGATCAACCCAAACAACCCTCAACCCTCTGATCATTAGGCCATGATTGTCCAATATATTCACAGTCTGTGGCCATATTATAGAAATAATCTAACTCAAGCATCATATTTGTTTAGTAACCATAGTGATTTTAGTTAAGATCTTATTCATGAAAAAGACTTAAGAGAGTAGATTTTCTCTTTTCCTTTGGAATGTGATGCACATGTGCTGCACTGGAATGTGCGTGTGTATTTAAAGGTATGTGAAATTGTCTGGCTTGTTTATTTGCAACAAATATAAGTTAATCCCCTGCACAGAATATAATGGCATTGTAATACTACAATATAGTGACTTCATAAATTAATTAAAAACATTAAAAAGCAACAACAAAAAACACCAGATGCACATTCGTTGTTCTTCATTTTCTGGAGGTAGAGTTTAAAATACTTGTAAGTGACTCAAACCCACTTGACATCATAAGCACGACTTAAATACAAACTTTCTATCATCATGACATTTCCCTCAAAACTGTATGCCTTTCTTTCTTCTGTGGATCACAAAAGTATACATTTTTAACAATATATGTTATATATAATTATAAGCAAAAGAAAGAATGCGTTTAAAATGATAGCATGGTAAGTAAATAATGAACAAAATTTCAATTTGCATGAACTAGACGTCAGATGTATTGGTAATAAAAAAAATACTACGTGTTTAACGGTTTCATAAGCATGCTATTGCTGTCATCTAGTGTAAAACTGCCTATAGTGCAACACTGAAAAGCTTGTAATGTTGTAAAACAGTAACACATCAGCAAAAATTAACTGCATCTTAAAAAACAAGCGTAGTGTTCGCATATCGCAGATTTATTTTTATGAATAACAAGAATAAAAAATAAATAAATCATAATCAACATAGTAATTGGTCTATTTGGTGGAAAGGACTTTTAATCTGAAATAACGCGAGTAACGGGTTTCCCGGATGTAGGTGGGTCGGTCATCTATTAAATACACTAAATGTTATATGCCGACAATACTAGATTCAGTGCTGCTGCTCTATTTAAAAAATGTGTTACTTGTTGGTATTTGTATTGTCTTTTAAACAGCAAACTGGATTAATGTAATGGGTAAAACGTTTTAGATATTGATCTAGATGTGCCCATTACTGTTACATGTGATTTGTTTGCAGAATGATTAGTTAACGGTACACTTATTGGTGCTCTTCACGCACAGCAAGCGGTTAACATTATGTCAGTTTCAAGTCTCTTACTGCTTTGGTGTACTACTTCAAGTTAATTATTACATCTCGGCGAGATTAGTTTACCAACAGCACGAGATTTGGGTTACTGACACTCAGCTCTCAGGCTACAAATACAGTAAATGAGTGAGGCTCAAAGATGTGTCAAGTTACTGGTAGTTTTCGATTAAAGAAAAAACAGTGCAGGTAATGTTGCCTGATTCAGATGTGCTGGACGAGAATCCTCTCATCAGTAACTGAGCAGGTGAGTTTTATGGTTTATTAAAGGAAAGCTTTTTTACTCGTTATTGTGTTTTTTATATTCTTTTAAAAATGATAATTCTGTCATGTACTCATCCTCATGTCATTTCGAACCTGTATGACTTACGTTCTTCTCTGCAACATAAAATAAGATTATTTGAAGAATGCTAGTAAACAAACATTTTTGATAATCTTTGACTTCAATTGTATGGACAAAAAACCCACTTCACCGTATATATATATATATGTTTTGTTAATTTTTTTTACATAAGAGGATATTTTGAGATACGGTGAAGTGGGTTTTTTGTCCATACAATTGAAGTCAAAGATTATCAAAAATGTTTGTTTACTAGCATTCTTCAAATAATCTTATTTTGTGTATCTTTATTTATGTATTTATGTATGTATCTTTATTTATGTATCTTATTTTAATTATCTTATTTATATATATATATATATATATATATATATATATATATATATATATATATATATATATATATATATATATATATATATATATATATATATGTGTGTTTGGACCCACTAGATCATGAAAATGATGATAGAATTACATTTTTGGGATAAATATGTGTTTTAAGAAGAGTTAGAAGTAAATGCCTTTAAAACCTGAAATGCAACATTGGTGGGGAGAGTTCATATAAATGGCCTCTGCCAAAAAGGTGGGCTATTTGCACTTAGTCTAAATAGACAGTCCAAAAAATGTTTGCATAGAAAATCATTTATAATAAATGCAATAATCTATTCGAGAAAGAAGTAGTTTGTTTTGATTTAAAGGTGACTTAAAAGTGAAACCTATGGCAATATTTTAATAGCAGGAGTGACAGAAGGAGGCTCCCCTCTCATGGATGTCTGCAGTAAGAACTCCAATCGCACAGCCCCAGTGAGAGAGGGGGGACACACGAGAGCTGATGTGCCCCTATGCTCTCGGACCAATGGTTGGAGCTGGCCCCCGCACCCTTTCCAGTTCCTGGCCTGGCTGCTTTATCTCTACTTTGCTGTCACTGGCTTTGGCATATTTGTGCCTCTGCTCCCCACACACTGGATCCCAGCTGGATATGTTGTATCCTTGTTTTAGAGTTTTCCATGTGTCCTGCAAAGCAGTTAATCCTTGTTGTTATTATGTTGTTGTTATTATTATAAAGGTCAGTTAACCTGTACCGTCCCTTAGAATTTGGAACCTTGTACAGCTATGCGTGACTTAAATACAGCCAGTCGGATCATGTTATCAGTTATCAGTCTTTAACTCAGAGCTCAGTGTACAGGGATTACATTTGTCAGTCACCTCTTCATGCACCTGATGGCCGTCTCCATCGACCCTGCAGATTATAATGTCCGAGCTAAGAGTTCTAAAGGACCCATGCCTGTGTTTGACCGCACCAAACATGCACACGTCATTGAGAACTGTCACTGCTACCTCTGTGAAGTAGATGTGTAAGTACAGGTACATGTATGTGTATAGACAATGAGAGAATCTCTTCCTTGATCAATTTTAATGCATCCGTTTATGCGTCATTTGATGGATTTCTGTTTATCACTCCATAAATCTTGAAGTACTGTTAACACCCAGAAAACAATAAATTTTAGGAGTAAAATGCTGTTAAAGGGAAAAAAAGGTGAATTGTTTATAAACCCCTGTGTAAGAACTGTCAGAATATGGTGTAGGTGGAGGTTACTGATTCAGGAGGGGGAAAAAAAATCTGTTTTAAATGTATTGTAGCTGGAATCTATATTCTCAAATAGGTTGAGTAGAATAAAAACAAATTTAAATTGTATTTTGGATATATATACAGTAATGTGTATGTGTGATTAATTTGACATTTCAATTGCAATTTGACAGTAACTGACAGATAACTATTTTGCATCGTACAGACTGACTAATGGTTCTTTTCAAGTGTTTTTTTAATGTTGTTTTTCATTTTATCATCTCATAATTAATGTATTAATGTTCATTGTCAGATCCTGACATAGGTTAGGATCACTCACATTTGCAATTAATTGTTTGAGCATGCAACTCTTCTATTTTGTCCCACAACCTGTACATTTGTACTTTCCAGGGGCCCTAAATCAAAACACTGTAGTGCGTGTAATAAATGTGTGGCAAGCTTTGACCACCACTGTCGATGGCTGAACAATTGTGTGGGCAGTAGAAACTACAGGTGAATCATTTTCACTTCCTCTTCTCTGTCTGTTATTGGCTGTGCTTCCATCACCCTGTTTTAATGTGCATTTTGAAGTATCGCATCAGAAACAAGGGATGGAAACCCCAAATTTTGTAAAAAAAACAAACATCCCTTGATTCTCAAAACCTTTTATGTTCACTTGAACTGGTGTTTGACTTTTGCAAAAAAAAAAAAGAGTTAATGCATATAATAGGAGATGGAAAAGCATTTGGCAAATAAATTCTGAACCCATGTGACCTAATTTGCATCGTTTATCAATTTGCAATAAGGACATCCCAATGGCCAGCGTGAAATACACTCGGGCCAGTTGATGGAACTGAGTCCTGCAACTTCACGAAAAGTTAATAACGCGCATATTTTTAAGCTTTGCCAACTTACCTATTCAAGTGGAAACAGATGCGAAAGTATCTGTGCCTCTCAGTTTGGTACTCGCGTGCTGTGAGAATTTCCTAACTTCCTTAGCTTGAATGTACCTATTCACACAAAATTGTCAAAATTGCCCATCTTGTCGAGTATCATCGTAAGCCTAGTTGGTTATGTCTTAAAAAAATGTAAACACGTGAGAGATAAGATGCATGTGTAACAGCAAATTGGATCTATGCCGCTCTGAAAGTAACAGCAACCGAATATTTAGCTACCGGTAATATTCTGCTGTTGTCTGTGTTAACATGTTAATCAAACAAAAGACTACTGACTGTTGTTGACTGAATAACTTTAATAAGTGTTCATCAATATATATTTATATGCAGTGAAGACAATTTTGGCATGAGAAGTAAAAAATGTAACCCCTGGCCCAACAGTGCCAATAGAAAATATCGTTGAACCCTGTGTATTTCACTATATTCAGAATAAGGACATGAAACATTTCATGATTCTATGACATTTAATGTTTTCTCAAATGGAAGTCATAAAGCAGTCATGAGATCAAGTGCTGTTGCTTAGCATCACATACAAACACTCTATTCGTTTGTTTTCACTGGCAGACCTTTGGGATGCTTACCAATGAATCAGCCTTGTGTGTGTTTTTTCATTAAATGACAATATGAATACATGTGCAGTCAATATAAAATGCTTATGACATACCTTATGTTGCATTATGCACCATGACATCCACAAATTCACCTTTATAGACATATATAAAATAGCATTTATTCTCAAAAAAAAAAAAAATCTCCTTGACGGCCTGAAAATTAATGTATTTATTTGTATTATTTCTCTTTCTATCTTTTTCTGTTCATGACAGGCTTTTTCTCAGTAGTGTGATTTCTGCTCTCCTGGGGATTGTTTTGGTTGTAGTTATTGCTAGTTATGTTTTTATAGAGTTCTTTTTGGACCCGTCAAAGCTACGGTCTGACAAGCACTTTCAACAGGGTAAGAAGTGTTTTGTGTTGTTTGAATGTACCGTACTATAATTGGTCCCATTTAAATGAAACAACATTAAATACAGTACATTTTCAAAGATAATGTGATATTTCTGTCCACGTCTCAAGGCTCTCATCCAATTTATTTCTCTTTGGCTTTCTGTCTGCAGTAAGGAATGAATCTGTGGTGTGGTTTGTGTTTCTGCCGGTGGCTCCAGTCACCACAGCAGGTCCAGCCATTCCCGCTCTAGCAGGAGTCACCATTGCTCTGGGCCTACTGTCTGCACTTTTGCTGGGCCACTTGCTCTGCTTCCACATATACCTCAGTGAGTACTCTCATCTACCTAAACCACCGTTCAAAAGTTTGAGGTTTTTATGTATTTGAAAGAAGACAAAATTTTTAAATCAAGTGACTAAAATGAACTTGCAAATATTATTGCAAGTTAAAATTACTTTTTGTATTTTAATATAGTTCAATAAGAAAAAATAATTCTTAAACTATATTAAAATAAAAATCCTCTGATGGCAAAAATTATTTTTTAGCATAAAATAATTCAGGATTCTTTGAATCGAATGTTCAAAAGAACAACGTTAATTTTAAATGGATTATTTGTAATAATTTAAAAGTAATTAATGTCACTTTTAAACCATAACCAATTCATTCTTGCTGAATAAAAATGTTTTTATTTGGGTTAGTTCACCCAAAAATGGAAATTATCATTAATTACTCACCCTCGTTCCAAATCCGTAGGACATTTTCTTTCATCTTCGAAACACAAAGGAAGATCTTTTTGATGAAGTCTGAGCGATTTTGTGTCCTACCGTAGACAGCTGCTTCAGTTCATAAAGACAACGTAAAAGTAATCCATGTGAAGCGGTTTTGTATAAAATTTCTGTAGAGATTTGATCACTTTAGTAGTAGTGCACTTGCATTCTTAATAAGGAACTGAATGCATTAAAAGTCAGGGAAGCACATTTTAAAAGAAATATGCATATATTGATCCAGGTGTATTCCCTGATGTCTGGAATAAGCAGGTTGATGAGCCAGGTTATCTGCCTCATAGCAATTGTTTGGTTTGGGCTCAGGCTTCGGTGAAGTTTTAAATTCTTCTGCTTAAGAGACATTGCAGTTTGATTACCACAAAGCAGTTTGGGTCATTCACCAGCGTATGCTTCATCCTAGGCAGATCTGTGTAGCTTAGTGCCAACTTTGGTAACCATAACAACAAAACACCACAGGCAAAATCAGTTAATTTTCTGAATCCTCACCGACATAGTCACCCAGTAGTTTTGGTGCTGTGATTGTTATTCTAATTAAATCATTTCCTCTGTGAGCACACAGAGGTGGAGCTGCTTCTAGCTTAACCAAATCAAGTAAACATAAATGTAAAGGAAAGTAAAAAAGATTGGCATTGAAATTATGTACACCTAAAGAGCCCTGATATGCATCAGCAACATCTCACTTTATGCCACAAGGGGGCATTCCTAGGAAATCCAGCAGCAGTAGATCTTGGTTCTTATCTTTCTATGCAACCTATTTTTGAGATCAAATTAAAATCTAACAGAAATAAATATCTACATAGTTTTTTCAAGCTCTTGTCTTATTATATGATTATTTAGGATCATATCCTGAATGATAATATGAATGATGTGATGTGTATGGGTTCTATGACAGTAGACATTTTGTGTTAGATTCTCTGCCTCATTCTCTCCATCTTATTCTCTTCTTCAGTGTGGAACAGACTTAGCACATATGACTATATTGTGCGACAGCGGCATCGACAAGAGGCCAAAGATTCTAGAAAGCCTCCTCCAGAAAATGAGTCTGGGATTCCCAACATTAATATTATCAAGGTACAACACAGACAAACATATATTTAGCACAACTAACTGCGGTTATTTACATTTTGATGTACTACACATTTTCTTTTTGTGTAAAATAAAATAAATGCATTATAAACTAATATTTGTCTCCACCCACATTAGACCAAATGTTTAAACTTTTTATTCTACTCTCTTTAGGTGATTAAAAGGCGTTCCCAATTATAGATTAATATAAATTATCCATTGTCCAATTTGGGCTCAGTAATTGTTTTTTTTCAGCATAGATGCAATAAATTTATCTGACTTGACAGTAAAGACATTTATGTTGTTCCTAAAAAGGAACCATGAATAAATTCATTGTTTTTAACAAAAGATATTAAACAGCGTAATTGTTTTAAACATTCATAAGTAGAAGAAATCAGCGTACAACTATAATAGTGGTTCACTATTGCATTTAGAAAATATATTAAAATAGAAAACAGTGCAATAATCATTTGTTTTTACTTGAATTACTGACCACAAACTTAGTGTATGTATTAAGATATTGTTAGGACAATAAATAACCATCGTTTTTTTTTTTTTTTTTTGAGCGTTTGTAGTAACAAGTATCTGTTCACATAGCTGTCAGATTTCCTATGTCTACTGTATTTGAATACTGAAAACAGAGCTGTGTTGCCTACTTATGTAATCATCAGGGTGGATAGCTCATGGCAACCTAATTGTTGTAACAACCAGGTTGTTAAAACAACTTGGTGTGAGGACGAAATCATCTGCACAGTTGCTTCTCAGAGCAATTAACACATTCCCAGGAAAACTACTCTGCCATGCTATTGCCAAATTCTCACAGGGGCGGCACATTGAGCTCACACTGAACTATAGGAAATTAGCGCACACCATGAGTTCACTTCCTGCCACAGAATGCATGATGTGTGATCTGAGGACAGTTTAACTCTGCCTTGATAGACATTAACTATACTTTTAAATATAACGTTGTAAGCAGGCATGTTCTTCTTTGACTGTACGACTCTTTTTTGCCATCGTTTATCAATTTGTATATGTGTATACATGCTACCGTTCAAATATTTTTTTGTAAAAAAAACAATCTATGCTATTTTGCAAAAAATGCATTTTCTTATCTAGTCAGGCTGGGTTTATAGTTTGTGTGCTTTTCAGAAGGGTTATGTAAGTTGACCCCAGCTTTAACTGAGAACTATGCATGTGACTTCACTGTTCCTTAAGAACTATTTGCTTTGGCTCCTTATGTAAATTGTTGTGTTTGGGCAGGGCTGACATTTCTGTAATCATACATGTTGCCACTTATGTGCCATCAGTATCCCACACCCATAAGGCACACAAACTTGCAAACACATACTCAGATTGTACACTCCTGTTCTGCAAAAGAAAAAATATCTGAATGCACACCTAAGTAAATATACCTATTGTTGTAGATTTTTTTATATATAGGAAATGTGGCATTAGATTCAGCTAGTCTGAGCAAATTTAGGTAAATTGGTCCTTTTAAAAGGTTGTGCATCATATT
Organism: Rhodeus uyekii; assembly: GCA_037043235.1. NCBI lineage: Eukaryota > Metazoa > Chordata > Actinopteri > Cypriniformes > Acheilognathidae > Rhodeus > Rhodeus uyekii. The sequence goes on along the minus strand of JAWRVZ010000022.1, from coordinate 1,217,091 downwards.
ACAGTACATTGAAGGCCATTCATTCTCTAAAGGGCCAGTCACACAGCCGATCACGCACAAATCACGCACAAATCACGCACAAATCACTCACAAATCACGCACAAATCACACACACATTGGGTTTTTGCGTGCTTGTGCGTCGAGAAATTGACCAAAGTATTCCACGAACATTCGACGCACGCCCGATGCATGAATCACTGACGGAGCGCGTCCAAACACGCACGCTTCGCGAACATTCCACGAACAAGCACTTTCAGAATCCACATTGTCAGTGGAATGAACGTGATACGTGCGCGGTTCATGGTGAGTGATATGAAGGTGGGGCGTCAGTGTACGTGCGCGGTTTCGAACCAGTTCCGACGCATAAGCACTGACGGCCGACGCGTGTCCCGTGCATAGTCACGCATACTCGACGCATAAACTACACACGCGACTCATGAATAACGCACACCGACGGAAAATTTTTTGACCGTTCAAAACTCAAAATCACGCACAAACCGCCTTCGACGCACATCCGCTTACAATCACTGATGGTCCACGTTCGTTCCACCGACGAATTACGCATACGACGCACGCTCCGCGCAGAAACGAAAATCTGTGCGTAATTCGTGCGTGATTCATGCGTTTTCACTGTGTGACTGGCCCTTAATGTATTTCTTAATTATGAGATTTTTTTTATTTTTTATGAAAGTAATGCATTTCTGTCTCTATGTCTGTTTTCTGTCTCACTAAGATTTTATTTCCATCATTGTTTTATTGCAGCAGCACGTCAGTTATAGTGGGACACTCGGCTACACCAACCCTGAGATGGAGGTTGAGGATCCAACCGCCATGAGCTCCAAAGAAGGAACAGCGTAAGATTTGGCAGCTAGATTAATAAAATGTGATAACCTACTTAAAGATATCACCTAAAGTTTAACCTAAAAATTAGGGCTGTAACGATAATCAGACCAAACCAAAAAACACGTGTACACTAAAGATACACTAAATCAGTTTAATAATAAAAAGCAAGTTTATGTTTAGTTTTCTCCCCTCAGTGACTGAACTGAACCGTGGTACTTTAATACCGAGGTACATACTGAACCGTCAGTTTTGTGTACTCTTACACCCCTACAAAAAAATCTAGCTTTGTGAAATAGTCTGACTTCAGCTGGTGAGACTGTGATGCTTTACATTTACCCAAATAAAACTAATGACATGAACAGTGACTAAAAGCAAATTTTATATTACCGTTCAAAAGTTTGGGATATTTTTTTAGACTTTTATTTCATGTGGTGTTTTATTAAAATTTTCTTAAATTAATACTTATATTCAGAAAGTACACATTCAATTGGTCAACTTTGTAATCAACAAAAAAATGTATCAAATTAAGCAGCACAATCATTTATAACTATGATGGTAATATTAAAAATGTCTTGAGCAGCAAATCAGCACATTAGAATAATTTCTGAAGGATCATGTGACACTGAAGACTGGAGTAATGCTGAAAATTCAGCTTTGCCATCACATGATTAAATTACATTTTAAAATCTGTTAAAATTGAAAACTTATTGTAGTACTGTAATACTATTGCACAACATGAACTATTTCACAGTTTTTAGTGTATTTTGATCAAATAAATAGAGCTTTGGAGAGCATAAGAGACTTCTTCAAAAAAAGAACTTCCAAACTTTTGAACAGATGTGCGTATTATGAGACGAGTGTTAAAATGGGGCCAAACGGCTCATTGTTAAAGCAAGAAAGTAAATGTCACTTTCAGTGTAGAAATAACTGCACGGAAAAACAGTCTACGGTTCACACAAGACTTGGCTTTCTATCCCCTTTACCATTGCCCGCATTAATGTCTACAGTCCAGCCAAATCGAAGTTACTCTGCACTTTTTTTTTCTAATAGTGGCTTAAGGGGATGATTGATTCCTTTAAAAGTGAAAATGGAAATAATCTTATTTATTTTATTGGCCAATTAAGGTATCATGTCAGTCCTCTGAGAACTCAGCTGAAAGGGAATGAAGGATATTAATGCTTTTGTGGAGCAGTTAAAATGTGAGGTAGAGGATCAGTTGCAGATTAAAGAATATTGAATTATTTGTTCTTTATATCTGGATGGATGAATTCATTAGTTCCTTATACATCAGTATATGTTTTACAGTCATCCTTATTTTTTAGTTTAATTGAGCCCTGTGAACCAAGTGTTTGTTAGATATTAAACTTCTCGAGCTCCTAACTGGACCAATTCTTTTGAAGCAGTTACTAGTGTATGTTTTGCTCATGCCATATTGTGTAATACGAAGACCACAGGGAGATGTCAAAGGACCGCATGTAGCTACTTTATGAATCCATTCAGAATTATTAAATGCACTAAATACAAATGAAAAATAAAAGCACTCTGAATGTGTAGAAACTCAACGATCTGAACGTGTGTCGATGTTATCAGTGAACAGTTCCTCTGTCAGAACAAGCAACCATGGCTACGTTTTTAGCATCTGATGCCCAAGTGTTCTTAAACATCACTGATCCTCACAAACTTCTCCAAAGCACGCTTATTTGGCTAACCACACACAAACACACCAGAACAGGTAGCAGGAACAATGACATTAAAGAAAAGTGTGGATACGTGATTGCATGTGGACGGCAGCCAACAGTGGCAAAGCAGCACTGAGAAAATAATTGTAGTAATGAAGTCACTGTGTCATTTGTGTACAATAGACTGTAGTAGTGTGTATCTCTCTGCAGGCGTTACAGCAACGGCCGGGTCCGAGGCTCGTCTGAGCAGATGAGTGAAGAAGAGCTCCTCCCTGCTGTCTCAACAGAGCACAAAGCACCACCTCACCCACACAAACACACACAGGTGTGACACCACACAACCACCAGACACACAAAATTGATTTTTTATTAATTTCAGGGTCTAATTACACAATCAATAGCCTGTACACGCGACTGAATGTCTTTCTGCCTCAATATGTTGTAAAACCATTTCATTTATTTTCATAGAAAAAAAAGAAGAAAGTGCGCAAACTTACAGCTGAGGTAAACAGTGACGGATCCATTGACACCAGCACCAACAGAGGTATACCAAAGACTCCTGCTATGCAGGGTAAGACATTTACATTTATTAATTTAGCAAACCGTTTTCTCCAAAGTTACATCCAAATGAAAAATACAAGAGGATGATTCATCCTAGGACATGAGAAGTTCTGTAATATGCGATGCCAAGATTAGAGGAGTACATGTCAGAATGGAGAGGAGAGTAAAAAGTGGTGAAAGTTTAGCCAAAACATTAATATTATACGTGTTTGTAAAGCAATTTTTAAAGCATGTTTTATATATTATCATTTCTGTATATGAACATATTATAGTAACTTGTTTATATTCACAAATACAAATAAAATGTACAGTGAGAAGCAACATATTAATAGCGTATCACATATTCAACATCAGAACTGAGATTTACCAATCTTAACAGTGCATCACTGGTTTAGGAGATTAGTAAGTTATGGATGACGTTGCTAGGTTATAATGTTAAATAGTGTGGTTGATCTGCATCACTGAACAACACCCTGTTTGCTTTAGACTAGAGTATTGTAATAAGAAGATAAAACTATAATATGAAAGATTAAACCTTCTAATAGAGATGATTTACCTGTAACTTCCAGTGTATTGTTCAGTTATAGTTGGTGTTTGAATTGTTCTGTGCTCTTAAATGGCCTGTGTGCCTTGCTCAAATATTTGATCTAGTGTTTGTTGAAGCCCATTTCTGCCACATAAGAAAAAAGTGTTACAAAGTCAAAATTTTAAGCAGCCAAGATGGTCATTGGGATAAAAAGTAACCATATAATCGTCACATGAAAAGTTCACAAAAACAGATTTGGACTCTTTGTCACAATCATCTTGATGTATATAATAATTGACTTTTTTATCTCATAAGTAGGTCTGTCACGATTATGATATTTGGCTGGAACATAATTGCGATTATGACGATTTATTGTTAGTTTTATGGCAATTTATGAAGATTAATTGTCTGTTTTATACCTTTATCGTACGTTTTGTTTTGTGTGTGTGCTTCATTCATTAAATAATTGCGATTTAATTCTTTATCAACTTGTATTTAACACCTTTAAATATTTAAGTAATTTATTTAATATAGTAAATAACTGGAACGATTATAACAAACAGGCCAATTACAGAAAATGACAAAACCTGTGACAAAAAAATAATAATTTAAACTAGGTACAATACAATATAGCAGCCAAATAATTTTTTCATAAAATTACTATTTGTTTTTGTAACAAGATATGATGTTCAGGCAAGAAGGAGGTGGGAACCGATGAGCACAAAATGTTACTAAAATGTCCAGGCCTGGTCCTCTGTCATCGCTCCTCCTGTTATGCTTCTGCTCCTCAGTGAGATACAAGGCCCTCGACCTGCTCACCATAGTATTCTTATAAAATACGTTCATGGAAAAACTATTCTTTATTCATTGGGACAGGAAGATATGATAGATGTGACAGAACACGATAAGGTTTTAGTAATCTGTCAGTGCACAAAACCATGAAACAAAACACTTCAAAACAGAGCGGCAGAAACTGCTTATGCGCATACCTGGTGTAGAATGATGTGTAAAGCAACATGAAATGATTTATTGATCGTTTGTCTTTTTACCCACAGTTTTAAATTCCAGTTGTTGTGCATGTGATGCCAATTCATAGCCCTTGAGTTGTACGATCAGAGGGTTGTTTAATTATCGTGACAGACTTACTCATAAGTTTTTTTTATGTCATAATTATGATTTACCAAAGTTTGCTGCCTTTTTAAGATGGGTTTCCATAAATGTAACTGTTTTTGTCCTCACGTGTTTGGCCGCTGAGTTTTCTATTATAATCTTGTTAAAATGGCCTTTAATTGAATAAATTCCAGCAAATGTTACCGTATTTTTCGCCATATAAGACGCTCCGGAACATAAGACGCACCCAATTTTAAAGGAGGAAAATCTAGAAAAAAAAGATTCTGAACCAAATACTGTAGTAAAATATTTTATATCAACTGTATAAAGTTAACAGCACAAAAAACATATGTTACATGGTTGGCATAAATTTGTTTTAAGAACTATCTTTACTCTCATTAACAGTCAGTAAAGTCAGTAAACAGTGAAAGTAACAAAAATAAGGCTGTAATGTTTTTATTCGAACTCCAATAATTTGTGTGTAAAACGGGAAGTGGGGTGTTGTACCGAAATCTGACTCCCCGGACAAATCTCACTCCCCTCACTAACATCGAGATTTTTCTACAGCAGAAAAATACACCTGTGAAAATCTCACTCCCCTCACTAACTCTGGTTTAAAAGCTCACAGACTCACCATATGATGAGACGATAAGATAAATATGGTGAGTTATTGTTTTTGCTGTGAAAATCTGACTCCCCCTGGTAAACCCGTACTATAATTGTTACAACCAAATGCTTTTGAGCAAAGAATGTCCATACCATAATGAGATAATAAAATAAATATGTTAAGTATGTGAGCTTTTAAACCAGAGTTAGTGAGGGGAGTGAGATTTTCACAGGTGTATTTTTCTGCGGTGAAAATCTGACTCCCCCTGGTACACCCATAGGCCTACTATAATTCATTATAACTGTAATATAATTTCATTTTCTGCCTATTTATGTAAGCGTACAAGTCGGTTTGTAAGCGAATATGCTCAAGGAAGTGCGTTCACCTCGATGCAGCGCGTATTAATGAGTGCGCGTAGGGGAGTGAGATTTGTCCGGGGAGTCAGATTTCGGTACAACACCTGGCAAGACGTGAGGAGTCATGGGCTCTTTTATTTCCTCAGACTTCAACAAAAATAAAACAACAACCAAAACATGCGCGTTCGGCGCTCACGCTTCACTCTCTTTGAGTCACGCCTCTTTCTCTCGGTTTCGTTTCTCTCTCGGTTTCGTTTCACTTCTCTCGCACGCACGGCTCGTCTCCCGACTCTCTCCCACTGCAGACCTCGCTGAACCACGCCCTCCTCGCTACAGTCATCACTGTAAAGTCCACCATTGCCCCCCACTCGTCATCACCACGACTACAGCCGTGGCCGCGCTCCGCGGATTCTTTATATTCGTCGGATAGGACGCACCATCTCCCCCCCCCCCCAGTTTTGGGGAAGATGCCAAGAAAAAATGCGTCTTATGCAGCGAAAAATACGGTACTTTTTTCATGTTTAAAAAAATCTATTTGGTGTTGTTCAATGGTCTTGATATTGGCAGAACAGTGTTGTGAGTAGTTACCTTTGTGATCTGTGTCTGTGCTTTACACAAATAGAGTCCTCTGTAGCTGCTGCCACTGTGTCCTCCACTTTTGGTCAACGCTTACCCTTCCCAGCATTTCCCCTGCGGGCCTCCCTCCCCCCTCTTGCACCCGTTCAAGCCGCTGGACCCCCAGCTGAGTATCATTCTGACTCTGCAGAATCCCTTGAGGAGATCCCTGTAGCAATGGCACGGCTTGGCAGCGCATCCCTGGCCGGAGCTCCGACTGGTCCCGGCTATTCCTCTTCTTTCCAGTGTGCTTTGCCTTACTCAGCAGCCGGACCAGCTTTACCCTCCCCTCAGCCCAGGACCAAGAGGAAAGCGGCTGTTCGTAAAGCTCCAGAGCAGAGGTTTGAGATGGTGTCCCATAATCCGTCTATGTTCGTGAGTCTCGCAAGTGGGGATTCTGCAATGCCCCAAGAGGGCATTATCACAGAGGAAAGTCCCCGTGTGGCGAAACGAAAACAGACCGGTAAAAAGAGAAACACGGAGGACACAAAGTCCAACTCCAGATTAGGAACTCAGATGGTGTAGAGATTACTACATTACAGAGATGCATCGCTACTAGATGCAAGACTCAATGTCACTTTGACATGTTTTTTTCTATTTTAAAAACGGGCTGCTTTGGTATGATTACATAACTGATGTAGCTCTCAGAACCTGATGCAACCTATGCAAACACCACTGAATGTCGGCAATGTGGATTCTGTTGTCTGACAAAACATCTAATGCTGGTTGTCACTGGTCAGTGTCATTTGGTCATTCTAATGATTGATTATGACTTGTATAAATATTTATTCAAAAAAATGTGGTAAACGTTGATTATGGATTGAAACCTTGGACTTGGTTTTCTCAAAAGATTAATAAGTTGAGGGCGCAAGACTATATCATTTTCTTAAGTCTTTTATTAGTTACAGTAAATTTCATTATGATTTTGCTGTAGCATTGAATAAATATATTTTTAAATACTTAATGCAGTGCTGCCATTTTAACTATTTATTTATACATGTTAAAAATGCCAAAGTTTGTTTTGTTTTCTACGATGAAACATACGTGACCACAGATTTTCATTTTAGTCCATGTGTACATTATTGTACATTTAAGTTACCTTATTTTTAAATTATTATTGTTATTACCGGTAACTGTTGAGTTTCCTTTTTCTTTGTTTTTATACGGTTTTTATGTGTCTGGTTGTTTGAATCCGATCCAGTTGTGTTTGAGTGAACTTCATTTATGTATTACAGAGTGTATTTCTAGTGGTATTCGAATTTAATGTCATGAATATTTTCTGTTGTCACCCCTTTAGTACTCACTGAAGTACTTTAGTCACTTTCTAAATGAACATCCTCTATTAAACTGTGCCGCATGATGCCGGCCCTTATGAGTGTATTCCATTCTCTCCGTCTTAAATGCTGCTTAAAAAACACTTACACAATGTTCAGTCTCTGAATGGAAACATTCTTGGTACATGATGTTTTGGATAAAGGGAGTGGCTGAATGATGGCCTGATGGGGAAGCAATATGATTTTTTTGTCTTTCTTTTAAAACGAATAAAATCAACACTTTTTGTATAGTTATCAATGGTACAAATAAATATCATCAGTTATTTCCATTTATTTACACGTTGTTGTATGAAATTTAAAGAATATATTATGTATTTTCATAAGTTCGACTCAAAAGGTCCCCTTTTTTAAGATTATTTATTAATTGTTGTACTTTTATTTTCGGGATCGGGAAAGGTTCATAAGATGGGACCTAAACTTGAAATACCTGATGCCTCCTGACGATATAGTCTGAAGACTCCAATTTTAGGATTATTAAAAGGATTTAAACCTAGTGACGCTAGATTAAATCTTGTCCTTTTTTATGAGGACAATAAATAAACAGATAATAACTATCAGACTCAGGGTATGTTTGTTTGGAAATCAATGCTAGTTTACTGCGTTCAATTAAAATATGTGAACTGGAAGTATGATAGTATAAAGAGATTGTGAAGCTAAAATGTGCTTCAAATGTGAAGCGACTGTATCCCATAGTGCATTCCACACACACTGTGCCCTGTATTGCACATTTAGTAGATCATCTGGATACTCCAGGCATGTGGAGAATGTGCAAATGTAGGCAGAAGTAGTACCAGTAGTATCATTTTGAACATAGCCAGTGTTACCATTGTTATTCCTGTACCTTTTACCTTTTGGACCTCGATTTTCACTTCTCAATAAAACCGCACATGTAGCCTTGAATGATTGTTTCCCTGTTTTTATGTGTCCTGAAACAACAGACATTTCGATCAAGTGGATATTTATTTTTAAGGTTCTACAATTCAGTGTAGACATTCATGGATTCTGATTTAATCCAAATAATATATTTTTTCTTACTCCCATTGTAGAATAAGAGTGTCTCTCTTCAAGTTCAATTTCTACATACAACCCAAAGGAACTTGGCTTGATTTTTAAAGAACCTTTCATATGTTCTGTATAAAGAGAATTTTTTTAAACGATTGCATACTTTCATTCAGGTTATTTCATTTTTTGAGAAAAGATCCAAATATCCTGAATGAACATCAAACTACACTGCTTTAAGAGTGTGAGAATTATTTCTGACTATAATTGTGTAAAGCAGTACTGAGAAAGAGCATTCTGTATATGTAGCATAGACATCAACAGGAGTTGCACGCAATCATGTCCCAAACAACTGCTGTAGCTCCTGGTATATTTTAACACTACATATTCATAGGCTTATCTGTTGAGTACACTACTACAGTTCTCTGCCAGGTCAGAAAGTTGTCAGGCGGCCTGTTGTCAAGGCCATAATGTACTTAAATAGATAAGCTAATGGTCACACGTGGAGTTGGAGAAAGATCTTTTTAGATTTCAAACTGAAATAAATATATATATATATATATATATATATATATATATATATATATATATATATCTTTTTTTTCTTCTTTTTTTGTGTGTGCAAAATACAGCTGCCTAGAAACTTGTAATATAATTTGTTGGAGTCATGACATCCACTGATTAAGAGTGTGGTTGACCACTTAAGTGTATTTACCAACAGCTGAAGTATGATGATATTGGAAGTTACATTTGTAATTTCCTTGCCTTGAGAATGAGACGATTGTTTTGGTTTAAAAAATTGCACCAACAAGATTAATCCTGTTCCTGGACCAGCTGCATAAAATCATTCAGACTCTCCTGCTTGAAGCTCAGTATTATGTTCTGTTACATCTATTTAATGTCAAACTACTACAAAAAAGTGCTGCTTATTCTGCTTTTAAATATTTTTCATAGGTATATTAACGTATTTTCATCGGTATGTTACATTTTTATAAGCCTTTAAAATATAATGTTTTAAAAAGCCAATTCTGAAAGCCAGGTGGCTGTTTTTGCAGAAGTGTGTACCCAGAGTAACCATGGCATCAGGATACTATAACACTAACACTGACAGTCAGAGTTCCTCTGGTGAAGAGAGGCATGCAGCAGAACTGGTGACAGGACTCACAGTGACAGCAGCAGCAGCATTACTGGCAGAAACCTTTTGGCTGGAGCCAGCGGTACACTGCACAAAATTATTCACCAGAGATGAAGAGCTCAGTTTTCACAGTTCACCTTGGTTGATTTATTATGTGGCCAAACCATTGTCATTGAAACAGATTTATAGACTCTGCTGATCACCATAGTCAAACAAAGGCATTATTATGACTCGCATTATGACTTCTCATGAATTATACGGTGTGCTCTGAAGGGAATTTAACTTTTTCAGTATGTGATAGTGAGATTAAGGGATTTTATGTACAAAGCTCCACCTATGTTCGGCTATTTTTCTTTCTTCTTCACACATCCCCACATTTTCTATTTAAAATCTAAATTCTGTTCAGTGTAATTAGAGGTTTAGTTTCCTATCACTATATTGAAAGATGCCTTATTATCTGAATAATATATACACTTTCAATTGCCAATTTCAGCTTTTGATTGTTTATATTGTTGCAAAATGTAAACTATATTATCGCCTAGCTCTATATTTCAAGAAGGAATTGCATATATAGTAAATCCAACAGATCTGAACAGGTTTTCTTCAATTCAGTCTATGCAGAAGATAAATAATAAGCAATAGCCTTAACATGCAACTGAGGGTTGACAGGGAAAGAGTGTTTAAACAGAACTGTGTGTCCCTTTACTTATCAATGTCTCTCAATCTGTTTCATTCATTTCCAACACTGACCTCATCATCTATATTCCTTAACCAGAAAAAAAAGGAAAGAAAATAATCTGTTCTAGCAGCAATCATCTCTATGACAACAGTTAAAACAAAAGCTGAAATATGAAGTGAGTGCTGTTTGAGGTCATTAGTTTGACCCTCCAGGGCTCCCCCACATCTCTCTGATTTTTGTTCATTAAATCACAGCATAGTCATGGACACCAGTGGTCATTGTTGCACAGACTCAGCAGGCTACTTCATTTTCTAATGGTCACACACATGCAGGATTCGAAAACCTAGAACACACTTCATATATACGTCATGCAAAAACAAGCTGCCTTAATGAACAGTGGTTGGTGGAATAAGAGTTGATTCTTTTCATCATATATCAAACACGCAAAGACACACATGCCGAAACCCACAGCCACAGACCTTTTGTTCTAAGGTACACATCTGTTTCCTGTTGGCTACGAGTTTCTCTGCTTTCACAGCACTAAATGAGCTGAAAATGGGGAGACATTGGTTTACATAGAAAAGCAGCTAAGTAAATGAAGCAAATGAGAATAGGAAGAGAAAGAGGCCAGCAATCCTCCATATGCTGACCACTTCCTTGCATGCACATTGATTCATGCAACGAAAGATTAAAGATAATAAAATCTTCCAAACTGATGATGCATTCTGCGTTAAAGCCAACTCTGACTGGACAATCGTCAGAAAAGTTGTTAGAAAAACAACTTTCCTGATTTCCTTGTATGTATATATATATATATATATATATATATATATATATATATATATAAAATATATTTATTGAGTGTATAAATAATAACTACTCTTTTTATAGGTGATAAAGAGGTGCTGAAAATGAGAGGAATATGTGGTAAATGGATATCATGTCCTATCTGATGCGTTGAAATGCTCTAGTGCAAGTGTTTAGTTTGTTTGACATGTTGTGCACTGGAAATGCCCCACTGGAAGATACTGGACTGTTCACTTTCTGCACACCATTTTGCCGTGTGAAGTTTGATGTCACAACAAAGTGTTTCCATGACAACTTAGACACATTCACTAAACATATCAATCATCAAAAGGTCATGCAGATTTTGAGATTTACAGTGTGTGTCTTAGCATCTCAATGTGTAACCGACATCACTCAACACTTTATTGAAACATAAAAGTTCAGTTAATAGGGCTACGAGTGCATATCACACATCTCTAGGTTCAAAAATCATCCAGTTTGTTTCCATATTAAATGATAATGTGTATAACAGAGTATGTGTCTAAGATTTTTATTGATTTATATATTTCAGGATGTATACTTTTTTTTGTGAACAGAAAAGCATAGGACAGACAGGTGCTTATTGATTATGCATTTTAAGCTCATGCTGTGGATGGTCTCTTTTTCTCAAAGCCAAAATGCATGAATGATGTTTGCCACTTTCATAGATGTGACCTGAATGCAGTAGCTTTTCACTTTCAAAGGGGGGCACTGCCAAAAAAAATTGGACTTGAAATTGGTAGTTTCATAGACTTTCAATGGAGGGAAAGAAAGCTCTCTGATTTCATTAAAAAGATCTTCATTCTATTCTGAAGATGAAAGAAAGTCAAACAGGTTTGGAACATAATAAGAATTTAAATTTTTAGGTGAACTAACCCTTTAATATAATTAACCATGATACATTTTGTGATTACGGAAGATTCAGGATGTTTTCTGATTCTTCATGTTTTCCTATATACAGGAGACTTTATAAACTGGAGAAAATATTGATTTAATATTTTAACACTGACTAATAATTATCATGGCTTTTAATGGCTTTGATTTTAGTTACATGGACATGTCTTATTCCCTTTCTCTTAAATACATACCACATATCTTTATTTGTTGCCATTGTATGCAGTTTTACTCTCGTAACAAGCCTCAATACCGTTTCTGCTGGAGGCAACTGTAATGTAATCTGGTCAAGTGAGTGATGAAAGATCATTTCATAAGATAACTATTTGGAAAGGCATTGCTCGAAAGTTCCTTTAGAGATCTTCTTTGAGCACAAACCGAACCTGAGCACACACCGAACCAACGAAAGAAGAGGTTAAATTCTGTGCTATTGAGCTGTGAAAGAACACAACCTTATAAAGGTAATCATTGTGGCCTTTGGATGCTAATCAGGTTGTCATGATTTAAAAAAAACCCATCCAAAATAAACAAATAACTTTGACAAAATTATAATTTATTTATAAAAATGTTTATACAAATATGTAATATTTTAAATATTTTAACTGATCTGTAAATTTAAATTATTTGTATAATTCATTATTTACAAACAGAGAAACCTAGCATATTTGTTTTTAGATGATTACACTTAAAAAAATAAAATTAAAAAACAGCAGCTGTGTGCAGCGATGAGATTCCAGGGCTTGAAAATCACAATGGCACAGCTGTGGAAAGATGAATGTAAAGCAGTTTAAACAAACAATTCTGTGCAAAAAACTGACTGTAAAGATGATCATAGAGTGAAACTGAAAATCTTTCAGCACCATGATTCAGCAAAATGAACAAAAGTACTCTTTGTATGTATAAGGAGTTAAAGCCAACGTTTGGCAAGCAGTTTGTTTGAAGGGCAATTTGATCAGTCTAATGTACCATAGTAAACTGGCAAAGCAAATGCTCCATCACACTCCTGCTTACACGAGCCTGAATTATTCAGTTAATTTAAAAATGCTGTTGTTCATTACCATGAAATTTTAACAACAGTTCAACCCTTATAGAACTGGTTCAAAAAGTTTGAAAGGCTCAAAAATATTCAGGTCCTGCATTATGTATCACTTAAAAAATATTCCAAATGACAAATATATTTAAAAAAAAAAAACATTTCTCAGTAAAATCAGGCTTCACTGTATAGCTGTTGCTTAATAATGATTTTGTCCTTCAAACCAAAAGATGACAGAGACAGACAACTAGGACAACCATGGAAAATATTTACTCAGTGGATGAAAGAGAGGAGCCAAATGAGAAAGAAAGGCAGAAAGAGAAGCCCAGGAAGAGAGAGAGTCAAAATTAGCAAAAAAACGACCATCCTCAGAATGGCCCTCTTTGAAATTACCGTATTTTCCGCACTATAAGGCACACCTAAAAGACGTGCACCTTATAATCCGGTGCGCCTTATGGTGCAGAACATACGGGAAGCTGCACCTGAAATAAACTACAAAAGAACAGATAATGAAGAGTCAGTTATTGCAAATTAACCATTGATTAGGCAGATTAGGGTCTCATATCAAGGGTTTATTTTAAAATAGTGTCCATCTGATTATACATTATACCACTTATCACATAGCTACCTAAATAAATAAATACTTGGAAATTATTAATTTGAACTTAAAATGTATTAGCATAATTAAAGACAGAATGTGAGCACATAGGTTTCCCAGATGACCAATCGGAACAATGGTGATTATTTAAAGTTTCTGAATGATGAATTCTGCAATTGACCAGTCAGAATAAATTATTCCGGAGAATTGTGTTAAAGTAAGCTTGAAATGAGCTTATCTATATTGACTTGTCTATTTTCTAAATGCAAGTTATTAATCTTATGGTGAACCATTTTTCTATGTATCTCTGGTGTAACAACAGACTTCTCTCTGGTGAGAAATGTTGGATTTCTCAACCATCAAGACCTCTTAAACCCACCCTTTTTTACAATCGACGGCAAGCATTGATAATCTGACTTCATCCAATAAACAACCGATGTACAGAACCAAGATTGGTGTTGAACTGAAATAAATAAATAAAATAAATAGTTTTAAAAGGTTTACTTCTTTTAAATAATAATTTTTTATAAATGAGGATGTTCCTGAATGTCCCCGAGTAAAGATTTTGTCAGATTTGGCTTGAGCACTTCTTCAAGTATGCAAACACACATACACACACACACCTGTTTGGTTGCATGTTTTATGGGTGCTTTCCATAAACTGAATTGTTTTTATACTGCACACACCGCATATTCTATCCCCCTACACAAACCCTATACCTAACCATCACACAAAATGTTTTGCTCATGATGTTGTCCCCATAATGCAGGGTTTACCAGGACACACACACACACACAGTATTGGATGAACATTCTCACACATAAGCACACTGACACTTGCATGTCGTGCTGGATGAATCACATTCCTTGCTCTCTTCTTATTCACACTTTTGAATGAGTAGCAAACATAAACACAACACTTCACAACAGAGGATAAACACAAACCACAAATAAAACACAAATTCTTAAGTCTTTTTCTAGTTTCTCCGTGTTGCTATGCTCAAGCTTCCAGTTCACCCCGACTGATAAATGACCCTGGTCACTACAACTTGAGTAGGCTCTCTCTCTCTCTCTCTCTCTCTCTCTCTCTCTCTCTCTCTCTCTCTCTCTCTCTCTCTCTCTCTCTCTCTCTCTCTCTCTCTCTCTCTCTCTCTTTCACACACTCTCCCTCTCCCTCTCTCTCTTTTATAGCCATCCCTTGATGTTAAACAGGACGTCTCCATGGATACAGGAATAAACAGATGATAACAAGCCCTCAGCCTTTTAAAGCCCATTTCAGAAGGGAGTAACAGGAGAGACAAGAGAAAGAGAGAGCAGGACAGGACAGAAGTAGTGCTGACCTGGAAGTGTGTGTGCATGTGTGTGGACTGTCAGCAGCTGGAAGTCAGTAGCACAGGTAAGAGGGATTTCACTGCTACTAACGTGATAGAATGATCTTCAGAAGCAAATGCACTCCACACCTATGAACATGAATACAGTACATGCACTCATCTTATTCGCTATATGCATGCACAACTTCATACAGACCCATAATATACCATGCATTGCATATACACAGCATCTGCGGTTTACATATTGAAACTGTTAATGGCATGCTGTATATGGGTATTGCTGCACAGCTGAGTGTGAATTCAGTAAGTAAATTGATATAAACACAAAGTGGTGTTTTTCCATGACATTTTTTCTTTTCTTTTTGCTCTTCAACAGGCAGATATATATATATATATATATATATATATATATATATATGAAGATAAAATCTTGCATTCATTACATTCAGGATTTTTTTTTCAATTTTTTCTCATTCTACTGATTATAAATAAATTTATAACACACAAGTGAAATGGAAAGAAAAGATCATGTTTTAATTGTAAAAATAAATACTATACTGTTTTAAACGAACTGTAAATAGCATGTTCTAACTGGAACATCTGCAGTGTGACTAAGGGCCATCAAGTGCCAGAAGATGAAGTCATTTTTGAATAATTACAATTGTCACTAACTAAAATGATTTAGATTGCAATTATTTATAGGCTATAAATACTGCATGATATTTTCCCAGTGGCAATTTGGCATAGACGGATGCTATTCAAATGTTGAACATAACACTGCTGACATCATCAGGTTAAATATAGGGTTACTGTCTGTCTGATCTGAAAGTAAACACTCATTAAGTTGTCTGTATCAGTTATATTCCAGATATATCAGTTTTATGGTTTATGAAGTGATTATCACATATTACATCTATTATGTCAGTATGAAATGCAGAATAAGAGTGGGGAATACAAGTATCTTGCGGGCAGCACCAGAAAGTAGGATTAGCTGTAAAGCCCTAGGAAGAAGCAGAGGAAGATTTTTATCTGCTCATAAAATCTTCAGGACAGGCCTTTGTTATTTTTGATCTGTCTACTGTATGTGTGTATGTATTGTCTGGATGGGTGGGTAAGTGTGTCTCTGTTTTCCTCTTTAATACAATGGTTTCCATGGACACTTCCACTAAGTCTTGTCCAGAGTGGATCCCTTGGGAGGTGGTCAATGTGTGTTTATGAGGACGACTGCCTTTGCATGCGTGTTGGAAGGGTGAGGCTCATACTCACAATGATGTCTTTATTTGGGCGCCTGTGTAGGAACAGCCTCAGTAGCAGCTTGCACATGATCCCTCACGCACTGTTTTAGTGCTGTTTTACACAGCACACACATGCAACATGTTAAGCATGACGACAAATAAATCGGGATGACTTTGATGGTTCAATGACTGAAGAATTGTTTCTCAACTCAGTGATGATTACAACATTGTGCAACAGTTATTTCAGTAATAATCCAAACAGATTATTTCTCCTTAACAAATACTGAAATTACTTGTTTAGAAACTCGTTTCGCTTTCCTGTAGCTCAATCAGTATTGGTGTTTACAATGCCAAGGTCACGGGTTCGATCCCAGGGAAAGCAAGACCTGATTCAATGTGTTTCTTGAATGCAATGTAAGTCGCTTTGGATAAAAGGTCTGCCAAATGTAAATGCAGAAAACTTTAATCAAATGAACACCACTGTTCAGAATATCAATAAGATTTATTACATTTTTTGTTATGTGAATTTATTCTTGTCTTCAGCAAGTATGCGTTAAATTGATCAGTGAAGTTTGGAAATAATATTACCAAAGATTTCAAATATATATATATATATATTCACTATTTTACTATTCATAAAGGTATCCTGAAAATAATGTATCACCACAATATTAAACATCACAACTGTTTTCAACATTAACAATAATAAAATCAATTTCTTGAGCACAAAAATATGATATTTGCTATATGCTGGATCAAATGTAATGCCTGTTGAACATTCAGCTTTGTCATCAAAGGAATAAATGACATTTTAAAATCTATTATTAATACAAAAAAAACCTTATTTTTAACAACAATGATATTTTAGAATAATACTATTTGTACTGTATTTTTGATCAAATAAATGCAGTCCCTTGGTGGGACTAAGAGACTATCTGATGTAACACTTAAGTCATTGTGTGTGAGCTGAGAGGAGACTACAGATGGCTGAATTAGTGAGAGTTGAAGCCAGGGCAAGCCCACCCACTGCTGCTGTACACTCATCGCCTCTCCATGAGGCCATCAGCTGCCAAACTTCTGACATCCATCTGAAACATTCCACAATAACTCCAATACACATCAGACCATCTACACACCTCCTTTCGCCTCCATTGACAATGGCTGGACTGTGCAGACACAGCAAGAAAATCAGGAATCGGCCTCACTCGTGCACTCAAAATAAAGAAAACTGAAAAAATCTGAATTATGAAGAAAAGGGGAAGCAAAGAAAACATCTAGGAAATTCTAACATCCATGTTTTTGTGTGTGTTGAATGAATAATTAGCAGTCTGCTGAGGGCTGATAATCACCTCATTAGCTCAATCCTTATGGGCCTTAAATTTTACATCAGACTCTGTCGTTCCACTCACACCTAATGTGTTACTTTTGGCAGATGCTTTAATTGGTATTTTATTCATTCTGGTCATTTAAAACGCAATGGAAAAGAGGGTGACCTGCTGAAAAAGTTTGCCAAAACTCTGCAACAAGACATTCAGTTATGAGTGAAATATCTCAAAGCTAAAATCACAGGACAATTTTGAAAACGCAGATAACTTGGATTATTTAAAATGGCTAACTCAGAGTTTAAGGTGCTTTATTGTTTGGGGTCATCCTCATCTGTACAGACTGAGACTGGGTAATGTCTGTTCATCATGCCTAATGCAGATTACTTATATGGTCAGTAAAAACGCCTTTTTCTAGAGAAAAAGGTTCCATTAGGTCATAGTCTTATTATTGTTTTAGCAGAATACCCAATATGGCAGAAAGCACAGATATGGACCAGCTTCTGAGCTCCTTTAAGAAGTTTGCTGTTCATGGTGACACCAAAGCCACTGGGAAGGAGATGAATGGGAAAAACTGGGCTAAGCTGTGCAAAGACTGCAAAGTTGTTGATGGCAAGAATGTCACGAGCACCGATGTAGATATTGTCTTCACTAAAGTCAAGTGAGTTTTTCATCATTCTTTGTTCTGGAGACAATTTACATTTTAATAAATAGTTTTTTTGCACACAATATAACCACATAAAATGTAAAAATAAATAAATAAAATTTGTAAATGTTAAAAATATCTTATCAAACTGCATTCTTTACCATATAATTCAGAGCAAAGACATCTCGGGTTATTACATATGAGGAGTTCCAGAAAGCTCTGGAAGAATTGGCCCCAAAGAGGTTTAAAGGTCAAAGCAAAGAGGAAGCACTGGAGTCGCTATATAAGCTAATTGAGGGCAAGGAACCTACCAACGTCGGTGTAACGGTGAGGCAATCATTAAAAAACAATCATTTAAGATATTTTTGTATGTAAACTTGGAAATGAATGTTGATAAATAAGTGTGAACATACTGTACTCAAGGTGGTATTGAAATGTTGTCCATTCAAAACATTACTCAAAACATTACACAACCATTGAAAATGTATTTTCTTTAATACATTCATACTTCAAATAGTCATTTTTTATTATTAATTCCTCTTATATTCAGCAAAAATCTAATCTAATTCTTATAAATGCTATTTTGATCTTTCTTTTCATCTATTTATCAAAAAATATTAAGCAGCACAACTTTTTCCAAAATTGATAACAATAATAAATGTTTATTGAGCAGCAAATCAGCATATTAGAATTATTTCTGAATGATCATGTGACACTGAAGACTTAAACAATGGCTGCTGAAATTTCAGTTTCGCCTTCACAATAATAAATTACATTTGAACATTTATTCAAATAAAAAAACGTAATTTAAATTATAATGATATTTCGCGTTATTTCCTGTATTATATTTTACTGTTAGCTAAATGCAGTCAGAGACTACTTAAAAAAATTCACAAAGCTTTCCAACCCCAAACTTTTGAACGGCAGTGTACATCAAGAAATCAAAAAGACAACATTTATTATTTTGCCATTTCATCACACTTTTCTGCAAATCTGGTTACTAGGCTGGCTCAATTTTGTTGTGACAGAAATGTGTGAGTATATTATCTTAAATTTTAAAATGTTAGATAAACCAAGAAGTTATTGCTCAAGAAGGTCCCTCAACACTGCTCATTTTGAACATCTGTGTCTAACACATAATTCAACTCATCATCTTATTTGTAGAGCACTCCATGAACTCAACTGGGTGTGACTAATTTAGTGAGACACCTAAAATGAGTTGTGTTGGTGGACCTCCAGGAACAAGATTGAGAAACAAAGAAAATGTGCTACTATAACATTCCTCAGTCTGTTCAACACTAGAGGGCAGTAACAAATCAAACAACAATAAATCAATTTTGGCAACTAGTTAAAAGTTCAAAAGGATTTGCAGGAATATGCTATTGACAGAACAGGCTTTGCTGGGACAGGCTGAAACAAACTCGTACAGATCATCTGATGAAACAATGCTGGTTTGATGAAGTACATTTTATGGGACATTTCTAGCTCCATTTTTTAACTTGATTTTCCATTTATGATCTCACTGTTCTTGCTTGTGTGTGTATATATATATATATATATATATATATATATATATATATATGTATGTATATATATGTATGTATATGTATGTATATGTATGTATGTATATGTATGTATATATATATATATATATATATATATATATATATATTTATATATAGCTATCCAACTTTGAGTGATCTTGCCATCATTTAAAGTCTTTGTTAATTTTCCTTCATTTGTATGTTTCTCAACCATTCTAGAAAGTAGCAAAAACTGCTGCAGTGGATAGGTTAACCGACACGTCTAAATATACGGGCTCACACAAGGAACGCTTTGATGAGAGTGGGAAAGGCAAAGGTAAAGTTGGCCGGGAGGAGATTGTGGAGCACACGGGCTATGTAGGGGCTTACAAGAACGCTGGAACTTATGAAGAGAAGACGAAGGCCAAGTGAGGCCCCGCGGTTTCCAACACATTCTAAGCTCTGAGCTCCATCTTCATCAGCACTTACGTCTGGACCAAAACCAAACTTGAACTTTGACCTGTAAAATCACACGGCCACTATGCAGTGTAACAGGAAGTGTTGTAGATGTTTGTCTTTAAGGATAAAGAACATAGTATTATGTCAGTTTTCGTTAGAAAGGTGACAGAAGGGTAAGAGAGGAACTGATCTCACTCCTTTCGTGCAGTTGCCAG
The DNA here is from genome assembly GCA_037043235.1 of Rhodeus uyekii. NCBI lineage: Eukaryota > Metazoa > Chordata > Actinopteri > Cypriniformes > Acheilognathidae > Rhodeus > Rhodeus uyekii. The sequence continues at coordinate 1,196,567 of JAWRVZ010000022.1, read as the reverse complement.
GCCCTGCTTTAAGTAGGATTTCAGGTAAAGAGTATTCAAGCAATATTCAGTGCTAAATGTCAATCTTCAAAGGATATTTCATAAATGGTGAACCAGCTTCATGTGTACATTATCTACCCTTCTGTTGTTTGCAAAAATTATTTCCAATACATCATTGTCATATCTTTGTTTTATTTAGCGGTGTTACTGAAACTGGAAACTGCCTTTGTATAAACCATTGCTAAATATCTTTTGGTGTGTTTTAAAATATCTTTAAGTTTTGTTTTTGTACTTTGGCCTATTTTTAAAAATAAATGAACAATTACAATACGTAAACTCACTTTTTTCAGGAAAAACTTTCTGACAATGTCAAGACTGAAACAGACGATACACAAAATATTGTGAATAAAGATTAAATGATTTCACAATGTGCAGCATGTTTAAACACATCATCATGTTGATATCCTGTAAAAAAGGGGTCGGCAAGGATCCATGAATTGGGGGATCCCCTGAGATTGTTAATGAAATTATATGCCATGTTAATATTTCAATTATATTGTATTTCCTCCCAATTTTTGGATATATTTAATGTTTCAATATACATTACTTATAACCACTATTATAATAGTTATATACATCATAAAACAATATTACTAAGGCCACCTTTAATAATCAGCCTGCAACGGATGTTCGTTAACGGTCACTGGACCGGTTGAAAGTGGGAATCTTGGAAAGTGGGAATCTTGAAAGTGGGAAGCTAAAAATAATGCAAACAAAAAATGACACAACAAATTGTTAACATAACCCAACATGGTGACCCATATGTTCAATCCAGAGGTTGGGGTAAAAGTATTTTTATTTCTGCGCTTCCAAAAATGTGATGGTAACGATACATCCCGAAAAATATCTAAAATGATAAAATAAATAATCTATAATATGTAAAATAAAATAAAATGACCGCAATTATTATTGTTGAAAATGGTAGAAATAAATAAATAATAATACTTCATAATAGTGTCAAAACACGAGCTATTGCTGAATGCTATTTACTGCCATTTTCAGCATTAGGCACAGCGTGTGAATGAGAGGAGGTCCGTTTGTCCGGAGTCACCCCTGAGGGACAGGCAGGGGGCCGACTTCGGCCCCTCTGTTGCCGTGGCAACGGTCCCATACACAAACACAACAGCCAGACCCGGCACCTGGCTCCGGCAGCCTTCCCCTGCCCTCTGTGTTTGTAACCAAACACTCGTTCATGGCAACGTTTGTTTGGTTCATCTCCTTGGAAGCGTTTAATCAAAAACATCTCGCTCCATTCCAGCTCGAACCTTTGTTGCTCCTGTCACACGATGATGAATGACATCGCACAGCAGCGTTGCAATCGCCTTCAGACAACTTCTGTAATCAACTGGCTGATTAATTGGCTCTTCACATGAATTGCAGACGCCGACACGCGTGATATAATGTGACGCGCGCTTGTGAATAAACCCGAGTCGAGTCCCACCAGCGCGCAGGGAGTGCCTGTTGAAGCTACGAGACACGATTCTGTAATGTTACGATGTTAAAACAATTTATGTTTTGAATGCAATTTTAAGACAACTGCGCGTCTAATCATGCGTGCAACCCTCGTTCTCATACGTCGCTTGATGCACTTGCTCTGAAGCGTCTGAGAAACACTGGACATCACTAATGCACCAAGTAAAACAATAGATGACATTATAGATCAGGGGTCGGGAACCTTTTTGTCTGAGAGAGCCATATACCCTTTTTTTTTTAAATATGAAGCTGTGAAGAGCCATAGTCCGAAGCGATCGATCTGTCGACCGGGGGGGGGGGGGAGTTGGGGTGTGCGGCGCGATGTCTCTGTCCTCCAAACGCGAAAGTAACGCGGGTGCGGCGGCGCGATCTGCCTGTCCTCCGAACGCGGAAGTAACGCGGGTGCGGCGGCGCGATCTGCCTGTCCTCCGAACGCGGAAGTATCTGTCGACGGGCGGCGGCGTCAAAAGAGCCATATGCAGCCATCAAAAGAGCCATATATGGCTCGCGAGCCATAGGTTCCCGACCCCTGTTATAGATAGATAGATAGATAGATAGATAGATAGATAGATAGATAGATAGATAGATAGATAGATAGATAGATAGATAGATAGATAGATAGATAGATAGATAGATAGATAGATAGATAGATAGACAGATAGATAGATAGATAGATAGATAGATAGATAGATAGATAGATAGATAGATAGATAGATAGATAGATAGATAGATAGATAGATGACAAGCAGACAGACAGATAGATAGATAGATGGCAGACAGGCAGACAGACAGACAGATAGATAGATAGATAGATAGATAGATAGATAGATAGATAGATAGATAGATAGATAGATAGATAGATAGATAGATAGATAGATAGATAGATGACAAGCAAACACACAGATAGATAGATGGCAGGCAGGCAGGCAGACAGACAGACAGGCAGACAGACAGATGATAGAAAGATAGATAGATTTAAGACAGCTGTTGTTTTTAATTATATGTACAACAATTATCAAAAAACAACATACTGCAATGATGAACACATGTCATTACGATTAGATATATTGAAGTGAAATATTAAAATATGTGAAAATATAAACAAATAAACACAATCTAATTCGAGATTATAACAATCAGACAATTTTCAGTTAATCCAGAGGAATCTTCTCTCTATAAGAAGTCTCTGGACGAGACATTTTGACTCGATTGCACCATCTTGTGGCGATTTGTAGAACATTTTTCTAATGAAGAAAACTACCGGTATTTGTTTTAAGTGGTTCATAAAATAGTCAGTGAAGTTATGCTACACTACCGTTCAAATCAGAATTTTATTTTTGAATAAATAAAGTTAAAAAAAATGTAAGGGGCAAATGAAAGTGAAATTTGACCTGATTAAAATCCTCAGTGAGAAAAAAATAACTAAGCATCTAAGCGAGAGTATTATTATGACGGGGAATTCAGTCTCAATAATAATTTATCCAAAAGGCATGATGATTAAAATAAAGATATATAGTAATAAAATACGCTTCACAAACGCAAAACACAATGTACAACTGTGCACAAACAGTTTTGAATGTTTTGAAAAATTCGAGTTTATCATTGAATTTGAATGTGCAAATAGTCATAGCGTCCGACTCGACTTTCCTAGTTAGTCGCTGACTTTAGCTAATCAGATTTAAGATTATCAATCGACTAATCAAAATCATGTGAGGGCGTACCTACCTTAATGTCACGGTTGAGCAGAGGTGCATACCTTTTTACTTAAGTTAAAGTTATATATCAGTTAAAGGATTGATTTATTAATGTTGTTTAGTAGAGATGCAGAAATGAAGGGGGATTATTTAAAGCTTTTCTCTTCTTTTCTATGGCATAAAATTTATAGCAGCCGTCAGTGTTTTATCCATTAAGCACAAATAAAAGCTTGACATCGCCAAATGTGTTTAGAGTTCCCTTTCAGGGAACTCGAGCTGTGTCGAAGCACTAGGGGAAATAGCCTTGCGTGAGTCACGTGAAGATCTATGCAACCAATGAGAAGCGAACGCGTGTGAATGCGTCACTGCCGGCCGCAGCCGGTGACGTCATGAGGAAGAGCATAAAGCGCGTCTGAAACCGGGGCGCGTCAGCTCTGAATGCCTTCAGCGTGCTGTGTCTGTGCGAGAGTGGTTTTTGAGACTTGATAGCTAAAAAAATCAAAGAATGAGTGTGAAAAGTGTGGCGAGAGATGAACAGAGTTTCAGACCGTGTGTTTATCCCTGTCCTCGTTTTATAACGGGCAGGGATACACATGTAATGTGTGTTATCTGTTTAGGAGTGGAACATGCACGGTCGGCTCTTGAGGGCGCCGGCTGTAAAGACTGTGAGCAGTTTTCTCTGCATGTTCTCCGCTCCCGCCTGGCGGTCTGTAACGAGGCCGCCCAGGCTAGTGTTCCCCGGGGTTCGGGACCTGCAGCGGCCGAGGCGTTGCGGCGCTCTCAGTCCTGGGGTTCACAAATGGATCTCGCTGAGGCTGCTGGGGTGGGTCCGTCCTTACCTCAGCCCTCACGAGACCAAACGGGTTCCAGTCACGGGCACTCCTCGGGAGATGTTCGTGCTGTGACTCCAACATTAGCTTTGTCGAGTTCCGATAGTGAGATGGACTTAGCTAGTGTTGACCCGGCAGAGGAGGCTTCGCCACTCTCCTCGCCGGCGTTTGAAGAGCTAGTTGAGGTTGTGGCGCGAGCTGTCTCTCGTCTGGATATTGAATGGCCGGCGGAGACCAGAAGCGCCCGTCCTAAAAGAAGTATGTTGGACGAGCGTTATCTGCCGGCTCGCGTCACTCCCCCGCGCCGAGCTATGCCTTTCCTTCCCGATTTGCATGCCGAGGTATCCAGATCGTGGGAAAAGCCAGCCTCTGAGAGAGTTCATACACGGAACAGTTCGATGTATACGAATCTCGCAGGGGCTCAAAGCTATTGCTATGGGGGGATGCAGAAGGTGGATGAGGCGCTTGCGAGCTACCTTGTGCCCCAATCTGCGTCCTCCATTAAAGCTCCGGCGCTCCCCTCCAAGCCGATGCGCGTCACGTCGTCTTTGGTGGGGAGAGCGTACTCAGCCTCTAGTCAAGCCGCAGCGTGCCTGCACACCACGGCTCTGCTGCAGGCTTATCAGGCTGAGTTGCTGGGGGACCTCAACGAGGGCGGCGGTATCGGTCCGGAGACAGTGGCAGAGCTGCGCCGGACCGTGGATCTGTCTCTCCGGGCCACTAGGGAGACGGCCTACTCTGTCGGTCGCTCCATGGCAGCTCTGGTGGCTACGGAGAGACATCTTTGGCTCAATTTGTCTTCCATCAAAGTTAGGGACAAATTTGTTTTGCTGGACGCTCCTCTGTCCCCTTCGGGCTTGTTCGGCGACGCCGTAAAAAGCGTTGTCGACAAGTTTCAGGAGGCTGCACGACAGCAGGTGGCGTTCAGTAAAGTTATTCCCCGCCGCCCTCCACGTGAGACCGCCAGTCAAAGGGGGTCTCAGAGCTCTTCACACAGGGCCGCTCAAAAACGAAGTGTCGCCACCCGTCTTCCTCCGGCTAATCCCGGGGGGTCGGGGCGACAGGCTCAAGCCTCTGGCAAGAGGGGCGATCTGAGGGCTGTCCTGAGCGCTAAGAAGGCTAAGAGCAAGCGGCCCTGACGCCAAGCCGCAACAAGGTGGTGTATCCCTGGAGCAGCTGACCAGTCAGCCCGCCATGGGAAAACCACCCCCTCTGAGGAGGGTCCTAGAGCACTCCACCCGGGAATCCGGAAATCCCGGCCCAGTGGTGGACATGCCATCAGCACCAGAGGCCAGCCCCGGGAGGCTGGTTCCCCTAGTAGAATTCCGGGATGCGTGGTCACGGCTACCCGGTATCTCTCAGTGGGTCCTGCGCACGGTCACCTTAGGGTACGCCATTCAGTTCGGGGTCTCACCACCCCAGTTCTCGGGGGTCCTACAGTCTGCTGTAGGCCCTCAGCAGGCTCTGGTCATGGAACAAGAAGTAGACACTTTGCTGGCGAAAGGGGCCATCGAGTATGTACCCCTCGCAGAGAGCAAGTCCGGGTTCTACAGCCGGTACTTCATAGTTCCAAAGAAGGATGGAGGGTTGCGGCCCATTCTGGATTTACGTCTCTTGAATCGTGCGGTCAAGCGTCTAAAGTTCAAAATGCTAACGCTCAAACAGATCGTAGTGCAGATCAGATCCGAGGATTGGTTTGTCACAGTCGACCTCAAGGACGCTTATTTCCATGTCTCCATCCTTCCGCAACACAGGAAGTTCCTGAGGTTCGCCTTTGGGGGAAAGGCGTACCAGTATCGGGTGCTTCCTTTCGGCCTAGCGCTCTCACCCCGCACGTTTACGAAAGTCGTGGACGCTGCTCTAGCTCCCCTGCGGTCACGGGGCATCCGTGTCTTAAACTATATAGACGACTGGCTTATTCTGGCCCAGTCGCCGCAGTTGGCGGAGCAACATCGAGATGTAGTGCTCGCACACATAAAGGAGCTGGGGTTGAGGCTGAACGCCAAGAAGAGTGTCCTTTCTCCTGCTCAGAGAACCACCTTCTTGGGAGTCGTCTGGGACTCAGTAGCGATGTCGGCCCGGCTTTCCCCCGGGCGCATCCAAGTTATCTGTTCAGCCGTCAAGAGCATCAAGTTAGGCCAGCCACTCACTGTCAGACACTTCCAGAGGGTGTTAGGGCTCATGGCAGCGGCTTCCTGCGTCATCCCGTTGGGCCTGCTGCACATGAGACCCCTGCAGTGGTGGCTAAAGACCAAGGGGTTTTCCCCGAAAGGGAACCCGCTTCGCATTATCAAGGTCACGGGGCGATGCCTACGCGCCTTGAGTATGTGGAAGAATCCTTGGTTTCTGTCTCAAGGCCCAGTGCTAGGGGCTCTGGTCGGAGAGTCTCTCTCTCGACAGATGCCTCCCTCTCGGGCTGGGGGGCGGTCTTGAGAGACCGCTCCTCACAAGGTCTATGGAACAGTCGGCACCAAACCTGGCACATAAACATGTTAGAGTTACTGGCGATCCGCAAAGCACTCCGTGCGTTCCTACCGGACCTTCGCGACCACCATGTCACTGTTTTCACCGACAGCATGACTGCGGTTGCGTATATCAATCACCAGGGGGGTCTGCGTTCGCGACCACTTTACAAGATGGCGCGACAGATCCTCCTCTGGGCCCAGGGAAAGCTGCTCTCCATCCGGGCGGCTTATATCCCGGGGGTCCAGAATGTGGGAGCAGACGCCCTGTCGAGACAGGGGGCGAGACCAGGGGAATGGCGACTCCACCCCGAGGTGGTGGAGCAAATTTGGGAAAGGTTCGGAAAGGCACAGGTCGACCTGTTTGCCTCGGTAGAAAACTCCCATTGCCCTCTGTGGTTTTCACTCACACATCCAGCGCCTCTGGGGCGGGATGCCGTGACGCAGGCATGGCCGAGGTTACGCCTGTATGCTTTTCCCCCGATCGCTCTGCTCCCGGGAGTTCTGGCCAAGGTTCGCCGGGACAAGGTCCGTCTCACGCTAGTGGCCCCCCACTGGCCGTCCAGAATATGGTTCGCGGACCTTGTGTCCCTCCTCGACGGGGTCCCCTGGGAGATCCCGATCAGGAGGGACCTTCTGTCCCAGGCGGAAGGTTGCATTCTTCACCCGCAACCAGGGCCGTTGAAACTGTGGGTCTGGCCCCTGAGGGGGCCCAGCTCATAGAGGCCGGTCTCTCAGCCGAGGTTGTTGAGACCATCCTGCAGTCCAGAGCTCCCTCCACGAGGAAACTCTACGCCTTGAAGTGGAAGCTCTTCACTTCTTGGTGTAGTGAAAGGCAGCTGAACCCAGTAACCTGCCAAATTGGCAAAGTACTGGAGTTCCTGCAAGAAAGATTTGTGGCAGGGCTGTCCCCCTCCACCTTGAAGGTCTACGTGGCTGCTATAGCGGCTTGCCACGTACCTCTGGGTGGGGTGTCCTTGGGCAGGGACCCCCTAGTCACTCGTTTCCTCCGTGGTACATTAAGGCTGAGACCTGCGGCACAGACCAGGGTGCCTGCCTGGGACTTGTCCATGGTACTCCTAGGCTTGTCCCAGCCACCCTTTGAACCTCTAGAGGGTATCTCTATCAAGTACCTCTCGCTAAAAACCCTTCTTTTGCTGGCTATCACTTCGCTTAAGAGGGTCGGGGACCTTCAGGCCCTCTCAGTGGCCCCATCATGTCTTGAGTTTGCGCCCGGGATGGCGAAAGCTTTCCTCCACCCGAGGCCGGGCTACGTCCCCAAGGTTCCCACTAATGTGGCTCGGTCTGTCACGCTGCAGGCCTTCTGCCCTCCCCCATTTGACGATCATGAGCAGGAGCACAAGAACAAGGTCTGTCCAGTGCGAGCACTGGACGCTTACGTCCACAAGACTGCCACGTGGCGTAAGTCGGACCAACTGTTCGTTTGCTTTGGGGCCCCCGAGGGTGCCCCAGCTTCCAAGCAAACTCTGAGCAGGTGGATAGTCGAGGCTATCTGTCTAGCTTATGAGTCGGCCGGACATGCTTCTCCTTTGAGGGTCCGAGCCCACTCCACTAGGAGCATGGCGGCATCCAAGGCTCTCCTCTCCGGAGTCTCCTTGCCTGACGTTTGTGCTGCGGCTGGCTGGTCCTCGCCGCACACATTCATGAGGTTCTACCAGCTAGACCTCGATGCCGCCCCGGGAACCAGGGTGCTCTCTCAGTGAGCTGGGACACACCCGGATGCTGACCTCGCTGAGGTGGCGTTGGCATAGCGTTCCCCTAGTGCTTCGACACAGCTCGAGTTCCCTGAAAGGGAACGTCTCGGGTTACTTATGTAACCCTGGTTCCCTGAGGGGAACGAGACGCTGTGTCTTGGCCTCAGCTCCGGGCGCATCCGGGCCCGCTTCAGGCATTCATGGCTGACGCGCCCCGGTTTCAGACGCGCTTTATGCTCTTCCTCATGACGTCACCGGCTGCGGCCGGCAGTGACGCATTCACACGCGTTCGCTTCTCATTGGTTGCATAGATCTTCACGTGACTCACGCAAGGCTATTTCCCCTAGTGCTTCGACACAGCGTCTCGTTCCCCTCAGGGAACCAGGGTTACATAAGTAACCCGAGACGTTTTTTTTGATAGCATAACTCGCATATTAAAGACAAAGGAAATAAATAAAAAGCAACATCAATAATCATAACAATACTGATTATAATGATACTAGCTGTTTGAGGTAAAGTAATACAGTAAACTGTGCTCCGATCATTTTAATACTTTTATAGTAAATGGACTTCTATAAACGTGTACAATAGAGGTATGAGTTTTAAACATTCACACTCACAGAGCTTCATGAGAAATTCACGTGTATAGCGTCCCCTACCTGTCTCTTTTTTAACTACGGTGAGTAGGACAGTGCACCAGATTCATTAAATACATTCCTTCAGATGTTGAAGCTAGGCCCCTCTGATGACACTAAATGTTTAGAAAATGCCATAAGTAAATTAGTCATAATTAAAACTCTTGTGGAAGAATACAATTCTTGTGAAAGTAATAAAAGATATAGGATTTAATTAGAATTAAAAATAATATAAAACATAAAATTATTGCAAATAAACAAATAATTAATCATGTTTAATGTTGTAATATGATGAATGATTGATTAAGCAACTTTGTGCCTTTACTGCAATCGCTCAGCTTCACTCTCCGATTGGCTACATTTGTTAATCTCTCCTCTCGCCTCATTCCGAAAAACCACTCACATCACACCAAAGACTGGTGAGGGTGGGACTTAACTCTCATAAACCAATAAAATAAAGAAAGACCTAATCTGTGGGTTGACACTACATTTTTCATATGTGCTTATCGATCAAACTTGATAGAATTCTTAAAGTTATACATTTTCACATTTTATAAATCAAAATATAGTGCTGTATACTCTTCAGATTTTTAGCTCTGAGCAAGAACAACAAAACAATTTAAAATAATAAATGAAAATAAAACCATTAGCTGTAGAATTGTATTCTACTGGGTTAGTATGTAACATCATTACTGTTTAGTCCGCATCACCATATGTGAACATAAACATTTATTTTAAGCATTTGTGGGGGAATCTAGAATATATATATATATATATATATATATTGATAGATTTATTTAATTTTTAATTAAAAGCTAGATGCAACACAAATATTTTTTTAATTTTTTGTCTTTTCTGTCATCAATAATGAATGTTTAATCATACAGTAATGCCTTGAGATACGAGCATCCAGATATATGAGAGTATTCAGAGAAATGAGCAAGCCTTCAAGCAAATTGAAGTGTAAATATTTGAGATACGAGCATGCTTACAGAAGGCGATGCTATGAGGTTGAGCACTTGGAGCAGCTCAAGCCGCCTTATTTATGGAGTAATTGCATATGATGAGTATTATGCTTTGAGCAGCAAGAGTTATGTGTGTTCAATAATAATAAATATAAGGTTCTGAGGCTATCAAATACAGGGGAAGAAACACTACACTTCCGTATTATGTTTGCGTTATCTACGTTATCCCTTCCTCCTCCTCCTCTGCATATACCACCATGAGCCGCTACTGTATCGTCTGAAGAACTCAAAATTTTATATCAAAGGAATCCTTATATACTTTTTTTTTTGTGTGTGTGTATATGTCTTTATAGCATTTAAAAACAAGTTTTTTCTATTGTTATTAGCACTAATAAGGGAGTTTTTGGAGGGCCGGAATGGATTAATTTTTATTCTGTTATATCTTATGCGGGAATGACTTGAGATACAAGGAATTGGAGTTATGAGCTCGGCCCTGGAACTGATTATGCTCGTATCTCAAGGCACTACTGTAGAACGTTCCCTTTAGGTTAGCTTCTAAGATATGCTCAAAAACATTAGAATGAATACAAAATTACAAAAAAGTTACATTTATTGAAACGAGCTCTATAATCTTAATACACAAACACCCTGTATATATATATATATATATATATATATATATATATATATATATATATATATATATATATGTATATATATATAGACACGGGATGGAACATCCACACGCACTGACGTCCGCATAACACTGACAATTACCGACCAAGACAAAGGAACACAGGAGGGTATTTATGGACAAACACGGGATAGGGACCAGGTGACGCAACTTGGGCACACGAACGAACACATGGGAGCCGTGAACGAACACACGGGAGCCGCAAACGAACATCTCGACAACACAAGAGTGGAGAGAAGTGAACTAAATAGGCAGATAATATGAGAATCAGGTGTGATATGAGAAACTGTAGTTTTACAGATATAAATTAAATGTCACATTGAGTTTACAGAGTTATAAAAAGAGCCGAAATGCAATGGTTTTCCACTAACTCTAACATCTCATCATGAAGTATGAAATGGTATTGATATCTAAAAAAAAATTGACATTATTGCTTACCATTTTAAGTTTCTATGTTGGCCAATTTCAGAACCATTGAAATATGGTCTTTCATATCACTTACCTTCAGTGACTTTCTTTTGCGTTGCTCCTAAAAGCAGGAATAACAAAGAAGGTTGATTATGTGAAACGAGAAGATTTGAGGTGTGGCATTATTTACGTTACTGTATTTTTGGTACCAACAAACTCCGCCAGTCAACATCATGCACGCAATTGTGCGTAATGCATCAGCCAATGGCTTGTCTACACAATTTACGTATGAATTTAAATACAATATTTAAACTCAATTACATATGTATTAATTTCCTTAGATTGTTTAAATTAATAATTGTTAAACAAAATTATTTAACAGTTGTGCAGTGTTTGGGTTACCTGAAAGAGGATTGGGAAATATATGCAATAAATTAGTTTAATATTCAACAACCTATAGGTGGCGATTTATATCGTAACAAGATTCCACACAATCGTTGTCAGGCGATCCTGAGAGCTTTTAAATGCTGTTTGAAAGGTCCAACGCTGCACATCTAACCATATTCAAATTGGCAATTGTTTTGTCATTTGCTTCAAGACAATGCAGTCCTCAGGTCGACCTGTAATCAGTCTCCGCCTATACTCTCCGCCTATAGTATACTATACTATCTATACTACTCAGATCAACCTCTATCCAACTCATTACAAAGAGATTTGTTCACGTTCCTATGCAAGGAGGGAAGTGTTGGTGAAACACTTCAATCTGTCATCAAAGAACCTGGGATTACATTAAATAACCCATCGTTATTTTTCTAACTCGTTGTTTCACTATGGGAGATATAGACTACTACCAGCTTGTACAATGTATGCTATTCAAAATATATGGGTCCTGATATGCTAGCATGTGCTTACGATGGCTCGGAAACATTTAATCTACAAAACCGCACAAAAAGAATGTGGTGCAGCCCAATCTTGTTGCAGATATCCTGATCCGAAACTCCCCGTAAGAAGGGCCAATGACGCATCCATACTCTAGTAGAGTGGGCCCTTAACCCCTCAGTAGTTTAGGGTGTTCAGATCATCTGCATTTATATTCAGTGACTCGCCATTTATTGCTATGAAGCGAGCAAGTGGAAGCTCTGACACTCTGTGTAGTGTGCATGACTAATGGGGGCAGAACTGCCTCCCTCAAATTCCCCCTCTCAGAGGCCCCATCCCTGAACCGCTCCAGCGGAGACTTAAATTATTCATTTTACACTTACATTTATTCATTTAGCAGACGCTTTTACCCAAAGCAACTTGCAGTTTGAGGAATACCAAAAGCGATTCATCCTGAAGATGCAAAAGTACATAAGAGTGCTTACAATAAAAATTTTGAACATTACATAGACAACTAGTACAAACCTGGAGAAAAGAGGGACTAAGAGGAATTTCTAAAAAAATTGTTTATGTAGTTGAGGTATTATGTGCATGTGTGTCACGTTAGGTGCTCACGGAAAAGATGAGTTTTCAGCAGTCTTTTGAATATTGACAAGGATTCTGCATTCCGGACGAGGGCAGGTAGATTGTTCCACCAACAAGGAACGGTGAACGAAAATTCACCACACATATTTTGTCCCAAAGTGCTGGGTTTAACACTCCCGTGTCTAGCTGTCACCCCATCTCCTCCTGAACACTGACTGTGTCGCATATTTCTGGATCCTCTGATAGACGGACATATTCAGACATTGTATCTTGCTCGGCAGCAAAATCTGTGACGATACTGAAATAGAGCGTTGATTCTGATTAAGTTGATACATCCTCCATGATCTCATCATCCGGTCCTTCCTGCTCCTGTGCGAGAAGTCCTTCTGTCCGGATTCCATCATGTCCGCCCTGCTCGTGGTAGCTTGTGGTTGATTGTGGTCAGTAGCCGTAGATTTCATGGCAGCTCCAGACAGACATGGTCACTGGAATTGAAGCATAGTGGATGCATGGATGTGGGTTCCAAATACACAATGCACAGTGGGTGATGGTCCCTGCCCGAAATGACTGGCCCACAAGAAGATGGAGATGGGCAGGATGCAATCTCTTTGCTCTTTGACTCATTCCCTTTGCTGGGGGTAATGACCGTCATCTTAATGGCTGAAGAGTAGAAAAGTAACCCAAAAACTTGTCACAATACGTTAGTCTGACTCTCATAGGGTAGTTAGCCCTTCTTACGGCTCACCTTAACATGTGAAGCCTGAAGTTGACTTGATGCCACTTATCGTAATTTAATACTAATTTCTTTTTTTTCTTTTTTTTCTTTTTTTCCCCATGTCTGTTAATACGTGATATTGCAAACAGAATATCCTACCTTGAAGTGGACACTTTTCAGAATTTTGCAATGTCACTCAACACTGTCCAATCCAACTGATGTTGCGTTTGGTGGCATAATCCAATGATGGTCCGCCTGCTAAACAGTTTATCGAAATCAGCAAAGATCTTGGAAGTGATTGCAAGAGAGAGCTTGTAGTCTCTCATGGGAAGAAAGAGCAAATGAGTTGGATAGGGGTTAGCCTGAGTGATATTGGTGGGGCGGAGCCTGATCACAGGTCAACCTGTCTGTTAAAGACAGATGTGGTGTCACAGGAGCTTCCGTAGTCGGTCACCCCCAAAGCGATTCATAGTGAAACAGAGCGAAGTTAGAAAAAGAACCCAGCGTGGATCATTTTCAATTTAGTTTTAGCATTAGAGAAGATTATGCTTTTAAATAAGTATTGTTCCTCCAAAAAGTGCTCTCACCTGCACAGCAACAGTGAGGTTAATGAGAGCTGTAGTGCATCTTTATTATTTTTTCATCTCAATGTTATGTATTCAATGTAATCCGTGGCCTTCACATGAAAATTATAATTGTGTGTTTTGTATTTCATAGCTCTCATCATCTTCTATCTGGGCAGCCATATGTGGCCTGCTGGGGTTTTCACATGAAATGTTCACTCTCTCCTTTATTCTTTGTCCTCTGGGGTGCTCACTATCGTTTGTGGCCTGCTTGTGTGCATTTCCCATGAAATACACACGCTCTCCTACTTTTTGTATATGTGTATCTGAACATGTAGAAGCAAGTACTGAATGCATTTGTTTTTAAGTTTACAGATTCATGTTTTTCTTCTGTGTCTTATGGAACTTATATATATGAGCCGTGCAATTCTACAGTAAGTATTTGTAAATATGAGCTTCATCATCCACATTCAAACAAACAATTATTAACATTAACTAATTACACCACAGTGAGTGTTAAACTTATAAACTTTCCAAGTAAACTTCCGTGGTAAAATTTGACCAGGTCCTATGGGGAATGTAATGTAATACTTCAGCATAGCATAGTAGTGGAGTATTACACCTCTGTTAAATAAAAACCCATAAGACATGTAACACAGTCCTTTGTACAGGGAGGAAGGAGTCGGGAACTGGCAGAAAAATAATAAACTTTAATTTGAAATACAACCTAAAAACAAAATAAAAGTACCGATCACACAAACATTAATCCAGGCCTGGTCCTCTCTCGTCCTTCACTGTTGTCACTCCTCTTTTTATGCCTCCGCACCTCTGTGAGACTCGAGACCGGTGGCTCACAGGTGACGCTCATTCTCAATCACACCACTGGCTCTCGTGACGCTCCCATGGCCCGTCAACCCCGCCTTGCCACAACAGAGTTTTCTTGTTGTACACGTTTATAGGAGACATGCAATGAAATCTCATTTTGTTCAGGTACACAATTCACCTGTATGACCTGATCTAAGAAGATAAAAAGGTCTGTAATCATCTTGTTTTATGCTAAAACAATCAATTTAACAAACCATTTATACTTTATTATTAAGTATAAAGTCATTAGCACAACATTTGGTTCTCTGTGGCTAATTTGATTAGTTTGATAGAAAACACCAAAACAAACTATAATATTTATGATGTTATGGACATGAGGTAGGTGTTACGGAACTTTTAAGCCTCACCATAGTTAAGTAAATGTAGCCTTTGTATTAGAAACTCCCTCACAGCAGTTAACTTTTTTCTTTTTTTGCAGTTTAAGTTTTTCACAGTCTGTTTCACACTCCCTGTATGCTCATTTATTTTTGTATATGAGTAAGATACCAGCTGTTGTATGTGCACACTGTTTTAGTAATTTGCCGTTATGAAGTGAAAAAAGACTGTTCTCCTAAATCATAATATCTGTTGGCTGGTTTTTTATGACGACAATGGAAGAGCTGACATCTCATGATGACAGATGTGCTATAGGCAGGGAAAAGATGTACAGAGGACACAGACTGCCCTGCGGGCACCTTTAACAAAAGTATTTAAATTACATCAGATAGAGAAGGGATTATTGTTCATCCACCCATGGAGTACCATGTTGAATGAGTAGCTATAAAGTATTAAGTATTTCTGTGGAAATAAATCAGACAATTTGAAAGGAAACCTTTAAAAATGGTCTCCAAGACAATGCAACATCTCATGCAGTTTGATGTTGAATGGGTAACTATAAAGTATTATGTATTTCTGTGGAAATAAATTAGACAATTTGCTAGGAAACCTTTTTACATGGTCTCCAAGATATTAGTATCTGTTTGTGTTCAGCAGGATATGTCATGTCCAGATGTATTATATCTGAAAATATGAGTGGCAGTCATACCAGAATTACTATTATTTAAATATACTTTTAAGCATAAATTTGAGGATATATATATATATATGTGTGTGTGTGTGTATATATATATATATATATATATATATATATATATATATATATATATATATATATATATATATATATATATATGTGTGTGTGTGTATGTGTGTGTATATGTGTGTGTATATATATATATATATATATATATATATATATATATATATATATATATATATATATATATATATATATATATATATATATATATATATATATATATATACACACAATAATAATAATAATAATAATAATAATAATAATAATAATAATAATCCTTTTATTTTATGTTAAAGCATGTGATAAAATCAGCCAACACAATATTTGTTTTGCCTAAGGCTAGTGTATTTCACGTGCTTTCAATTACCCTTGACTTATGTCCGTGTTTATGCGCCTACTAACAAACACGCGGAAGGGGGCGACACATCATCGATGGCAGAATCTCCAAAACTTTGAGGAACTCGATTTTCACACTTGGACAGCGATTTCTTTAACCGGGTACCCCCGGAATGCGATAGGTGATAGTTCGGGCTGTGATTGGGCGGGGTTTGAATAGAAATTGGGCTGGTTTTGTTATGCAAACTTGGCGACCCATTGATAGAACAGAATAACACGTGCAAGTCTTTTAAGTTCCGCGCAAAAAAACAGATTACGCATAAACTTCTCTTCACGTCTATGAATACTTTCACGTAAGTCTCCTGACGCGGTGAGTAATAGGGTTATGAATAATGTGTATTTTACGAATGGACATTTCAAGCGTGTTTGATAATATCTGACATAATGGAGTAGGATAGTTTTGACTAATTTCTAACATGTTATCGTTCACTGCTTTTTACATGCATTTTACATAAACATTTTCATCATTGTTTCCAGGAAAAAATATATAGCCTATAGTTCATCAAACACATGGTGACTAATAGCGAGGCGTGTTGTCACACTACATTAGGCTGTATTGAGACGTACAAACGATGGTTTGGCAATGTTTGACATTTTGTTTTCGAGCTGTATGAACATATTGTAATATGAGTGAAACATTAAAGCACATATTGTTGTTCAGGATATTGTAATTAATGACTTACATTTGTCATAATTTGTAATTTAATTTTACATGACATTTTACCCTGTCCTTCATATTTTAAATGACTGCTATTGTTATTATTATTCCGTTTTTCTATTTTTATATATACTTATATGTAAATAAGTAGTTATGTATGTGGCCCGCGGGTTAGGTGCCAGCTAACATTCCTAATGCAAGAAGGAGGGAAAAGTTTGGAATGACTTTAAAAAAAGTGAGGATGAAAGTTCTAGTACGTTTTCATAAAGCATAAAACTCACTTTCAAAAGAATATTGTGACAACCTCTCTGTGTAACTACTATCCTCAGGTCTCCCTTTCATCTGTTTCTTTGTTAAATTTTACCTTAACTAAACTCTATAGTTCATACTGGAATATGATGGGAGTAATAATATATGAATGCAGTTTTTGAACTTGCTGTGCATGTCAGTTGTTTGCTAATTCTGACTTGTATTTCATCCTTAAGAAAATCCTTTATCATTTTTTATTATCAGCATTGTAGGATGTTAATATATAATGAATCAGGCATCAGAGCCCCATGGATACAGTGGTTCATATGCAACCTTCTCTCAGTTCTTCATGGAGTAATACCTGAAACCAGCAGAGCACTGAGTATAATGAAAAAATATCCACTAATTGATGGGTAGGACTCACTTCGCTTTATCAGTTGTATTGTGTTTTTTAAAACTGCTTTATGATGTGTATTATCTCTGGTTCACACTGTAACCTTGAAGAGGGAATGAGACGGTGTGTTGATTGAAGCT
The DNA here is from genome assembly GCA_037043235.1 of Rhodeus uyekii. Classification (NCBI taxonomy): domain Eukaryota; kingdom Metazoa; phylum Chordata; class Actinopteri; order Cypriniformes; family Acheilognathidae; genus Rhodeus; species Rhodeus uyekii. Next base: position 1,179,110 of record JAWRVZ010000022.1, on the reverse strand, counting down.
TGGGAACGCTGTGTGTGATTATGCCATGAAGCACGTGTGAAACTGAGCCAATGGCGTGAAGGGATTCTGTAGACGGGTGATGTCACAAACCAGGAAACTGTAAAGGCATACCAAAAAACAGACAGCTTCTTAGTGGATGAAGTAGTCAATGACAGGCATGCAAGAGATATGGCTGGGTGATGTCTCTTCAGGGAACCAAGGTTACAGTTGTAACTGACACGTTCCCTTTCATTCGGTCAAAGAGAAACTGGATAGCTGAGGGAGAACCAGAGTGGAAAGTGAGATGTTTCTCGAGATGCAAACAAATCCACTTGGGCCTGGCTGAATGCCCTCCATATCTGCTCCACCACCTCAAGGTTGAGCCTCCATTCTCTTGTGATCTATCTCCACCAGTGATGTAGCGTGGGCAGGGAGGAAACACAATCTAAACATCTGTTTGCTTGCCATATATAAAATATATACATGCAGTGTCAAACAAGACAAACGATCACACAAAGTGCTACTGTAGACAGAAGCTGCTGCTGCTTTGTTTGGCATCCTTTTATATTTTCCTGCTTCATGATGTCATCCCTTCACACCATTGGCTTAATTTCTCACATGCTTCATGATGCAACCATGCAGAGCGTTCCCACAGCATCAGTCAATGCAGCACAATACTGAATGGTAAATGACTTAATCAGAGAGTAGTTATCAAACAAATAAGTACACCGTCTGCTGTAAAAACAGTGTCGTGATGATTTTTGAATTCATATTGCTTCTCTTTCTTTTTACTCAGACACAATGACCTTGCACTACGTCTGAGAATAAATTATCACAACAAACTGAGTGATGTCAATCTGCTAAAGATTCCTGATGTGGCTACAGATATCAGTCGCCTCACTGCTGGTCATGTTGGAGGGCAGGTAATTTTTGATCCTGACTGTAATTTATATCTCTAAATATCCTGCGCTTTTATTTGCTACTCACTACAATTCGTACATTTAAAGTCACAAACTTATATTTCACGAGTTCACACTTACGAATGATTCAGGAGCAATGAATGGTAAGCGTATTTGGCGAGCTGTCCGAGGAGAGGGCTCCGAGCTCGGTGTTAGCCCGAACCTGGAGCACTCCCCCCATATCCTGACTTTGATAGGAACAATTAAGTGTGAGGAGTTGGGGTGGTGGAGGGATGCCGAAAAATGTCAAAGAGCTGTAGGTGAGTCAAACGTGTCTATATATACGTACTTCCTCTCCTGCTGATAGGATGAGGAGTAATTGCTGATGACGTGTTGATTGTATTAATCATTTGAACGTGCTCCTCCCGAACTTTGTTAATAAAACATCATTTATGTGTCCTGACTTGTTAAAGCCACAGACATATCAAGTTAACAAGGCCTGTTGTTCTGCCTTGAACTACTGAAATTCACACACAGCTTCATTGTTTCATAAGAAATGTATAACAATTAGGTTTGTAGAACCTAACCATATACTAAATATTTTGTTATTGAACAACTCCTTACACCTAGAATTTAGTTCCCCTGTTAGGAATTTTAGATTTCAACATCCTCTGCAAAGCAGTTTTTCTCACACTAAAGAACTTTAAACTTATGTGAACTTCACTCTCCTCTAAAACATCTAAAAAAATATCTAAATCAACAAAAGAATGGCTTCAGCAAAGAAAAATTTATGTTTTGAAATAGCCCAGCTAAAGGCCAGACCTGAAACCAAAAGAAACTCTGTGGGAGGATCTGAAGAGGGCCGTATACAGGAATTACTCTCGCAATTGAAGACATATGGAATGTTTTTGCAAAGAAGAGTACGAAAATTCCAAAGTCAAGCTGATAGATCTAACAGAATGAGTGCTGTAACAAAGTCAAAGGGTGCTTCAGGGGTATTTGTTCAGGGGTGTGCACACTTATGCAGTTAGTTTATTTATTTTTATAATTTAACTTTGGTTATCTTTGGCATTACAAATGTTGTAATTTATTAATTTATAAGGTGCAAAAGTTGTGATAAATCAATGTTTATTTATTTGTTTTTTATGTTACAGCTGTTTTTATCAGGAGTGTGTAGATATTTGGGGTGTAATTGTACACAAACATGACAATTCGGTACATACCTCGAATGAAGTCTTTTGAAGTCATAGTTTGGTACAAGAGGAGGGTGAAAACTAAACAAAATAGCTTTTTTAACAAATGTGTATCCGTGTTTAAATAAGTTAAATTATAATTACAATTAATTTACTGGGACTGAGCGAGACTGTTCAAACGCCTCCATAGGCACAGCGCAACAGCCGCTTGTAGCCGTTTGCAGCAGCTCACCGCGACCGGGGGTTGGGGACCACTGCTGTAAACTGTATATATGGAGCTTTACAAAGTTACTGTAATTTGTTTTCATGACATATTTAAACATACATTAATCCAGTGGTCCCCAACCTTTTTGTGTCGCGGACCGGTAAACGTATGATAATTTTGCCGCGGACCGGTGACCGCTCGAGATTGTTGATTGGGGGGGGGGCGGCGAGATTGTTGAGACAATTTGCTCAATTCACTCCGCGGCCCGGTACCATTTCATGTACGGACCGGTCCGCGAATTCGCTCCGCGGCCCGGTGCCACTTCGTCCGGGGGTTGGGGACCACTGCATTAATCTATATGTTACTAACATGTTAAGTAAATATAATGATTTGGCTTATTGTGACAACAAAGGCAGGAATGCGTGTGATGCGGAGAAACACGGAGCAGACTCGGAGATCAAACTGAAAACACTTTAATAATAAACGGAAAACAAAACGTCACTCAACAGTGCAACATCGTAACCAAGAATACATCCACACACAAGGAACATGTAACGTCAATAAGAGACAAGGACTAGGGGAACATGAGGTATTAAATAGGCAAGAATAACAAGTAACACCTGATTAACAAACAAATAGTTGACGGGAACACAGAAGGGACACACAGGAGGAACATGATGAGACACGGCTAGATTGTGACAGTAGCTCCCCCTCCCGGAAAGCGTGACCTCCTGCCTAAACTGACCATCATTAGAGGGAGGGAGGGGGAGACCAGGGGAGAGAAGGACAGAACATGGAACAAGACTATAGGTTCAAATTAATTTTAACAAGTCCAGGGTGGAGCAGGTGGGACAAGGGGCCTGGAAGGGGAGACAGTCCAGGGTGGAGCAGGCGGGAAAAGGGGCCAGACAGAGGGAATAGTCCAGGGAGGATCAGGTGGGACAAGGGGCCAGGCAGCGGAATTAGTCCAGGGTGGAGCCGATGGACCGAGGAGCCCGAATGACACCGCTGGACCTAGAAGCTGAGGTGAGATTGATGGGACCGAGAATAGACTCGCAGGCGGTGTGACTGAGGACCAAGGTGTAGCCAGGGGGAAGGAGGAGCCAGCCGTAGTCGAAGGTGGAGGCCAGGCTACGATGGGCCAAGGCGAAGCCGGTGGGAGAAGGGAACCTGCTGGAGAGGTGTGGCCGAGGGACATTGGTGGAGCTGAGGGAGGAACCAAGGAGGAGCCAACGTGCTGACAGGCTGAGGTGGAGTGACGGGTACTGAGGTTGGAGGTGGAATATGGATAACCTCAGTGCCTTGCGATGACGGTGGCCCGTCGACACATGGCAGCTCCCAGGTGTTAAAGGGAGCTGGTGATGGGGTGCGGGACACAGGCAGCGGAAGTGCTGAGAGCTGGCTGTGTAGAGGAGGAGGGAGAGGGAGGCTGGGTGGGAAATCTGGCGGCTCCAGCCAGAGGAGGGCCTGCGGAAACAGTTCAACAAAGGCTTGGGGAAACAGTTCAACGAAGGCGAAGAGCACAGGAGGAGGCTCTGGGAGTTCCGGGAGGGCCGGCAGCTGCGTTGAGCGTGGACTCGGTCGCGGAGTTTGGGAGCGTGGGCAAAACAAGTAACACCTGATTAACAAACAAGGGGGAGTTGCTGACATAATAGTCAACGGGAACACAGAAGGGAGACACAGGAGGAACGTGATGAGACATGGCGAGACTGTGACACTTATATAGTGCATATACAGAATGTTTATTTCTCTAGCGAACTAACATGCCGTCAACACTAAATGCCTGAGGTAAATGTAATGCTACATGAGACCACATTACCGCACACGCCCTTCTGGATTGGAGTGTGTATTGCCTGTGACTGTCTGTATTTGTTACACCCTTAGTAGAAATGTACAATTACTTTAATATAAAATCATTTTCATTGAAACTGCCTATTGCTCAAAACTGTTGTTATAATACGCCTACTTTAAAATGAACAGTTTGGGCTCACAAATGAGTGTCAATATAGAATATATTTTCTTTTGTGTCAAATTGTGCCAGAGAATTAAGCTCTTTTATTTGTGTCAGGTTTTTGCAGCATATGTGTTGTGCACGGCTCAGAACAAGGATGCTGTCAGACTGACCTTGGAACAGATTGATGTTATTCGTCGTGTATGTACTGAAAACCCACAGCTGGAACTGGTCACTACAGCTGAAGGTACTAAAGCACTCGCCAACTTCCACCTGACAAAAATTCTTATTTTTTTGTGACATTTTGAGAGAGATCTACAGCTGGTAGAAAACTATTTGACACATTCTTGACTTCCCATGACTGATATTGCTTCTAGTTTAGATGTGTCGCTCTATTCATTACAGCATAATCAGTCAAGTAAAAATCGTCTGTGGCCATTGAACACAAGCTTCATCATATCATCATGCTGCATTAATTCGATATCTTAAAATTCTGTTTTGTCAACTGTTTTTATTCTGTAGAATTAAAAAAAAAGGTAATTTGAAAAATGAGAATCTTTTTTTTTCACCCACCCACATTCAATGGATTTCTATGAAACCTTGTTTCCACCACTGAATATAGGGAATTGGGACTTTTTAGCTCGCAGATCTGATATAAATTCTCAGATGGGAGGAAAAAAAAGTCAGTTGCAAGATTTTATTAATTGTAAAATAAGTTTTGTTTTTATTCCATGGTGGAAACCAAAACCAAAACCGTCAGTGTTCAAAGTAGAGAATCTGATGTTGTGTTTTGCATAATGAAGTCATACAGGTTTAGAAGGCATGAGTGTGAAAACTTTTGGGTGAACTATGCCTTTAAGTTTCTTTGGTTTGGACATGGATAGTCTCTCCAGGGAAACTCGAAATAGAAATCTTAATGACATAAAAATCCCTTCATTGTAACAAAAGACAACGGACGTCCGGAGAGGACGTTGTAAATTATCTCCAGTACATTCCAATTAACGAAAATCTTGCCTACACTTGCAGTGTAGACGAAATGAGAAAAGACTGTTTGCAATCTTAGAGCTGCCTGCCTGAGGATATCTTCACTCAACATGATTGGACCAGTGCAGGCCATATGTCAAACAGACTGCATTTCATGTACGCTACTGTTCAAAAGTTAGCAAGAAGTATTTTAAAGGCTGTGTTTATTTGACCAAATGCAGTACAAAATATAATATTAACAAATGTTTAAACAAATGTTTTCTTTTCACATTTATTTAAAAATGGCAAGTCTGAATTTTCAGCAGGCATTACTTTAAATCTTTTTAACATTTTAAAATGTTTTTACTGTCACTTTTGATCAATTGAATGCATTCTCTCTGAGTAAAAGAATTTAACTTTTGAACGCAAATGTATTGAAGTTTTTGTGAAATAAGTGTCTCAGTGACAGTGTTTCAGAAAATGTATATTGTTAATGTTTAAATGCACAATAGGGTTAAATTGAGGAGTAAGAAGTTACTCATTGTTAATGTCAAATTATACAATAGTCAAAATATACAGTAATGACATTGACATGGACATTGAGGATCACCTTTCAAACAACCATCAATTCAAGCCACACTTTTTTTCTTTCAAGACAGAACTTATTAACATTTTCAAAACAACAACAAAAACTAGTGTAATAAACTGTTTTCCTCATAGAAAGTGTTTTGTCCCCACCATGTCAATTTCAGGTTTTAATATCCTTGTGGGTCCATTTGTTCTCCACAATATAGGGAATAATTGGGCTGCACACACCAAAACTACTTCTGTACTAACAAGCCATTGAGATTAATAGATTTTGTTTAATATAATGTAGTAAAACCTAGGACCATGACAATTGATATACAGTGGAGTTCACTTGACTCGACCTTGGTTAACTCGCCAACCCTATTATGGCGACGTTTTTGAAGTGGAACCGCCAAACTCCATATTTGTCTTAGTATTTTCTTATCGGTTATGTCGCTTCTTTTATGTCGCCGAACCCTAATATCTCGAGCACAAAAGAGGGACAAATTCGCCACTTAACGTGGTTATCTCATGACTAATGATCGTACCTAGTTTGCTGCGCATGCACTGAGTTAGCGTTGCACGTACAGTGCTGCGCAGCCACAGAAGAACTTGCAGAAAAGTGTAGCCAACTTAGCGCCTTTCTCGCTATATTTAGCGAGTATTCAGACCACTCTAGCGACAAATTGTCAGAAAAGCGACTAGCAACAAATCTAACAACTTTATCTGGAGTTATTGGAGACTTTTGGAGACTCTCTGAAGTGAAAGAACATATCGTTCTTGCACTTCTCAATGAGCAGTAAGTGCTGCCGTGGGCCCGATCCCATCCCAAAGCACTCACAGTTGTGTGCACATAAAGCCCGCCTTCTCTGATTTGATTGCTTTTCTAAAATATTTTGACATTGACAAGCGGTTACCGACCAATGAGTATTTGTTGAGAAAGCACATTAGGCAGGCTGAATGCAAGAAAGTATGCAATCTATTACAGCGTGATGACCTCACGAATATGTTATGAGCGAATGTGTTTATGTGTGTTGTGACTGTGTTTACGCTGTGAGCGAACATTGTGTTTGCAATTTTGGAGAATATAATTAAAGGTTTGTATCGATAATCAAAGGTGTTTTTTTATTGTATACTGATAAATATCTGCTGTTAGTTGGTGCACATATGCCTTTTGTTGTTAGCAAACATATACAGTGTATATATATTTTTATAGCATGCCGATCGCTTCATCAAATAAATCGCCACATGGTCTGTTCACCTCATTTTATAAGGAGATATAATAGCACTCAGTTGTCAAACAGATGTGGAGAGAGGAGATGACAGGATTACACATTGTTTTATATATTTGTCTTTCAACTGTTGATGCATATTTATGGACTTTTGTGTGTATGTGTGTTTAAGAAATGAGCAATAGTACCAAAATCGCATGTCTCATCAGTGTGGAGGGAGGCCACTCCATCGACAGCAGTTTACCAGCACTACGCATGTTTTACCAGCTTGGAGTAAGATCCATGGCCCTCACACACACCTGCAACACACCATGGTAAATGCTCACCATACATGCACCATGTACCTAACATATGCTAATAATAATGATAATGTGTACAGTTGTAAAAACAAGTTCTTAATTGAGAGAGGTACACAAATACAATCATACTGCATACATAGACATACTGTCCCAGAAGAGTATGTATTTTTTTCATATAGTTCTGTTATTAAACATTAATTTCACTTGTAGGGCCGAGAGTTCATCTATTCTTTACCCATTTTACCAACGGAAGAACAACAGCTTGACAGAATTTGGCAAGGTAAGGTTTTCTTCTTGATGGATAAGAGTCAATAACAAATATCAAATTAAACTAATGTGGATTAATTTAATATTAAAAGATTGTTTAATCTGAGATACAGTTACAATTGTATTTAGTGGGGACTTTGACGTTTTGCTTCTTTCGACTTCTATGTTTGGAAACTCCTTTCTTGTGTCCTTTTTTTGACCCCAAAGACTAAAAGAAATACCGGAAGTTCAAAGATCATAAAAAATGCCCTCAATCTTGGAGAAAATGATTTATTTCCTGTTTGTACAGTAGTTCACAGTTTAAAAACAACAACAACTTTTTTTGTTGTTTTCTGAGCATATGTGAGCTAATTCTTTTTCCCCTTTGAGATATGAAAGATGTCCATCTAAAAGTTATTACATTGTTGTGGACAAGCTGTTATTTGATATGAATTGAGTGCATAAGCAAAAACGTAAACACGCTCTTCAAAATCGGAATCTACTCTGGGGAAAAAAACTGTTGTCATAATTATGATGGATATACTTGTTCTTGAAGTTAAACAATTTTGCAGTGGAATTCACTTTGGCTTTGATTTAAGTTCACTATACAATACAAAATACGCTATTCGCAATACAAATTTACCATAGCTACTTGAGTTGAACTGAATGGATCAGAACTAACTGATTTGCATTATTAATTAATGATTTTAACAATTTCCTAATGTCTATCTCCACCTACTCACCCAGGAAGTGGTGAAGGAGATGAACAGGTTGGGAATGTTGGTTGATCTGTCCCATAGCTCCTGGGAGACAGCCAGAGCAGTGCTGAAACATTCTATCGCTCCAGTTATTTTCAGCCACTCCTCAGCCTATGCTGTCTGTAACAATGCTCGTAATGTACCTGATGACCTGCTACTGCTTCTGGTGAGACTTGTTGTTTGGTTAGCTACATTAAGCCCTATTTGGATTTATAGCCCATTTTAGCCCCTTTTTTTTGACCTACCTGTTTGTATACCAATCTTGCGCAAGCTTTCATTTCAATATATTCCAGTAAAAAAATTAGAGCCAAATAATGTAAATGCTAAGACTTCTCATTTTAATGTAAGGTGTTAGGTAAAGTGCTTGTCTAGATGCTTATGTGAGTTTATAATAAACAGCCAATTCTATGACTTATTTATATGGTTTTTTTTATAATATAAACTATAAAAAAAATTGAATATATATATATATATATATATATATATATATAAATAAATAAACAGAGGTACATGAAATAAGACATCTTGTGATAAGAATTGTAATTCAAATGTCATTTAGAAAATTAGTTTTGTCCGGATAGGGCTTTAGACATGGTTCCCAAAAAAACACAATGACAATTGGCAAATCTCTAAAATGCAGATAACACTCACTAAAAAAGACACTAGTATAAGTGGCACACTCCATTTGTTTTGGCAATAAATAACCAGTTTTTGTCTACTTTTACCTGCATAACATGTATGACATTTTGAAAAGGACAAACTTTGCTTTCTTTCTAGAAAGAGAATGGTGGGCTTATCATGGTGAACTTCTACAAAAGTTTTGTAGCATGTTCAGATATCACAAACGTGTCTATTGTGGCTGGTAAGACAACGGACATACAATGTTTTTTTTTCTTTAGTTTTTTCTTTCTTTTGTTTTCATTAGAAACTTGTTTTTTGTAGATCATTTTGATCATATAAAGCGTGTGATTGGTGTTGAAAGCATTGGGATTGGAGCAGACTTTGATGGAGCAAAAGGGCAAGTAAACACCTCATCTATATTTATGTTACAGAGATTAAATGCATTAAATGGACACTCGTCTGCTATTTTGCCTCTACAAAGTCCATACTTGCAACATTCTGCAGAAAACTTTGTAGATTTCTGATGAATTTAAACAAAAACGCTTTACATATGCTCCACCCCTTGAGTGCCAGTTTTCATTCTGAAGAATTCCACACATATCCTTATGAAAGCAAAGCAAAGCCTACAGATTTTTTTTTTGTCTGTGTGTTTACTCGTGTGACTGTGACATTATTTTTGTGTATATCTTTGCGTTTACCCGTGCCTGTGTTTTTAAAGATTCCCTCAAGGGCTGGAGGATGTCTCCAAATATCCAGCACTAATTGAGGAACTGCTATCAAGGAACTGGACCGAGGAAGAGCTGGCAAAAGTGCTAAGACTGAATTTCCTAAGAGTGTTCCGAAAGGTTGAGAAGGTCAGAATTTATTTTCTTGTGTTCAGTTACCAGTTCTATTAGACTAGTAAAAGCATTTATAAATCATCTCTTTAGGGTTTAAGAGGGTTAACATGCACTCTTAAAAATGAAGGTTCCTAAAGATTAGAACCTTTCATTGAACAGTTCTTAAAATAAACTTTTTATTTTCTTTGTGCAATGGAAAAGTTCCATAGATATTAAAGGTTGTTCATGGAACTATCAATGCCAATAAAGAACCTTCATTTTTAAGAGCTTAGTAAACTTGTGTACTTTTGAATATGTTTTGTTCTAGACCGGGGTGCCCAATACATTGATCACAATCTACCGGTTGATTGCTAAGTGAACTTAGAAGAAGGGTGAAGGAACTAAAATCTAAGTTGTCCAGAGAGCAGCCATTTTGTACAAACTCAAAAAATGTAGTTGTATTTTGCAATATGTAGTTACACAAGCTACACCAAAATGCATTTGTCAAATAAAGAATTATCATATATTCATAAATATGTTTTGTATTTTTATAAGAGGTAAATAATTTTGACTTGGTTATTTTAATAAGTAAGCCAAAGAAGTGTGGGCACCCCTGTTCCAGACTGTTTTGTGATGTGGTCGGTCTTCCTGTTCACTAATCATTTTAAATTTGGTCATAGTCAGCACATGTGAATCTCCCTTTCATTTTCTGTAAATATAACAAAACTTTAACTCTTTGAAGGTCTTCTCTTCTTGACTTTTAAGGACTATCAATCACTGACTAATCTAGACATTCCTAGATTCTTATTACTCTGCCTCTTCCTTTCTTGTACTGCAACGGGGATCTTTATAGCCAGATTCCTTCCAGTTCCCTTTTATTGATTTTAAACTCCTCCTGCTTCTCTGTCCTGCACACAATGATCCTTCATTTATCTGGTCACTGTAAACTTATGACCAACACTCATTACAGACACATAAAAAAACAGTAAGAATTTCTCATCTTCCATTGCAAACCGACTCCTTCTTTTGAAATTACAGCTGTTATTGCTACAGCCACTTCGAAAGAGGACCTACAAAAACTTTACATCTCAAATACGTTTCTCCTATTAACCCCTATCCCTGGTTATGAGAGAACCACTGAAAAAACAAACAACACCACAGTACCATGACGGAAATCTTATACATATCACACCTTTCCATGCTTTTCTTGATAATGTTTGATAAGGTTCCTCCAAATGTCAATGCACTGGTTCTGCACTTTCAGTCTAAAGAGATCTAATCTAGTTTGGGCTGCAACCAATACAGGGATTTTTTTTTCACCATTAGCCTTATTTATCACTTCCACAAACTACAGAAAACCCTTACCTCCTTTGACTAACTTGCTTTTAGTTGTAGATTAGCATCTTTTTATATAGCAAAACACTTTTTAAAAATCAACATTCTTTTAATTCACTTGAAGCATTCTTGTAGTTTCAAGTATGTTAAAAGCATTTAATTCAGTGTGGTCATGGCGCATTTGGAAATATTTTAAGTATCTCACTCTCTCTCCAGGTACGTGATGATAAGTTTAAAACTTTACCCAGCGAAGAGGAAATCCCATTTTTGGAAGCAAACAACAGCTGTCGTGTGATACTGACTTATCCATTCAGGGCTGACAGTAGCCGTCGAAATGGAAAAGCCTCATTGATGCCTGGGAGTGCTATTGTCTTGTTTATTGTACCTTTGATCCAGCTGCTGTAATTTAACGTTAAAACAATGAATACGCATCCAGAGATAATATGACACGCTGCGTTGAGATGACCTTACCAACACTTGAGTTAAATCTCAGGAAAAGCAGTTTGAAGTAAATTTGCTGACTGAAATTGTCACTCACAATTTTGGAAAATGTTTAGTACCGTTTCCGAAAAAGAATGATTTATTAATATGCATAGCTAGTGAACAGATCACTTTTCTGTAAATGTATAAAAATAGAGATTTATGTTCAGCTAATGAGATGAGAAAGAAACAAACAAACAAATTGCGTTGTTGCACTGCCATAGCTCATACTGAAATACCATATCAGTAAAATGCGTCTGTTTCTTTTATTCTGTCTGGTGTCTCTTTTTAGGGCAGTAGCAGCACTAAATATAAGAATTATTTTCATTAAATAATTCTTCTTGTTATTATTTGTTTCCAAACACATTTCTCAAACACTCCTTTTACCTCTTACCTTGGACCGATGCGTAATCCCAACTCAAACCACTGAGCAACATATTAAACTGCTCACAGTTAAGAGATCAGAATCTTTTGGGAGTACTAGAAAACTATAGTGTATGTATTTATCTGGAGATGATAAATAATACTTTATTAAATGTAAGTTATTATAGGTGAAAAAAAAATACTCATCACCTTTATAATGCAATGCCACCTGTTTTTAGCTAGCTTCTTTTTGTTGCCATGACATGTGACATTGACAGCTAAGATTACAATACAAGTATTGCACATTCTGCGATTCTTATTGCGCTTTATTGTAACTCATATTTTTATAGCTTTTTAAAATATATTTATCTTAATACTATTGATGTCAGCTGCATATTTCTTTGAAATGTTGATGTAACACTATATAACCAAGAACAGATTATTAACAACATTTATATCTGGAATATAAAGGCAGTCACTGGTCTTTCAAATTGTCTTCTATTTGTATAACAAATGTATATTGTCTTTACAGTTATCATGCCCTAAAAAAGAATAAAGACTTTTTATCAGTATCCAAAATGTGTCCTCCTCAATGGGAGTTTCGTACTAAAATTCAGTACATTGAAAAAAAAAATCCTCTTTACAGTTTCTCAAAAAACAAGTAGTAAAATGCAGTTATAAGTTACAAAATTTACAAAGCTATTCATATCCAATATATTTATTCCATTCCAGCTCCTTTGGTTATCTAATTCCAATACTTCCAATACAATGGTGTATTTCTACAAATAAATAAAGACAAAAAAAAGAAAGAAGCATTCAAATGGGAAAGAAGCATTCAAATGGAAATTAAAGTTCAACACTTACGTATGTACTAGGAAGCACTAGATTATCTTACTCATTATAATCACGTTTTTGTTTTGTTTTTCATTAAATTGTTTAATTACATTTAATTTAATTGTATATATTAAAAGGATATGTAACTTTTTCATTTTAATTAATCACTATTATCTGTTGTGAAATATATTTCTTGGCTCAAACCACGCTTTTCTCTAATTGATTGTTAGCGTGCTTGAAAGTGCATGTTGCTACATCAGAGATATGTACTTTTGGCAAAAGCTCAAATGTTTTAAGGGGTTTGTCTATTTCATGTTTTACGCAAACGTTGTTGGAATCATCTGTTATTTTGTGTAGCAAACATAGCCTAAATTCTAGTGTGATTCCAAATGTTATAGCATGAATGTGGAATGAGTTCAGTTAAAAAAGGAACACATCTGAATCAACCCAAACATGTCATTGAATTATATGAAGTGAAATTAATGTACTGAATAGTGCCATTCAGTTTATTATTAATTATATGTTGAGGCTGGTATAAGATGTTGAGTATGCATATTCTTTATATACCACTTTTTTGACTTGCATTATATATAGTTTAGACTAAAACACATAAACAGTGGGTCTATGCATTTATCTTTGGGCTTTCAGGAATAGATGGTGATGACCTCCCGACCTCCTCCTCTCACAAGTAACACTCTTTCTAGACCCTCAGTCAGCACCTCAAGAAATTCCATGTCTGAGACCTACGAGTTAAAGAAACAACCTCATAAGTATCAATAAATTCAATAGATAAAAGGGTGGTTTTGCACAACTGATGAACACTTTCATGATCTAATTATCTAAATTTCATCAAAATAAAGCAAACAAGCAATAGACAGCTTTTCCATCGCTAGGACACATTTATGACCTTATTGCAAAATGATTGCAAAATTATGATCTTATCATATGACTTCACAGGTGCACTGACTGGCTATAAAAGGGCTCCTAAAGAACATTATCAGCGATTGTCTGAAGGAAGACATACAGCCATGCTGGAATTATAGCAAAACGATGCAGCATCTCATTCCCCTTCTCAGGGAATTGGGTTTCATACATAACCTAGATGTTCCCAGTAGTTCCAAAAGTTCTTATTAATAATAAAATAATAATAATAGCTTTATTTATATAGCACTTCTCAGGTATAAAATGCAGTTCAAATAGTTTCACAATCATTATATTGTCAAAAAACAAAAATAAACAGCAACATTACATTCAACTTAAACGTGCATCAAACATAAAGAGATAAAATACTAAACTGTATGAAGGACATGAAACATGAAAGTAAAGGTAATCAGCTACAACACATCTAATAGGAAGTGCTAAAACATATAGATGACAACTTAATATAAGCACAGTTCAGAGTAACTAAATAATGATGAAAGGAAAATTAAAATTATGCATTTTTAACTTGCTTTTAAAAATACTAAGTGTACTAACTTCCCTAATATCTGATAGTAGTATGTTCCATAGTTTTGGTAAATAACTTTTGACAGTGCATAACGAAGGCCGCATCATCGATTTTCTCTTGTCTGTAGCTGAGAACCTCCAAGAAATCTAGATGATCTTAAGGTTCTTGATAGAATATAATTAAAGAGAGAACTGACAATATAGTTAGGTCCTTTTATAATTAGGTTTAGACTTGCTTAATCTATAATAGCCTACAATTGCAGGAGCAGCACATCACTACTACGTCTGTATATTCTCCCGTTTCAGAGAGGGGCACAATTTGGGGGTATTGCCTCCTGCGAGGTCGCTGCCTCAAACCCTGTTTCCTTGAGGGCTTCACAAGCAGCAATGCTCACCTTCTGATCCTGCCACCGACTTGGCTCGGGTACAGAATCAAAAAAGGGTGCTGAAGGACAATGACCACTGCAGATATGCTCATTTGCATATCTGCAAATACACACACAGCTTCCTGATGATAAAGAAGACATTTTATCGAGGCACCCTTTTCTAGCTGGCCAGTGTGCCTGTTTAACATCACGTCCCAACAGCTGGAACTCTCTTAACTGCTGCTCTATCTAAGGAAAACCACAAAGTGCTTTCGAAAGGTTTCATGAGAGAGTACTGCGTACCAGTACCCAATCAAAATTTGCCGTATATTATAATTGTGCTTTAAACACAGTTTTAACTTAATGACCCAGTGTTAAGATTCATGTTAAAAAGTATCTGTGTGAGGAACTTTTAAAAAAGTACTGAGAAATGTGTCCAAGAGATTGTAAAAGCAAACAATAACAAAAAGCAAAACTGAAAGCATATCATCCTCTGTGAAGGATACAGTTTTCATCTCCCTCTGTGTTGCGTGGCGGTCCTGGCATGTTCAGCAGTACGAGTCTGGCATCATGGGATTTATTAACAATAACCTCATTCAGCTTCACAGCTGTGTGCATCCGCCGAACATTAGATTGGTCACTGTAACACACACACACAAAAGTTTTAACATAGGTAGAATTAAAGTAGATCAATATGTTTTGCAAATGTGTTAAAGTTATATGGGTCTAATTTGCTTCTGGGGAAAATAGAGACCTTCATAGTTTACTTATGTAAAAAAGGTAAATACAACAAGGAGCAGGTATCAGGCATCCTCGTTATACTTACTAATAAAAAACAAATAGGTATACTGTTCAAACCTTGTTGATAGAGTGCAGTGGTGCATTCCAGTTTTTGTTCCTGCTTGCCTACTCACGGTTTAATGCTGATTAGTTCTCTGAAGTTTTCTGGTGCATTGCTTCGGTTTCGTCTTTCGGCTTCTATTTTTTCACTAGTCCAGGTCATCTGGTTTTTCTCTGGTAATACTTCAATGGTTTCCTCCTCTTCATCTGAATATAAACTGCCCATTCTGATCAGCGAGTGTCTATCCTTCACAAGTTGTGCCTACATTGAAGAGTAATGAGACTGTATATGTATTTGGCTTTTACAGTTAATAAGACATTAAAAGTGTCAGTCTTAGTATCGGTCACCAAGAGAGTGTAGGAATTGGCAATGGAATTGGTAACTTTGTGACACAAAATGCTGTATTTCATGAAATTTCAAGTCAATCACATTTGATGTTACATCAGAAGTGAAGTGACAAACTGGGATCTCGTCTGAGAGCCCAATCACCTTCGAGTGTTGCACATTCAGTATTTCATTTCTGAGCCATGCGGCTCTCCTCTTCTGCTTGAGTAATCATCAATGAGTGTGCTTACAACTCGGGGAAGCTCTTCACTGGTGTTGGTGTGACGGTGAGATCTTCGCTTCCTGCTCTCTAAAAGAGCATTTTTTGCACTAGGCACTTCACATGTCTAGGCTTAAAGCATGCTGAGATGTTTGTGGATGAGTCACGTACCCATGTGGAGGGTTACACCATGTCCTGAACATTCAAGGCTGGATGATTGGTATCTTGGGGCAGGCCACAATAGCAATGCAGGCCACCTCCGCACTCCTGCATGGTCCTCCTCCGGCTGCTGTAGGGTCCAGCTCGAGAACGCAATGCCTTCTCACACACCCTTTGCCTAACCGTTGGGCCAAGTTTTGTACTGGACACCCAGACCCCACTCCAGGACGCTATGCCTTCCGAGTCGGATCCCTGCACTCTACTTCACTGCTACACTGTCGGTATTTCTTTGAATGCAAATAGATCTTTGGATGGCTTGTTTAGTTTACACTCGAAGGTGATGGGCTCTTAGGTGAGATCTCAATTTGTTAGTTCAGCTCTGACGTAAAGTCTTTTAACTACAAATTATTAATTACAGAATTTATTCAATATGTATTCGACAAAACAAGCTGTTTGGATGACAAAAACAATATTTTATAATAAAATACTTTTACTTGAAAACCTTGATCACTGCAAACACAGATATATGCAGTATCACATTATTGGTGTAAACAATTCTTCACAGAGCACAAGCATGCATGCACAAGCACAAGCAATATCCATCAAGAAACAAAATCTAAAATATTTATTCAGATGCCATTAAAGAAATTATAGAAGTACTCAGTGCAAACACAAAAAGTGTTTTGGACATCACATCATCATAAATCTCTAAGAAGACGGTCTACTTTTTTGGGTACTTTTTTACTTTGATCTATAGCATATTTAGTTTACAAAACCCATTTAAATAATATGGAAATTATTTAGGAATGTAGGAAATAATCCAAAGAATTTATATTTCAAAGATAAATTGCAAATGGGTTTTGTCTGTGTACAAAATGCATTAAAATGTAGCTAGCATTTTGTAATGAAATCAGTCAGGTCACATTTCATTTCATCAGCATGTAAAATATCCATCAACAAATGTCAGACTAACCAGGAGGCTCATTGTAACTTTTATCATTCTATAAGCATTTTTACACTGATCTTGTGTAATAAAATAAATAGTGAGGTCAAATTAGAGAGTAATGATATGCTGAAAGTACGATTTAGCCAAATATGGCATAATGTGTGCTTTAAAGCAGGCTATAGAAATATACAGTAGTGTGAGTATAGAGGAAATTTGTCATATGCAAATACTTTCAGTATAGCAAAATATTTTGTTTACCATTTAAGTAAATACTTCAAAATAACCACTTCAGCAAGGTTACTTTGCAGTTTGTTCTTCACTTCAAACTGTAAGTGTAACTATTCATTAAACATTTTTTTTTATGTATTTTTTTTTTTTGTGGCATTATCTTTAATCTTAATTTAACTGACAAGTAGCTCAAACAGTAGAGAGTGGATATTGCAACACAGAGGTCATGTGTTCAGTTCCCAGGGAAATCAAGAACTGATAAGAATGTCAATGTGTTCTTTGAATGCAATGTTAGTCACTTTGTGCCAAATGCATAAATGTAAAAAAAAAGTACAAAGAACAGATTTTCACTGGTTTTCACTGACGAACTTAAGTGTATTTTTGAACATATAAACAAATGTTGATTTTGGCTGAAATGCACTTTAGATTTTTCATGCAATGCCATTCGAGGGCTCAGAGGTCATGCACATGGAAATAGGTTTCCTTCCTTGTCCTCCATGTACTGAGATTTCTAAATCTTTTAACAAAAAAATATGAAAGACCTGAAGCTGAAAGACCTGAATTCTTTGCAACCTTACACGTCAAAATGTGATTTTTTTTTTAATTGTTTGACAATTCTCTCGTGATATTTGGCACAAAGGGATGAGCCATGACCCATAGTTGCATCCATCTTTTGCATCTCATTTTACACTCCCAAATTCCGTCGCTAATTACCATTTCACATACTTATCTTATTACACAAAAGAGTTTAACTTGAAAAAGCTTTTCATTTTTATTTTGCCCCATCCCATCTTTTTTGGAGTGTCACAGCCATCAAAATCAACGTTTGTTTATATTTACAAAATACACTTAAGTTGGTCAGTGAAAACGTTGGAAATCATTTCTTTGTACTTTTGTCTGTTAAATAAAGGTGAAAGACCTAACAAATCAAAACAAATTTTAACAAATCAAAGATTTTTGATTTTATGGCATTTTTACAAAGTGTCCCAACTTTGTATATAAAATATAATAG
Organism: Rhodeus uyekii; assembly: GCA_037043235.1. Classification (NCBI taxonomy): domain Eukaryota; kingdom Metazoa; phylum Chordata; class Actinopteri; order Cypriniformes; family Acheilognathidae; genus Rhodeus; species Rhodeus uyekii. The sequence continues at coordinate 1,160,826 of JAWRVZ010000022.1, read as the reverse complement.
TGTTTGTCATTTCATAAAATATTTTAACGACTTTAGTGTTATTCTGCTGCTGGTAAAGACAGTATTAATACAGAGCAGACATAATGAATGTGAAGGTAGAAGTACCTCTCTGTCTCTCTCTGCACTGGAGAGTCTCATTTGTTTTAGCATTTGTGACCTCTGTTCCATCATCAGTGTCCGCTCATACGTGTACGCTGAGATGTCACTGTCGTGCTGCAAATAGGAACATTTGACAGCATGAAATTATAATTGCATAAATGCTGTATTTAAAAGAAGAAATGTGTGAAAGGGTGTGAAGACCGTTTTCTGTATACCATTTCAACCACTTCCACCTCTGCTTCTAATCTCAGCTGGTACAAGAAGGTTGCTAGGTCCTTCTTCATCTGAATACTGTTATCATCCATTTGAGCCACTGTGAAGATTCGCATCTTACATTTACGCCAGACCTGGAGTACAATGAAGAATAGTTTTCCAACAATAACACAAAGGGGGGGATAACTGCATAATTACAATCATGCACTTTCAAGAGCTTGTACAACATTCAACAAGGTTGAATGTGTAAATTTCACATTACAAAAAAATCATTACAGAGAGCATAATGCATCGTAGACTCATTCACTTTGAACAACAACCTCCATTCAAGGTTGTGTCATGTCATAATAATAAGTAATTACATTAATGGATTAGTGTTGGTATTGATGCACCATCTAACTACAGTATTACTCTTATCAACAGTGTTTTTTTAAGGTGAGCAGTTTTATGGTGTATTCGGATATTAATGTTTATTTTTAATGAAATTGCTAATTGTTCACCTTATGTTGTTTGAGAAGGAAAGGCAAGAGCATGAGCATTCCACCATCATGGACAATCCACCAGACATCAATATATCCATCAGTAAAGCGCTCATGATTGCTGGGATAGAATGACACATTTTTTGGGACCATTAGAGCCAGGTGGGCTGCTGTAGTACAACGGACTGTATCTACAGATGAGAGAATAGGAAAACAGAATAGATTAAAATCGACCTGTTGTGTTTCCTTGAACACAATTATAAGTACACATCATTCATATAAATATTGTTCTTACTAATAAAGGTTTTCCAAGCCCGCGGGTCTTCACTCTGTCTCCAGCCATACGGCCAGCCCATAACAACTGTGTTGTGCTTCATGCCTCCCAGACCGCAGGACTGAATCAGATGTGCGATCCCCTCTCTCACTTTGGAGGCGACCACCACCTGACAGAAGCCTTTCACTCGCTCAATCTCCATCATGTTCTTTATTGCCTGATGGGTACAAGAGGGATCACAGTCAGAGAACCCTACTATAAAAATCAGTATCCATGCTTTCTACTTTAACATATAAGTGTTGCCTCTGGTTATTTCTCAGCACATTCCAGAGAGGATGATATATGTGAGAGTGTTCATAAATTATAGTGTTCATAGAAGTGTTCATAGAATATAAACCTAACAGATCACTAAGATCATCAGGATCAAGTCACTTAGTAATACCCAGGGTTCACTCAAAGCAAGGAGAGTCTGCTTTTAGCTGTTACGCCAGCCGCAGCTGGAACCAGCTTCCAGAAGAGATCAGGTGTGCTCCAACAGTAGCCACATTCAAATCAAGACTCAAAACACATCTTTTTACCTATGCATTTGCAGATTGAGCACTGTGCTATGTCCGAACTGTTTGCATTTTATTTTATACGTATTATCTTTTTATTCTTTTAATCATTTTTAATGTTTTACTTTTATCATTCTTCTTTATGTAAAGCACTTTGAATTACCATTGTGTATGAAATGTGCTATACAAATAAACTTGCCTTGCCTTGCCTAAATTCTTTTGTATGACAACCTGAACAAAAATTATGTCTGCACAAGCTGCCGTGTATCACTGTGTTATAACAAATAAAACAATTGATTCGAAGCAGAACTATACACAACATGCTTACAAAATCATGAACAATTTTGTTATATAATATTTAAATAAAACGTAAAGATATACATTTTCCTAGACAGGACATCACTTTTGGCCACTACTGTATTTGCATCTGTTATTAAAGAGCACGGTTACAGTCAAGGTGATGCTAAAAATGTATGTAAATTGGGAAACTTCCTCACCTGTTCTGAGGCTTGTGTTTCCCCATAGCTTTCCAGGAAGTTGCCCTGTATCACAGAACCTACGATGGTTAGACCTTTTCCCGCCTTCAGCTGTGAGGCAAAGGTAAGCATTCTGGGATACTTAACATGTAGATCCTCATCCAGCTTCAGCAGAACCAGCAGCTGAGGCCTATGAACATTATTTCACTTTAATGTGATTGTAGTGTAATTATGTATATGAAAAAGCAGTACATTAATAAATAAGTGATTGATAACATTTATATTGTTACAAAAGATTTCTATTGCAAATAAATGCTCTTTTTGTTTTGAAAGTTCTATCAATCTAAGATACATCTCAACAACATTTCATCAGAAAAATCAGCTTCTCATCCATCTTACTCATCCAAGCGCTTATAATTTCAGCAATGCTCTACTAGTGAGTGTCACGGCACAGTTCATCCGGGACTCTTATTTTGTCTTTCCCTCATCAGTTGTCATGGTCACTAATCATCACAGGTGTTTGTCTTTTGTTCATCACCACTAGAATATTTAGTTCTCCTTCTGCACCTTTCAGTTGTCGGTTGTTGTTTGTGATACTATGAGTTTGTATTGAACACATATTGTTTGCGCTGCTGTTACGTCATCCTTGCATTTATCATTAAACTTCTATTAGATTCTTCATCTCCGTCTTCGTCAATTGCCTCTAACCCGTGACAGTGGGCTGTCCAGCCAGCACGACTAATCCTATGCAGAAGATTCAGAATGCGGAAGCTCATTTAGTCTTCAATCAGCCTAAGAGATCCAAATGTTACACCCCTTGTGATCTCACTCCACTAGCTCCAGTTGTGGCCAGAATCAAGTTTAAAAGTTCTAAAGTTGACTTTCAGGACTACCACTTGAACCACTCCCCTTACCTCATCCTACTACCACAAATGTAAGTTCCTTTCTGGTGGGATGAGCTGCCAACCTCCAGCTGAACATCTTTAAAGAAGCAGCTGAAGACACAGTTCTTCAGCAAACACTTAATGACTACACAGTCTCAAACAATCCACTTACCGGTAGACACACACACACACAATTCTTCTCTTCTCTAGCTGGTTTCATAATCTAGTTATCTAATAAAAAATGGTGTACAACAACAACTGTTTGCTCTTTGATGAATGCTTTGTTCTTCTACTGTAAGTTGCTTTAGATAAAAGAGTCTAGTAATATACACACATATAAATGTGCATAATGCAACGAACACAGAAAAAGAAAAAAGTTGTGCTACCTAATATGTTTCCACAAAAATATTAGGTAGCACAACTTTTTTCATTAAAATTGAGTACCAAATCAGCTTATTAGACTGAAAACTGTAGTAACAGCTTCTGGCAATTCAGCTTTGTATTCAAAAGACTAATTTATATTTTTGGTAATAGCCTTGATGAACAAGGCTTCTTTCAAAACATTCAAAAACATAAATGTCTCACCGATACCAAACATTTTTACTAATACCGATGAGTTACTGTCAGTACAAACAGTATGTCTAATACAAGATTAAAATATATACATCCAAAAAAAATTTAAATATTTTTTTGGGAAAATATCAGCTGCTAATATTTTATATTAGCTTTTTGAGACAACCTCCAGTTTTTGGTGTGGGGAGGTCCAACTTCCAGGCGAAGGAGTGAGTAACGGGCGGCACTAAGAGACAACCCACGAATCCCATCTCCCCATTCCTTCTCTGCTCTAAAAGAGGAAAAAATAAAAAAGACAAAGATTTGTAAAATAAAGATGGACAATTGGTGATTTCGGTTTAATTTCAGATGTCAGTTTAATGGAAGTAATTAGGAATCACTTACCCCTGATACTCAATGTACTTGTAGATCATACCAGCAATGCCCATCGCTACAATGGCATAGTACCAAGAGGAGATAAACATAAGGGCTACACACATACTCATGCCCAGAAAAGACAGAGCCCTGAGAAAGAGAGAGAGAGAATTGAATTTAAAATCACAAATTATTTTAATTAACACAACAAAAAATTTGTTTAATTGCAGGAAGTGAATAATGAATATAATGGGCTGAATGAAGGGCTAAAAGTTTTGTGAATTAAATGTGACTACAGAAAAAGTTCTCATAACTTGCACAAATACGATCACATGCATTCGAAATGCAAACTTACCAGTGGTAGTATCTAAACCGTGGTCTCCAGTTTGGCGTCCTTAAAAGTGTTTGTACTGCACATGCCAAGTTTACAAAAAGATAACACATCAGGAAAAACCTGTCAAGTGAACAAGCATATACAGACATATGATTAATGTAAGTCATGCAATGTATTATATAATAGGGACATGTAATATATGCAATGACAATTCAGATTAAAAATACTTTGATATGAAATGAAACATGTAGCTTATGTGCTGAGCCAATAAGTGGTTTTCAAAGACACTTAATATTCACTAAAATGGTCACATTGACTACTCTACGCATTGGAAAAGAGAAAAAAAGGATCTAAATTGAGAAGGATGATGACACTGTCTTCTGTGGAGATGATTGATAGCTGATTCAGCTTTTTTAAATTGAACTATTTTCAACATCAACACAACTGACTCAAGCTGAATAATGACACTGTTAATTTTCATAGAACTACTAATATCTGAATTCAACTCATTTCTTTATTAATGAACTTAACACAGCTATTAAACTGAACTGAGTCAACAATGAACCAATTTGAGATGAATAATGCCATTATTGTCTTCTGTAGAGCTGCTTTACTACAGAATCTGAAATGTATTATTGAAAAGTATTTTTCTGTTTAATTCTATTAAGTTGCTTTGAAACAATCTGTATTATATAAAGTGCAACATAAATAAAAAGATGAGCTGACTTGATAAGAAGCAAATTCAAAGTGATTCAAAATAATTCAATGTACATCTCAGAAAATGCTTCAAATGTATCAGAAAACAATTATATAATTCCAATAATAAATTACTTAAATCCATTAACATGTAATGCTCAATCTAAAAATGATATCGTAATATGGCGTTTAAATCATTTTTTTTGTATGAACAGAATCTGTGTGTGTGTGTTTGTGATATTTTCTCACATGGAGAGAATAGGAGCTACCATATCCAGTGACGCAATGAGGATACCGAGCTCTGCTATGAGTCCTGTCAGCAGCAGAGCCCACGTGGGCTCTCCATTAGCTTTACCGTGTCCAAAGACCTGTGCGTGTGCAAACACATAGACACACAGGAATAGAAAGTAACAGTCAGCTGTTCCTGGTATCACACATTTACATTTTAGGAACAACATTTTACATATGAAATGCAAATGTTTGTTTTGTAGCATTTGTGGTTTGACATTCCAGAGAAGGAAGTAAATATAATACAGAAACTCACAATACGAACATTCACATCTCACTGAAATTCATCTAAACTTTCTCAGTCTATTTTTAAGTTTCAAAACAGTATATCTATAACGTTTTACTTTATCACAGATATCACAAAACCACAAATGCTGCCATTTTATAATGTGCACATATATTGTTATTGTGATGAACAGCATTAACATTTGAGCATTTAGATATTTTGTGATCATAAATGTGTAGCTCTCTCACTCTAAGGAAAGGGATGATGTTATCTTTAGCAATGGCTTGCAGGAGGCGGGGAGCTCCGGTCAGGGACTGAAGTCCTGCACCCACTGTAGAAAAGAATGAGCCAATTACAATGACCCAAGGAGACGGCCAAGACAGTGTGCCAACCACCAAGTTTTTCCTGACGGCATCTCCAAATCTAAATACATCAGCAAGAACACGTGTGACACAACATGCTTGTTTCTATCTAAAAGTTTGTATTATATGCTTTAGATATATAACTTACTTATCTCTCAACACCACACCCTCAATACAGGCCCCAAACAGAACCACAGAGCTGAAATCTATCAAAAGAGTCATGGACTTCACGGGAACTTCAAATGAAAAATAACATTGCTCACAGTTTGTATAACAGTTTGTTTAAATAAAAAAAAGAGAGTAATAATTCTGTGAATTGCTGTAAGTACCAACAACAGTAAAGGATACAGACAAGAGAGGTCGTTGTAATGGCCAGAATCGTCCCTATTGGTATAGACTTCTGTGCGTCTCTTAGATCTCCAGATCTATTTGATCCTGCCATAATGCCTGACTCAGTGACAGAGAGGGAGACAAATATTGTAGTTAAAGTCATTTTCCATCAAGTTAAGGTACTTAAAACACTTAAAGGTTAGTGCACAGCCAGCTGGCTGTACATTACATAGCTTATTACATTATCATTCTCCAAAATAATAAATATGTGCACATTAAATAATGACTTTGTTTCAGATAAGAAATTGTACAAAATTCAGCTGGCTTAGACAAACCTTCTGTTACTGTAACTGTCTAGATTGACAATATGTTTATGTCCCTTATTAAACCATTCCCTTTTTTTTGTATTTATTAAAATAATATAGCACATAAATCTATAATTCCAAGTTGCATTCAAAACCACACATGCCCTTACTCTAATGCTAAAAAGTGTCACGATCAGCTGATGGGTCATTATTTAATAGAATGAAATAACTTCACATGATGTATCTCTATCATTCGCTCAAGCAGTTTAAAACAGATGTGAAAAGGGTGAAATATGTTTTATCATCACATGTAATGTTTTAAATACTATTTTAACTCTACATTTGTGCAGTAAAATGTACTTAAAAGAAGACCTGCATTTTTTACTTTCATTCATGGAGATAATATGGAAATTGCACCATGTGTTAGCGGAGGACTTCTGTCTCTGAATGGAAAACAAACACTTTTTGTGGCAGAGCTCTGACACTCCCGTAATGTCTTATCTTTTGTGTGAGTGCTTTCACATGCTGTCCATGTGATCTGTCTGGTGTGCCGAGCGTGTTGTTTGATCCCGATTCTAGTCCTCTTCAGTTTTGTGTTTCAGGATTCGGATACTCATGCTCCATATGTTTGTCTTCTGTTGTGAGCACACGAGATGAATGTTTGCTCGTGAGTTTTGTGTTTTGTGAGTGTGTGCAGTTTCGAGTTCGCTCTCTTGTCCGCGTGAGTTGTTGTGTAGCATGCAGTTTGTGTTTACATCGGCCACGTGTTTTTATGTAATGTCTTGTGCTGTGTAGCGCACAGCTTGTGTTTTCACTGGCTGCGTGCGTTCTTGTCGTCTTGTTTTGTGAGGACAGGCGGCTTATGAGTGTTTTCATTGGCTGCATGTTCATGTCATGTTTTTTGTCCTGTTATTGCGTAACCCCACCCATCTTGTTTCCTCGTTATTAGTTTAATTTCCCCCACCTGTCCACCTTTGTTACCTGCCCTGTTTGTTCCCTATTTATTCTCCCTGTTTTTGCTGTGCTGTGCTGGTTTGTTGTCATTTTAAGTAATTCAAGTAATTCTTCTGATTAATAAGGCCCTTCTCTGCATCTTTGGGTCCTCGCCTCAGTCTTTCACCCCGAACCTGGACATATATAGTTCTTTTTGTTTTGCTTTTGATTTTTTTTTTTTTTACAAAAAGAGCTATGTTATTATTCTGATGTATTAAGTATAACAAGAGTAGAAAAAGTCAAAAAGCCAAGAAGGTCCCCTAGAAATTCTTATTTTCTTAGTTTTTTTTGTTGTTGTTTATTTCCAACTTAAGTAGCATCATGATTGTCTTCTAAAGTATGCCTTCATTGGTGTGAAGAGCTCCATTTCCGCAGTAGTAAGGCAGCAAAACCTGAGGTGATCATGACTTAATATACAGATAGTGTGCAGATTAAATGTTAATGTTCAGGGGTCTAAAGCCCTCTTACATTTGGCGTTGTGCTATGGGTGTCAGCCAAAACAAGACAAATACTCAATTGCATTCTAAAAATAAGCCCCAAAAAACAGCCCACCACTTCAGCAATTCTTTGAAAAAACAAGTCAATTATAAGAACTGGAATTGGCAACTCTGCCTGCTTCCCAGAGTGGCCCTCGTAGACCGAATTTCAAATTATTTTACCATTTAGAATAAAGTATTCAAGGGTGTAATAAATGATTAATAAATAAACCATATAAATTTCTTAAAAATATAATTTTTTAATTTTGATAAATTTCTTAACCAAAAAGAACATATGAGTTTTACCTGTGGCAGAAGGAAAAAAGATTCCCACCAAGAGAGTGAAGGAAGTGGCAATGTCAGCCGACACATAGAAGCCAAAGGTCTCCATGGATCCATGGACATCAACAGAGGACAGACTTGCCTTTTCGAGAATCTGCCCTTTCTCCATGTAATCCCCCCACATGTTTTCTGCACATAGATTCATAAAAATTACATATACATATATATATATGTATGTATATATATATATATATATATATATATATATATATATATATATATACATATATATAGGAATATAGAGAAATATAATGCATATCAAAGTGCAAGTGCCAAAAAATGGAAAGCCCTTTTCCATCACTTTCAAATTTTCTAATCTGTTTAAATTTTTTATTTACTTACCTTTAATGATACCACTGGCCAGACCAGGAATCCCCAGGATCTCTGTAACATTGTTCTGAATGAAGTATTCATCACAATGTGCACTGCTGGAATTCTCAGAACTGCAGAAGTTCGTCCAGAGCTTGCTGGGAACCGTCTCATTACCAACAGCTACTGTTTTCCCACAAACATCAAACAAATCACGAACCAATGTCCGGTTTCCTAACATGCAGATCCTACACATGGTAAAACAAATAAATCAAATGGTGATATACTTATTTGTATCAAATTATACTACTCATTATACTATTACATGTTGTGTTTTGTTTTGTCTAAAAACATATTACAGAAAGACTTACGGAAACTCAGGAGGGTGGAAGATGGATTTGATTGCTCCGGCATAAATAGAAACAATGGAGATTATGACACAGGCCAGGAAAAGGGAGGCAAATTTGTTGACGTACTTGACCCCCACAAAGACAACTACCGCCATAAGGCTCAAACATATTGTGCCATACACACGCATGTTATTCAGCATTGCACCACTCCCTGAATGAATATCTGCAGGATGGAATATGGCAGCCTGGGGAATCAGATATTTCTGTTGACAATAAGAGTTGAATAATGATTAATTTCAGAGCTGGGGTTTTGGATCATTGTGTGAGTGTGGTCATAATAAATGAAGACTGACCAGAAATATTTCAATTGCTCCCAGTATGTACATGGCAGCAGCAAAGGTTGTGCCTAAATAAAAACAGAGACCAACTGCACCACCAAACTCAGGCCCCAGAGACCGAGATATCATGAAATAGGCCCCACCAGCTGCCAATTAAAAATAAATAGATAAATACATTTGTGTGTGTTTGTACTGTGAAATGTTGTAATAAAAACATTATAAATTACCTGGAACAACACCATTGGTGGCTATGGCACTCATTGAGATTGCTGTCAACATTGTCTGTTAAAAATAAATAAAAAGATAAAATCATACATTTAATCATTTAAACTATATTTTATAATGTTTATTACCCTAAAGGGCTATCTTGTGCTTTTTAAATATCAAACTCACTATGTGCACTGACTGCAGAGTTACAGAGCTCACATACTACACTTGCTGCCTGACTAATCAATAACAGCTCCATTTGAGGTGGTAGTTATTTTTCTGGGTAAAACTTTAGTTTAGGGTCCAATTCTCACTATTAACTGGTTATTTACTAGCATGCATATTACTAGGGTATTGGCTTTTTATTAGTACTTTTAAAGTACAAAACATTACTCCAGTAACAGTAACAAAATGTTCTTTAAAAGTTTTCTGGTTTTAATAATGTTCTCAAAACATTAGCACAAAATCATTATCATGGCAGTTTTTTTCTGAAGTGTTTTAGTTGGATGTTTTTCTATGCTTTTTAAGATAAAGAAATGGCATACTCCTTTCTTTTGAATGTTCTCTAAACACTCAAAAATTTTCCCATTGCATTTGCAAAATGGTAGAATGGAATGTTCCCTCAACATCTGCATAACCATGAAAAAAGGAACAACATGGGGGTGAGCAAATTATGACCAAATTTTCATTTTTGTGTGAACTAACCCTTTAAGAGCATTTTTTTTTTGTATACAACATTTTATTGAAAAGTCTCTAGTTTTTCTCTCATCTCAGAATTCTGCCAATTTCACTTAAACAGTCAATGTTCACCTTTTTTCTGGCTTCCTATTTCCATTGCTCCATATTATTTGACACACCTTTATTTACTGTCTGTGTCAGTGCCAGTGTCAATTTGATTAATTTCAATAATAGACTGTTTGTTTACAGGATAAAATGTGCCAGAAAAGCCATGTTCAACACAGCCTTCAGAACAGTGTACCTATGAGGATGTGTCTGCAGTAACTCACGCATGAACAACACATGAGAACGATGATGAAGGACTGGACGACACCAGCTGTACCCACTATCCAGGTGAGACGCAGAAAAAGAATTACACCAAATATGTTCTGCAGACATGGCAGGTACACTCCCATCAGAGTACCCATGTTCGGAGACTACAGTGAAAAAAGCAGGAAAGAGAAAAGTCTCTCAGAAATAAGATTTTTAGTTTTGATAAAGAGAAAATATCATTTTCACTTTTTTAGTAACCTTGGGCACTTGTCTTCTGGATGCATCAGCACTTTCAGCCTCTTCATGTTCTTTGGCTCCCTGAGTAACATTTGTGTAATTGACCAGCCGGCTGAGGAGAGACGAGACTTTCGGCCGGATGTCCAGCTCTTCCTATGGAAACATATTTAAGATGTATAGCAGAATTCAACACAAAGCATTTCCATTATTCATGTGAAATTACTGATATTAAAGTTATTGAGATTTTAGATTATACATTTTGTGGGAAATACTGCAAAGAAAAGGAAAATTAACAAGGAACCTCAAATAGAGCCAGGTTTTTGTCGTAGAAGTCATTCCTTTTAGCCGCCGAGTCTGAACTGCTGAGAAAGGGACTGTCTTCTTTATGATTGCCATGATCTGGAGGGGTAAGACAATGCACACTTTATTTACTGTATTTAACATACTTGATAAGTCCTTGATAAGTAATTTGAGTTTTTGAAAAGAATCTTCGTTCTGTACATGTGTATGGTGTCCATAAGCTTTTAGATGTAATTTTTTTCCCAGCCTTACTTTGGTTTACTATTTCATTATCCTTTTATTATGTGATACAACTTATTTATTCATTTATCATTTATATCCCCTCCAACTGATGAAGGATTTTTTTTCACCAGAGAGAGAGAGAGAGAGAGAGAGACATTAAAATAAAGAAAGATTGTTTTGTTTGTATCCAGACACTTTTAGGGTGGAGTTTATTTTCTCGTAATAACTTTTTTCACCCACAACTATGTAATTTCCTGTCCTACGCCTACTGAATTATTATCACTATGTCCCATTATTTACGCTCTTACATTGTGTCATTGTGTTACAACAGAATCAAATGGAATCATTGTCATTATATTTTTTGAGTTTTTTGAGTGTCTGGAGAAGGCTGATATTCCCAAACTCTTAACAAATTCAATGAGAAAATGCTATTTTGAAGTATATGGTAATGGTACAGAGAAATGTACATCACAAAAAAAATTTTTTAACCTGTTTTTGCACAGAGTTATACATTTGATGATTTCTAACAGTGTTCAAATAATGAAGCTTAATTCATAGTATTTTGTTATGATGTAGTTTCATAAGAACTTGATGATGAATCCAAATGATGAATCCTTGCAACTGCTCAAGTATGCTTTAAACTCTTTTCTAAGATTGGCATCAAGCAATAAACGCATTTTGTATTGCGTTTTGTATTGAACATCTCCCTCTCTGACCTTTCTTTCGTTCTATCATTATGTACTTTAATCGGGTCACTGAATCTGAACACTTAATAAATCTGATTGTTTTGTGTCCTCACACTCTCTGCTCTCACAACAAATGTCAATACAAACACTGCCAAAGCTAGGCACCCAAATACAATGCCAGTCTTACTTATGCTTTCTATGATAGAAAACGTTACTAAATTTGTAAAATCAGTTTGATCTGTACTGTCCTACTTAGAATTCTTTTTTATTTTATTTTATTTTATTTTAGTCTTATTGAAATGAGCCTCATTTAAGAGAGAGGAAAATAGAATTTTCATATTTCAAAATTTGCAATTAATGTTTGTAAGTTCAGAAAGGATTGTAACCAAATATAATTTCTCAAAAATATGTAAACAAGACAAATTATAAGAAAAGATATTAGTTGGTCTGATGACAAGATTGTGTTGAAATCTCTTTGTTCTCTCTATTTGTTTTCCATAGGTCTCACTCACCTGTGTCCAGGGTTAATGTGCCATTATAAGTAGAGTTTGCATTAGCATTGCTGTGGATCATCATGTTTATCTATGTACAGCAAGGCAGGCAGCACTCTGAACAGTGCACACGGTCTAAATCCAGGTCAATGTGAACTATTAACTGTTACTGAGAGAGCAAGGGGGATCAGTATTCACACGCATGCATACACGCACACACATTCCTGAATATGTGGTTTATGTGGACTCTCTATATTTGCAATGGTGTCATTTCAAGGGAACTCACACTGCATCGAAACACTGTGGGAATGCCTTTGCGTGATTGTGTCGTGAAGCACATATGGAATCAGTCCAATAGCTTGACAGAATGTAGTAGGCAGGTGACGTTGTCGACCAGGGAACTATAAAGTATGCCCAAACCAGTCAGCTTCTGTGCCTTCAGCAAGCACTCTCTGCATCCTTATGTGTTTATCTGTCTCAGTTCAGTAAAAAGAACTGTTGGACAGGAGTAAACAATATTTAAAAAAATCTAAAAGTAAAAATACATTATGGTGAGCAAACAACAGTTTAAGAACAGTTTAATCCCTGCCCATACTACATACACGTTCTTTGTGTTGCTTGTTTAGAAGCGCAGCACACTCAAGCAGGGGCTGACTACGAGCACTATTAGCGCTTACCATGAAGAATGCTGGGCTCCTGCCAGGCGCTCTTTGAAGGGCGGCTCATGTTGCTGCTACAAACAAGAGACACTTGCTACAGTATCTCTCCTCTGAGTCTGCATCGTCTTTCAAAGCCTAGATGCTACCCACCAAGCCACTAATAGCTACATTGACGTTAGTGTGTAAACCGCTACATACCTGCACACAATGTCAGTATTGCATGTTTACCAGACTGATATGCTTAGAGACATGATGTGGGCAAAGGGGGTAGATCAGAAGTAATTCCAGAACTATGTCTTGCAGCAGATCTGTCTCTCCAGGCCACCAAAGAGATGGCCAAGTCTGTGGCCATGGAGGGGCATCTGTTGTTGATCTTTTCCGGTATCAAAGAAAAAGACATGAGGTTTCTTTAGGATGCCCAACTTTCTCCATCTTGCCTGTTCAGTGATGCTGTACGTTTTGCAGTAGAAAGGTTTTAAGAGGATAAGAAGCAGGCGGTGTTCCAAAAGTTCCTCCCTTACCGCTGTCAGGTCTCAGGGGCTACTGGGCGGGAGTAGCCCCAGCCACTAAGCTTCTCGCACAAGGCACACCCAAAACAACTGAAGCCCTCGCAAGGAGGCAAAACGGACCTGAGGATCATTACATTAACTACATAAAATCTGAGGGGTCCTGAGGGCAGACCCCTCCAGGGGTAAACTGTTTCCATCTCACTTTATGGTGCCCATCTCCCCTTAGTGCCCTCAGATGTCCATTTTGTCAAGCCCGTTACCTTATGTGCTTCGGTGCACTGGACTTCCCAGTGAGCGAAAATCATAACTTCCGTCTGGAAACATAGTAGTGGGCCAAGGGAGCCACAGAATGTGTTACTCAGAATGTGCAGGGAATCCGTATTCAGGGAATCCGAATTCTACAGCTAGTACTTTATTGTTCCAAAAAATGAGGGAAGGTCAAGTTCAAAATGCTTACTCTGAAGTTACTCTGAAAAAATTGTGTCATAAATCAGGCTTGCAGACTGGTTTGTCATGATAGATCTTAAGTACGCATACATCCATGTGACCATCCTCCCTCAACACGGGAAGTTCCTAGGTTCTTCCTCTATGCCTAGGTCTATCGCCTTGCACTTTCATGAAGCTCTGGCTGCACCGTAACTCCAGGGCATCCACAAACTAAACTATATAAACAATTGGTTGATTTGAGCGTAATCTGTGCCCATTGTACAAGTTGGCTCACCAGATCATCCTATGGGCCCAAGGGAAGATTCTCTCTTTGATTGCAGTGGCCAATCTGGGGCATCTAAACCTGTCGAGGCAGAGGCTGAGGCCGAGGCCTGGGGGAATTGAGACTCCACCCTGATGTGATGGAGCTTCTGTGGGAGAAGTTTGGCAAAGCCAAGGCGAATCTGTTTGCATCGCTAAAAATGACACATTCCTCACTCATCTAGCTTCTCTTGGGCTGAACATCATGGTACATCACAGACCTTGAGTCTCTCCTCGATGTCCCTCCTCTGGAGATTCCACCCAAGAGGGACCTTCTGTCTCAAGTGAAGGGGTTAATTCTTCACCTCCAGCCAGAGCTATGAAAAGTTCTGGCTCATAAGTTCTGGTCTCTTAACTGAGGTTATTGAAACCATCCTTTACTCCAGAGCTCCCACCATGAGGAACCTTAATGACTCAAAGTGGAGTTATTCCTCTCGCGTACTGCCCCCCTCCCCCCACCTAACAACCCTCAACCCTTAGTACTGGAAGTGTCCACATAAACCCTGTTTACATTGTAATAGCCATGCCATCACACACACACTAGTGTGTATGTTTTATGGGGACTCACCTCTCTCAAATACACACACACGAACATGCTTAGATCCATACGGTGTATTCACCAAAATATGCACACACACAACCTCACAGATTCAGAGAACCTCATAAACTGAACACAAACTACAAACTACTCTGCTACAGTCCTACACAAAAGTCAATGTGAAAGCAGAATCACACTGTTTAGGGTGAGGAAAACAAAAACAAAAAACACAATAAAAAGACCTTCCATACAACTCATCCAAAACTTTAAGACATTTTAGTTGATTAATGAATAAAATGCTTGAAAAATCTGAAAATTAACATTGTTATCATCATATTGTAATATATTCCTTATTAAATGAGAAAATAAGAATGGTCAAAGGCTGCCATCTAGGGTTATACTTTGACAACTGTTCTTTCCTCTTTCGATTTTGAAAACTACAATGTTTACAACTTTTATCCTGAGCAGTATTTAAAGAATAATTTCTAAACAAAGCCTAACATAAATGACTTGACAGCCCCACACAAAATTTCTCTTGATTTGCCTGCAGGAGGGGGACGCAGGAGCTTTATGGCAGCAAGTCTGAACACGTTAACAGGACTATGCCAAAAGCCGTAGATCAAAAGCCAAAGCTATAACCCCACTAATGTTTAGTGTGAGCTGGTCAATAGCAACATTTATTCAATCTATAGAACATGACTTGTTTGCAGAGAAGATTGTGTAATTATACTTTTTATCTACTTTCAACAATTTTTAAACATCACATACACAAACTGTTGTTCCAGAGTACATGGAAAGACATTTGGTTACCAGATGTAAAAAAAAGTTCTGTTCAAACATCTGCAAACTGTTGCCCAGACAATAGCCTAAAGGTAGACCAGCTTCAGTGCAAATAGTGAATTTACCTCCAAAGGAGAACATATTGAATGCACAAAACCCTTTTGTGTTGGAAAATGCAAAAGCTGATTAACCTCAGGAAGAAATAAACTAGCTGGTAAGAAGCTTATGTGTGAAACTGGCCAAACAACCCAATTATTAAACATTTAAGGCCTTCATTATTAGTCAAAGTCATGCTGTTTAGGCCGATTTAGCCCTTGAGTTTTTTTTTTCTCTTCCATAATTGTTATTTTATGCATAACTGGTTGCTTGAAGTGATTATGTTCACTCATGTGTGCCTCTGTCTGTGATTTTTTATTTATTTAATATTTTAAATTTTGAGATTAATCATTGTGCTCAAAAACTACATTCTCCTAATGTGTAATGCACGTAACATTATTTAGTGCAGTGCTTAGGATACTTTGGAAATGAGTGACTTATGCACATTTACAAACGATAGTGATTGATAGCCTATTTTATGTGTTTTTCTTAAGAAATTTGTTACACAATAGTCCATTACAGGTAAATTGAATTAGATGAGTACAGTTGAATAAGTCTGTGGAATTGGACCCTGCTGGGGGAGAAAAACTGAATGCTTTGATGTGCGTTAATGAGGGAGAGACTGTACTGTACTGATGAAGCTCCAGTTACTGAAAACATTAGCACAAAGAAAAAAAAAACTATACTGCACTATGAAAGCACTATGAAAACAACACTGTAAAAAAACAAGTACATTATGCCAATAAAACCCTGCAATATAATGAACAATATTTAGACGATTATTTTCAAAAGATAGCTTTTTATCAAAAGTCAAACCAGCACAAGGCCTACACTGAAAAAAGTCAAATGTGTCTTTTTCCCAGCACGTTTCAAATTATTCCCTGAGTGTTTTATGATGACTGAGTGTTTTTTCCTTTTGTGGCTTGTAATTGTTAATGTGATGAGTGTTTATGTGATGCAGTCAATAGTTTCAGAGCCACCATATTATGTGTAATTCCCATGAGATGATTTCATTGTAATATTGTAAAATTTTAAATCATTTAAATAAAGCATACAGTTTCTATATAACACATTTTTTTAGGTTCACACTGCTTACAACATCTGCAGTTACGTGATCTAAACAGATACAGTAGCCTACCATTCAAAAGTTTTGGTTTGGTAAGTTTTTTCTCTTGATCAAAAATACACTAAATACATAAATATCATTACTATGTCAAACTGTTTTCTATTTTATTATATTTTGAAATGTAATTTATTCCTGTGATAGCAGGAGAAATTACCGCAGTGTTCAGAGCCACATGAACCTTCAGAAATCATTCTACCATGCTGAGTTGGTCCTTTCTCAATGTTCTAATATACACACACTCCAAACAGAAAGGCCTCCTTCACAAATCATGTGATTAGACTTTATATGTTTTGCTATTTGTTTTTTGTAATTAGTGCTTCATTATTAAAAAAAACTATAATAAACAACAATAAATAATTCATTATTTTATCAAGTCAATTGCTAAATGCAAAGTATTTAGACGACCCCTCAGTATGCTCTAAAATAGATAGATTGTCTGCATTTGTTACTTTTTTCTATCAATATACTGCATGAGATTAGAGAGAGATAAGTCCATTTAAGACATTCTGTGGTTGTCAGGTACAGCTATCTTTCAACAAAAAGTAATACAGGCCCTCTTTGTGGAAGATGATCTATTGTTACCTTGAGAAGTCAGAGACATTCTTGGTGATAAGGCTCCCACTCAAAAATGGGATGCCGTTGGTATTTCTGTGTCAAATAACTACCCCTAAGGTAATAAAGAAGTTTTTTTTTTCCAGGAATCAGTTGAGGTATAGTAGGACACATCGACTGGGTTTGTGTTATACCACTCATTAAAAAACACACAGAACAGGACAGTATTTATGTCAATCATATATTCAAGAAGAAAAAGATTGTTTATCTGTATTCCTCACTTTCTTCATTTATTTTGCTCTTCGTAACGTGGAAGTAAGGCATGACGTGGTGTGTGGGTTTGACTGAGAGCTGATGCTTGTCCAATACAGGCCTGTTTCAGCACAATGACTGCAGTGTGTAGTGCTTTAAACATTGCGAAGCTGACACACTAAAAAACAAAGTTAGCAGTGTGAACACCCTCCTTCTGCCCTGCCCCTCCTAAATTGAAATGATCCAACTGTGCGACTGCCATTTAAGACTTCTTCAGTAACCTACATGCTTACGCATACAAAATCATATAACCTCATCTGGTAAGAAATCTACAAGCTCAATAAACACCCACAATCTCTTCTACCATAGTTTCTCATGTCTATAAGGTGATCAAAAGGCTGAAGTGAATGTTAAAATACTCCCTAAACTCACAAACAGGCATGCAGGCACGTCAAAGGCCAACATAGGATTTATTCAATACAGACCTGCTCTGTCATGTACAAACACATCTTCTGCTAGAAAATTTTAATATAAGAATGTTTTACAATCATTCCAGCCTGTCATTTACATAATCAAAGAAAAAGAGATTGAAAAAGAATTTAAAGATCCAGTAGTATATGATCCAGTAGTAGTGTTAGATTATTAAAAATGCATTGGAAATGCATAATGTGAAAATTATTTTTTGTATAGCCTACAGAGTAGATTTTCTGTTTTCTATTTTTAAAATGTTCTAATAAAATGTTCTTTTGAGGCATTTGAAATTTATACCACTGATTTTTTTGCTGCTCATGAGAGATTATTTATAATATAATTTTTGGCTGTTATTCCAAATGATTTATAATTAGCTGTATAATTATTCATTATGATGTGCTGTAAGACAAGAATATGCAAATACAAAAACTTTTTTCCCCTGCAGTGATTCATTCAATGATTCACTTTGTTCATTCATTTTAACATGAAAGTTCAGCATGTTACATTTGTCAAAAAAATAAATAAATGTAAATTAAAAAAGCCTATAGGCACAAACATCCCAAATTTAAACCCTTTTATCCTGACACACAAAGGGTAAATAGACAACTGTTTCTCCACAGACCTGGTGGTCTCTCAATATGCCAGTTACAGCTGCAGTTAACAGATGGTGATGTGTCTTCTTCATGGGATGTACGTCTATTAGTTTCTCTCTTTGCTAGATAATGAAATGGAAAATATGGAGGAAATAAATGCCAGTTAAACCCTCAGTTGCTATCTTGGCACAAAGAGAGGGTTCCATCTTTTGTGTCCATGAATACTTGAGGCCTGTCCCATTATTGCAGAACCCCGCCTCTGCTTTGGCTCTTGATTGTTTCCCTTTGTCACCACCATGGTGCTTGGCATGTCAGCACTGTACCAAGAGTCTCAGCTTGAGTTACTTTTATATCACTCCCCGTACATCGCATTACATATACGTCATTTTATAGAGATGCATCTTTGCGACATGGTAAAGGTCTCTCAGAACTTCCCAACAAGCGATGCAAGCAGTCAGTGGGTCCCATGAAGATAGTAACTGAACAATTTTCATGATAACTAAACAGCTGATGGTTTTGAGGATGTTTATAATGGAAAATCTAAAAAAATCTAACTTTTAAAGTTAATAAACTTTCAGTCTTAACTCCTGATGTAGTTAAACCCAAGTTTTATGCTAAGAGAGAAACATTTCACAAAGTGATACACAAAAAGAAAACTTACCATCTGAGCTAACTGTGTCTCCATGTCCAGGGAAACCTCCCTGTCCTGTGTCTCTGTAATCCACCCAGTTTATTCCCTCCAGACTGTCATAGTTGGACGGTGAGTTATCCTGTACTGGTACCACAGTGAAATGGGGCATGTTTTCATCTGTGAATATCTGTCCCTCTCTTTCTCTTATTTTGGCAGATAGCACGTTCCCGGCCAGCTGAACTCTCCTGAAATCTCCAACACATTCCTCTAGTCTTCCCTCACTTCCTCTCATACCATTAGCATAGTCCCCACCTTCTTCTCCCAGTCCCTCCTCCTGTTGGACAAATAGAAAGACTCTGAAACTTTGGCCTGTCACAGTTTCCCCCAGCTCTTGCTCTCACTCTCACTCATGTTTCCCTGTTTAATATGTGAATCACAATCTTGATGGAGAAAATCTAGACCCATTACAGTCTTTGTATAAATATAGCTTAGGGTAAAACATTAAACCATTTATATGCTAAAATCTCCCAGTTTTCTGTTTTCCAGGGGAAAACCTTTCATGGAATTTTTCAGCATGAAAGAAAAGGAAATGGTAAATTAATTGGCAAGACATGACTGTACAAACAGCACCATGTTCCAACAAGTTAATAGGTAACAGCTCTCATACATTCACAGAATAAAAGCTTTGACCAAATATATACTGGAGGTGCACCAAAATGTACAAAACCTATTTTAGGCATCGTCAGCAAATGTACAAACAAGAGTCTGGAACTATTTGGAGTCTATATATCCTTTCAAGGAACTGCATGTCACCAGACCACAAAGGACGTGGGACCGTTGGAATAGTGTGTAATTAAGCTTCCCTTTTTTCCATAATTCCACAAGATCACATCATTTTGTAGCCCTGCCCAAAGCAAGAAGCTAAGTGCAACTGGATTTTTGTTTAAAGGAACTATATGATATGACTGATTTTTTTTTTCCAAATGCAGTTTTATTAGGGTAATCCAAATAACAGGCAGAAGCTCAAGACCATAACATGGAACCAGGATAACGCACTAGAAGTTACAGTATAATAGTAGCAAAGAGTGACTGTGAAAACCAGGTTTATATAGACAGACGTGTCAAGGGTAAATGAGAAACATCTGAAAATAATCTGGGATAAGATGTGAGGAGAAGAGCCCTCTGGTGGCACTCCAGCTGGTAATTTTAACAGTAGTTCTACACTGTTAATACACTGTTCAAAAGGTTGTTTTTAAAATAAGTTTCTTACGCACACCAATACTATCATTTATTTTTATATAGTAAAAGTAATATTATTGTTAAATATTATTATAATACCATTAATAGCAATAATCCAGGGAGATTTTTGTATGCAGAAGGAGTCTGACAACAGCTGCTTCACATGGAGATCGTCTCAGGTTACGTATGTTACTTCAATTCCCTGAAGAGGGAACGAGATGCTGCGTCAAAAGCGCTAAGGGAATACCTTGACGATAGTCTCGTGAAGCACTATGTAAACGTTCAATCGACCGAGTGTGAGTGACAGTCGCAAGTCGGTGACGTCACGAACCAGGGTGATAAATGCATGCCTGAAACCAGAGACGGAGTGTCTAAAGCAAGCCCGGAAGGCGCGAGGAGCTGAGGTTAAAGACCTAGCATCTCGTTCCCTCTTCAGGGAACTGTGGTTACATACGTAACCTGAGACGTTCCCTTTAAAGGGAACTTGCGCTGCGTCAAAAGTGCTGGGGGAACAATATACCAATGATATATATCAACGCCACCTCCTCGGAGGGGCATACAGTACCAACTGTTTCCATATACATTTCGCATCACACTTATTTACACTGTCCATACTCATTGCATTACCTTAAATCTACTGCTTATCTTAGGCTAACATACAATTTTAACATACAATCTACCTGTAAAATTCTATTTATGGTTAGAGACATCTGTATATTACATTTACATTTATAGTAAATACTCACCTGTAAATGCTGTTTATAGTAAGAGACACCTGTAATTATATTTATAGCACACACTCACCTGTTATAGTAATAACCATCTGTATATTTATATTCATTGTACATATTACCTGTAAATCCTGGACATATCCATTTCCTGCACTTATGCAACTATTGTATAGATCCTGCACTTGCTGTTATTGCACTTAACTGCATTTGGTTGCCTTGTACCTGTACTTGTGTAATGACAATAAAGTTGAATCTAATGGGTGGCAGCTGAGGAGGGATGCCTTTGCGAGACCTGGCACCTTAGCATCAGGACCTCTTCAATGTAGCCTTCTTGGTAAGGATGACGGTCCTCAGATCTGTCCTCCTGCCAGCCTGACCCCCTGGCTTTATGGTAAGAGATAAGGAGATAAGGTAGCGCCCGTCTCACGAGCCTGGGCGGTATCAAAGACCGCCAGGCGGGAGCGCTCTCAAACGCTGACCGAGCATGCTCTTTTTCCAACAAACACACACAGCGAGTGCTTGTCCCACCTGAAATGTAGTGAGCACATGGAGACACACACTGCACAAATGTTTGATTTGATTTTAAAATTGTAGAACCCTTTTCTTTTAAACTAGTCTAGGGAATAGTTCAGTTGAAGGAAACTCAAACAACCAGCGTGACAACAACACACACACTCTCAGACAGTGCTTGCTGAAGACACTCAAAGCTGCCATCACCGGTTTTCGGCACATATTTGTCACCCTGGTTTGTGACGTCACTCACACTCTGTTCATCATGTTCGATTCTGTGCCGCCTGCCTCTTGTTAATCGCTTATCTGGATTGGATTGTATATCAGATGATTCTGGACTCGTTTGCTGCCTATCCTAACATTCTGCCTGTTATGACCATTCTCTCTGCCTTGCCCTTGACATTGCTATTCTGCCTGGTGATTCAACCTCAGCCTGTTTGTACCTCGATGCTGTCTAACCTAAATAAACTGCACATGGATCTTAACTTGCCTGAGTCCTCGTCACAGAAGACTTTGCCCACTACAGATCCAGTGGTTTTTCAACACTTCTCCAATGAACTGTTAACCCAGGCCAATCAACTGGTGAGTCATCAGCAACAGCTTGAGCGATTAACTACCATGACAGAGGAACTGATAAAGGCAGTGTGCTGCCTCCATCAGCGTCTAACGCACCAGAGATTTCCCAGAGTCAGGTGGTCATGCCATTGAATATTCAGCCCACGACTAGTAGTCCCCAACTAGCGTTTCCGGAAAAGTTTGACGGACCTCTGAACAAATGTAAAGGCTTCCTCATGCAATGCTCTCTTTTTCTGGCCCAACAACTTGCTCTTTAATCGTCTGACCAGGGCAAGATCTCACTAGTATGCTCACTGCTCAATGGGAAGGCTCTAGATTGGGCAACGGCGGTCTAGGCCAGTCAAATGCTAGAGCAATCTACTTATACCAGCTTTATTCAACGTCTGTGCACTGTTTTTTAACACACTGAAGGAGGAAAGAGCACTGGGGGAAAGCTGCTAGCGTTTCGACAAGGAAACAACACCGCAGCTGAATTCGCTTTGACTTTCCAAACACTCACTGCACAGACTACAAGGGTAGAGAACACATTAAAAGTACTGTTCTGCCAAGGTCTGAATATAGACTTACAGTCTGAGCTGGCCTGCCGAGACGAAGACAAAACTTTGGACCAATTCATTGAGTTGGCTATCTGCACTTACAGTCTGATTCGCTCACAGAGATCCCACAGAGTCACTCCCGCTGCTCAACTTCCTGCACTCAATGACTACGAAGAACTCAAACTCACCTTTCTCTGAAAGAAAGGGAACACCGGTTAAAAAACCAAAAAAAAACACCTTTGCCTCTATTGTGGTCTCACCGGACATCTGAGAAGCGAATTTCCCACCTGGCCATCACAGTGATCTCGTAGGGTGAGTTTACTGATTTCAGCTACTTCCCACAATAATTGCTTCAATCTATCAGTTACTCTCATACATCAAGCACAAATTATTAAATCCAAGGCACTGATTGCCACAGTCTCGTCTTGTTTCACTTCTGGGTCCTGTTGGTGTATCCTCCCGTGCCCTCGTTTCACCTGTCGCGTCAATCACTTGTCAAGTCATGTCAGGTGTCCCTAATGTGTCCACTCATTAAATACCCCCCTGAGTCCCCATGTGGTTGTCATTTGTTGATACCGTTTCGTGTGTAATGAGATACCAGTTCCTAGTATCCTGTTTATGAGTTTATCCTGACGTTTCTTGCACGACAGGTGCCGTTTTGTTTGCATTTGATTTGATTTCATTAAAGAGTTTTAGTTTACCCCTTATGTCTGCGTCTTCTGAGTCTGTCAGCCACTAAAGTGTGACACTGATAGACTCTGCGGCCACAGGAAATTTTATTGATGAGGAATTGGTACGACAACACCACATTCCACTAATCCTGTGCAAATATCCTTTGGCAGGCAGCGCTAGATGGGCACACCAATGTATGACACACCACCATTAACTTAGGGCTCCAAGTAGGCATTCTGCACACTGAAACCATCTGTTTCTTTGTCTTTCACTCCCCACACAACCAAATCATTCTGGGCTTTCCATGGCTTAGAACAGCAAAGAATTGCCAAGGTTTAAACCAAGCTGGATCTTCCATATTCGAGAAGGGGACAAATGAAAAATGGCCTACTCCACAAGCAATGGGCACTACAAATATCTTGTGATGCCCTTCTGACTCTCCAATAGTCCTTCAGTATTCCAATCCTTCATCAATTATATATTTAGAGACATGCTAAACCAGAGACTAGTCATATATATTGACAATTATATCTAAGGAGACAGGAACCGGCAGACATTAAACAGACTTTAATGATAAAATAAAACAAATACAAAATAAACAATGGTGGCAGTCCCTCACGGATGACTGCCGCCCACACGAAAAAAGTACACAACAGCCTGGTCCAATGGCTGGTTTGAGGATAGAATTCTCATGGTCCGTCACCGTTATTCCTGAAACCATCAATGACTGGTTTCAACGGAGTGAGGCGGTATGGAATCAAGCACACGTCTGTGGTGGAAATTCTTTTCCTAAATGTTTGTCAATAAAGCACAAGTGAGATTCTCGAAAGGTATAACAATCTTAAAGCTTTATTTCTTTGCCAGAAAGGCATTCACACACACAGACAACGTCTAAGCATGTGAAGGCAAAGAGCATAAAGTTTCATTACTTTTCATACAGTTTTCTAAGCCCCCACCTTCACTTCTTCTCAGATCAGCTCGTCACGCTTAACTAAACACAATATGTATTCTACGTGTACTAGGTACAGTTTGGGTCTGTGCTTGCTAGCAACGTACAACAGAAACAGAACATTCAGTTATATTGATAAGCTTGCCTACGTCTAAGGATAAGGATTAATAATTGCATATACTTCTAAAGATTAATAAGTACATAAGAAATAAAATGATCACACGTCAACCTTCAACTAGCAGTAAATGGAACCAAAGAACAAGCAGACAATCACTAAAATCCTCAACCAATCAACCAGGGATCTACATCTGCGTTTACCATGCAAGAAACACCCAGGTATGTGGGTCCATTTAAAATTTCCAAGCAAGTTAATCCAGCATCTTATCTTAGTCCATCGTTTTTGTCTTATTCAACTTCCTGCCAATTACAGCATCTCTCCTACTTATATATCCTTACTGAAACTGGCCGGTGGCCTGAGGGTGGAACAAGAAGACAGTGATCCCTCTGTCACAAATGCCAATGAAGTTTCTACCAGCGGCCAAATGAGGTTGCACTCCCCTGAGTACTAGCTACAATTACCATGCACCCTCTTTCCGAGATTGATCCCCACACACCTGTCATGCATTCTCACAGACTATTTAACCCTGGATACTCGGCATCTCATTGCGAAGTCTTGTTTGTCTCGGCTACATTTCTGAGCGTAATTAATCCCTGTTTTATCCTTGCCTGTGTTCTGATTCTGCCTAGTTCATGGTGTTCGATTCAGTGCCTTACCCTCTGAGGCTGCGGGTGGAAGTGAGGTGACGGAGGATAATTTCATTAATCTGTATCGGAGAGGAATGTATCAGTGGCCCTGCCGTTCGGGCTGTCTCTAGCACTACACATTTCCGAAAAGCGGAAAAGCTGCTTTGACTCCGCAACAAGCAGTGAGGTTGAGGTGGGAATAGGCGAACATTCAATAATTTTAAAAATAAAAAGAAAGCCCCTTACGGACAGCTTCTGCATTCACAATTTATTAGCAATTACATCACCAGCCTCGCCTGTGTAACTAGCCATTCGCTTGCATCTGGCAAGGGTGACCAAAAAAAAAAACCCTCAATACATAGTTCCCATATGACGTCTGCACATACGTCACTGTACAGTCTCACCCATAGCGTGGGGCATCGCGTGTTTCGCTCGAATACAATTTGCAGGCGCACAATGGCTAATACATGCTCGGTTAAAGATCGTACAAACCGTGCAGACGATTCCGTGGAACTTAGTTTTTACCCTAAACCTGTTGTGAGGACATTTGAAGTAGAGCAAACGAAGACGTTTAGTGAAGAGCGACAACACACATGTTTAGCAAAAAGGAAAGATCTGCCGTCGAAGCATTAGAAAATCTGCTCAGACCACTCAAACTACTTTTATCAAATACTGTATAGATTAGTTTCATTATTATTAACAGTAGTACTATTAGAATAGATATCAGATATTTCGTACAATGAATGAAACAGAGTCGTCATAAGTTGTGGTCGGTTTATCTTAAAGTGCACGTGAACTTCAGTTCTTAACAACTTTTCTCAGGTATTAAACACTGATAATTCAAATATACAACCACGTTTATAATTAGATAATTAAATATAATTAAAACACAAAAAACACCACCACAATATATTGAATATCTAGTCACTTTATTATTTTACATTCAATAAAAAACATTATTTACAATCACCATGGGCTGCTTCAACAAAGCCCGTTTCGGGGGGGTTTCATGTTCTGTGAGTGTCGTACCTAAAATTGCAGAGAAATCTCCAGTGAATTTCTGTTATTTTAAGCATTTTTAAATGAAATGCATGCATATCTATACTTTTGCAACATCTTCATGAGAAAGAAATGTTTTAATGGTTAAATAAAAAGCCCCGTACATTTCTGACATACAGTCTATGTGAAATGGTTTAGACAAAGGTAATGAATCTCAATTTACCGTTGCAATAACCAACACGTTGTCGCTCACTTCCACGGCAAGGACGTCTTTAACCCAACCATTGACAAACTGGTTGTAAGCTTCAAGCGATTTGTAACTTTTCAAATCCTCTAAAGTGTAAACACTTTTCGTGTTTACTAAGTAATTTAAAATGTCTATGTAGTCAGTGTCCGGGAGGCATCGGGCATTACTCGTCAATTTTCCTTTTGCCAGTTTCGTACGGATCAATGCCCCGATTAGGCTTACCTTAGCCTCGTATCTTTCGCGTACTACTTTCTCTAACCCATCATTGTACTTTCCGGACTTTGATGCCATTTCTACTTATGATTTGATGACGATCTGTTCCGGCGTTACGCATAGTAGGAAGCCTTCAGGCTCTGAGCTTGCCCTACAGAGTGGCGCCCGGAGGTTGACTCCGCCCACATTCCAAAACTATGGGAACTATGTATAATACTCAACAAAAACAGTTCTCATAAGAATAAACTTTTTAAAACATACAGTAAAAAAAAACAACATTCCTTTACCCTCAAAAGGTGTAAACAGTCAGCCATCCCTCTAAACCCGAACACAAACTCAGCTTAAGCACACGAAACAATCCAAAAATAAAGAACAAACTACATGAATACTCCCAAAATCACACACAACAAGTATAATACCAAATCAAAAAGGAAGAAATCCCACTGCAAAAACACCTCATACAATGGAATAGCTTGTATAACTTAAAGTACAATGTATAAAGAAAAAAAGGTTGGCAGACAAAACGGGGCTGGGAAGTGTTAAACAAACAAAATATACATAAAAAAAAAACACTCCACTAGCCAGTCACCCTTACACTTTAACATCAGCATGCACTGTAAACCAACAGCACGCACATGGGCACTGGCTAGCTGAGAAAATTAAACAAACATAAGAGGAACAGCAATCAACTGAACCTAATAGAAAAACAAGACTCAATTAACACAAATAACTACAATACTTTAATTTAAAATGATAAAAGCATAAACACCATAAAGCCTGCACAATTACCTTCCAAACCGCACCATCTCACTAATCATGAGGAGAATGGGTGTAGCATCAGCCTACAACTAGGGATGGCTGACGCGAAACCTGCGTTTCGACACAGTGTCGAGATCCCGAAGCGTAGATGTTTCGAAACACTGAACCGAAACTGTGATTCAAAACAACGTCACGTGACTTTGGCTAAACGAACCGTCTGCGTGTTTCAAAAGTGTTTTGATAGGCGGTGCTTGCCGAGTCTGCGTTTGATTGACCTATGGAATTTTTTTTGTGCCATTAATATTGAACGAAATATTAGTGAAAACGAACAAAAATACTCTCCGCGAACGAAAAAAACTAACTTCACACCAAAAAAATTAACATCTGTAATACCATACACCAAAGAAATGAACATCGTCTTCGAATAAACTGCATTCTTTGTTGACAGTTCCCTAAACTGCGGTTCTATTTCCTATCGTTCCAGACCGCCAGAGGCAGTGCTGTAGCACTAGTGGAAAATCCCTCGTGCTCGCGCTTGACCGAGAATCGAATAAAAAAAGTTGTCACCTCGTGACTCATGACGTGTCTTCAGCTATAAAACACCCTAACACGTCATAATCTACCTCTTTCTCATTCTCGCCTGATTGAATCGGAGTACGATAATTTGTGCAGCTTGTTGCTGAAGAGTTCTTCAGGATATCACGAGCTGTTTCGTCTTTGTCATCATTTCTGGCTGCCTGTAAGTTGAACGCTTCAGTAAACCTCACTCGAAAAGCCCTGGTTGCCTTGGCTTGAGAGAGAGAGAGCGCGCGCGCGTGTGTCTGTTCATCGCTCGGCAAAGTTTTTCCCTTCGGATTGAGGTGAGTATTTAACTTGATATGGATGCGCTTAGGTGCTCTACATGCCCTAACGCAATGGATATTATGGATGGCCATCACCAGTGTCCTGCGTGTCTTGGTATGGATCATCTTAACGAGGCGTTGTCTGATCCGTGTCCGGAATGCTCTATAATGCCGCTCGCGGTGCGTCGAGCGCGTCTCGCGGGCCTGGAATCCGGATCGGAAGGTTTGTTGCTGTCTTCCAGTTTTACTGCTGTTGATCGTAAGCGGAAACAAATATTTCAAACTGATAAGAAAAGCAAGAAGACTAAATCGTCGGATTTAGCGCGCAAGGTCGATCAGCTGTCTTCCGCGGTAGAATTGTTATTGCCGCTCCTGGCTAAAGCACAGCCTAATATGGACGTGCAAGAGAAAGCGCGGCCTGAATCAGCCATCGCTTTATCGCCGATCATGCATACGGGACTGGAGCTAGATGTGATGTCAGTGGCTGCCTCTGACTCACTTTTTGAAGTTGCTCCAGCAGCCTCAGGTGCTGAGGAAAATTTGCCTGCCGATCAATCGCGTCACTCAGGCAGTGAGACGGTGTCTGTGAGATCGGGTGGGTCAACTTCAGTTGTTGCATCACTGGAAGGAACATTAAAAGCAATGCTGGCCCGCATTAATCTGGATCCCCCCCAAGCAGCAGTGGGTTCGGAGAATGTCTTTCTACGTCGTGCACAGAGAGCATCCTTTACAATGCCTCAGTGCAATGATTTTACATCAGTGTTAGTGTCAGCACTGCAAAATTCATCAAAGGCTACTCGTCCGGATCAGTTAGCCCGCACATTGGCTGTGATGCAGGACCCAGAAGCAGTGGGACTTGGTAGCATGCCACCCATATAATCTAGTGTGGCTGCACTTATTGTGTCTCCCGATGAGGCACTTCGTGAAAACGTACGCTGTCCTAATGTTGAGTGCAGACGTACTGACGAACTACTGTCTCGGGCATACAATTCCACAACAAATCTTGGCCGTGTTTCTAACTCCTTGGCGCATATGCTTGTGGCTTTACACTCCTCTCTGAGTGAAGCTTCATCTGACCTATTGGTGGTGGACCTAACTGAACTTGCACTACAGGCCATGGGTGTTATCGCTAACCACTGTGGAACAGCTTTAGGGACTCTTGTGCAAGCTCGACGGCAAGTGTGGTTGGCCCAATCCTCCTTGCCAGAGGTTTGTAGGAATAACTTGAGACGGCTGCCATTGGTTCCTGGACGTGTTTTTGGCCCAGCTGCACAGGAAGCTTTGGACCGACGAGTGTCTGTCTCTGAATCTCGTTCACGTCATGTGGGGACAGCCTCAGGATCCAGGCCCCCTCCAGCAGCATCTGGTGGCCGTTATCACAATGTTGGAGTGAGACAGACGTATAGGCCTCCTCAGCATTTCCAACAACGTAATCCACAAGCTCCTCCACCCCCCAGACGTGGTGGGACTCAGATGCGTGGACATCAGTTTCGCACACGACACCCGGGCCCCCAAAAACGCCCCCCCGCCTCTACAGAAAAGCGTTCAGGGGACCGTTGACGCAGGAAGGTTGACAGTGGGCTGTTTCACAGAAAGTCACCTGGATCATTGGAGATCAATAACAACCAATCGGTGGCTGCTGACTACCCTGTCGACAGGGTACCGTATACAGTTTTGCTGTCGCCCTCCTGTTCATACTGGTGTGAGACGTACAATAGTTCACGATCCACGCCAGTCAGTGGCACTTGTGCACGAAGTTCAGATGTTATTACACAAGGGTGCCATAGAACTAGTCGACCCCCAAGTTCATCCCGGGGGATTTTGTTCCATTTATTTTCTGGTCGCAAAGAAAGACGGCGGGTTTCGACCGATATTAGACCTAAGAAATCTAAATCAGTTCCTTAAGTTTTTGCCATTTCGAATGCTTCGCACAACCGATGTATTGCAGGCCGTTACGCCACAAGATTGGTTCGTAACGATAGATTTGAAGGACGCCTATTTTCACGTTCCAATTGTTCCAGAACACAGGCGATTCCTTCGGTTTGCATTCATGGACCAAGTATTTCAGTTCAGGGTTCTTCCGTTTGGTCTGGCTCTGGCACCAAGAGTCTTTTCCAAGTTTGTCCAGGCAGCGTTGGAGCCACTCCAAAGGTCGGGCATGAGAGTTTTGCCATACCTGGACGACTGGCTTGTTTGTGCAGCATCACCCCATCAAGCAGTGGACCAAGCACGTCATCTGTTGAACCATGTTGCGGCTTTGGGAATTGCAGTGAACTGGGACAAATGCAAGCTTGTCCCAGTGCAGTCGATCAGCTTCATAGGTCTTGTTCTCAACTCTGTCACGATGTTGGCTGTTCCAACACCAGAGAGAGTAAGGTCAATTCTGAGGACTGTAAGACGGCTTCAGGTTGGCCGCACTCAGAAATACATTGCTCTCCTGAGACTCTTGGGAAAGCTTACAGCAGCATCAACAGTAGTTCCACTGGGACTGTTGTGGCTCAGGCCTTTCCAACGTTGGATTATTCAGAAACGTCTGTGTCCAATACGAGACAAATACAAGAAGGTCAGAGTCACACGTCGTTGCATAGAAACCCTGGCTCCTTGGTCCCAGGAGTTTCTCGTCAGGGGAGTACCATTGGGACCCCCACCTGCGCAGTGGGAGGTCATAAGGACAGATGCCAGCCTTCTTGGATGGGGAGGAGTCTGGAGCAAGAGGGGAGTGAATGGCGTTTGGAGTGGGTCCCTGCGCACAGCACACATCAATGTCCTGGAGTTGACAGCAGTATATCTTACTCTTCTTCACTTTCAAACTGTTCTCAGAGGAAAACATGTTTTGGTGCGCACAGACAACAAGGTGACTGTTTTTTATATCAACCATCAGGGAGGCACAAGGTCACAGAGTTCACTTCAGGTGGCTCACAAATTGCTGCTTTGGACCCAGGCCAACTTGCTGTCCATCCGAGCAGTGTATCTACCCGGCCGGCTAAATCAGACAGCGGACGCTCTGTCACGGGGCAGGGTGTTGCAGGGAGATTGGATGCTGCACCCCGACGTGGTACAGATGATATGGAGAACGTATTGGACCGCGGCAGTAGATGTGTTCGCGGACAGTCGGACATCTCACTGCCCTCTGTGGTTTTCTCTGATGGACGAACCAGGATCTCTGGGTCGGGATGCGTTAGCGCACGTCTGGCCAGATGTGACACTATATGCATTCCCCCCGTTACCATTGATTTGGACAACTCTGTGCCGAGTGCGCGACTGCGGCCACCGTTTGCTGCTAGTGGCTCCACATTGGCCTGCGAGGCCATGGTTTCAGACTCTGTTTCCACTGATGATAGGACCACCTTGTCATCTGCCCAACAGACCAGACCTCCTGAGTCAGCTAGAAGGAAGACTTTGGCACCCACATCCAGAAAGACTGAAACTGTGGGTGTGGCCATTGGGCCCTCCAGGCCTCTCTTGGAGTGTTCAGAGAGGGCCAGGGACACTGTTTTGAATGCACGCGCAGCATCCACTCGAAAGTTGTATGCTAGTAAATGGAAGGTGTTCTCTGACTGGTGTACTAGCTGTGCTGTTGATCCACTACACTGCTCAGTGGGATGCATTTTGGATTTTCTGCAACATCTTTTGGAACTTGGGCGGTCTACTTCTACGCTAAAGGTATATGTGGCGGCTTTAGCAGCTCACCGATCAGAGTTTAGTGACTCTTCTCTTGGGTCTGACCGAATGATTGTTGCTTTTCTGAAAGGAGCTAATCGCCTGTGTCCTCCAAGGGCCGTGCGGAGGCCGACGTGGGACTTGGGTTTGGTACTCAATTCTTTGTGTCACCCCCCATTTTAACCATTGCTACAGTCTGACATTAAATGGTTGTCATTTAAGACTGCATTTCTCTTGGCCATTACAACGGCAAAGCGGGTAAGTGAGCTCCATGCGCTATCAG
This sequence comes from Rhodeus uyekii, assembly GCA_037043235.1. Classification (NCBI taxonomy): domain Eukaryota; kingdom Metazoa; phylum Chordata; class Actinopteri; order Cypriniformes; family Acheilognathidae; genus Rhodeus; species Rhodeus uyekii. The sequence goes on along the minus strand of JAWRVZ010000022.1, from coordinate 1,128,524 downwards.
TAAGTGCCCCCTGTTTACGCTGGAGTGGTGAACTCAGTAGTGTTTCATTGTGGCCTAACCCGGCATTTCTACCCAAGATTTTGTCTCCACAGTTCATGAACCGGCCTATTGTGTTGGCTGCACTGCCGGCTGATCAAACTGATATAAGGTTGGAGCTATGTCCAGTTAGATCTTTGAAAGCTTACATTGATAAGACTGCGGCCTGGCGTAAGACTGATCAATTGTTTGTCTGTTTTAGTGATTCACGCAAAGGTGATGCACTTTCTAAACAGAGACTGGCGCACTGGGTGACACAGGTAATCTCTCATGCATACGAGTCTGTGGGGGAACCTCCACCCTCATCTATTCACTGTCATTCAACACGTGCATTGGCGACATCTTGGGCAGCACTTAGAGGAGCGTCGCTTTCTGAAATTTGTGCTGCTGCAACTTGGAGTTCAGCCAGCACATTTTCACGTTTTTACAGCTCGAACGTGACTCCCTTGCCAGCGGTGTGTGCAGCAGTACTTTCTGCCTGCCCGGACGTTTCGCAAGAGGATTCCTCGTGACTGCGTAGGTATTCGTCTTCCACTAGTGCTACAGCACTGCCTCTGGCGGTCTGGAACGATAGGAAATAGAACGTTAGTTACGAACGTAACTGTGGTTCTATGACTAAGTGGAAGACCGCCAGAGTCTCTGGTCACTCGGTATCGCGAGAATGATCTAGAGGTAGATTATGACGTGTTAGGGTGTTTTATAGCTGAAGACACGTCATGAGTCACGAGGTGACAACTTTTTTATTCGATTCTCGGTCAAGCGCGAGCACGAGGGATTTTTCACTAGTGCTACAGCACTGCCTCTGGCGGTCTTCCACTTAGTCATAGAACCACAGTTACGTTCGTAACTAACGTTTCGCTGCCAGAGTTTTCGTGTTTACTTTCAAAGTTTTCGTTTATGATTCTCAAATTTATGTTCGTCTTTCTGACTCAAACCTAACGTGTGGGCGGGGCTTAACAAGGTTCGCTCTCATTGGCTAGTGCCATTTTGATTGACGGCTCCTTGAACCGGAAGTAGTTGATGCTTCAATGACGCGATTTTCACAGCACATGCAGCTGTATACAAACACACAGGCGCGAATAGTAATAGTTTATTAATAGAACACTAACAGACACTAGAAACATCACCAGGAGCAGCACCAAGCCTCAACATCCTCCTCGCAGACTGAGGTGAGTTTAATACCGTTTTATTCCTGTTCTCTATGAAAGTTATGTCTATATTTAGCATTGTGAGAGAAGATCAGGTCACATTGGTCTTCACGAACCTTCATAAATCATTCTGATTTGCGGCTCAAGAAAATTTTCAGATTATTGTTAGTGTTGAAAATGTTTAACATTGTTATTATACTTCATAATTCTTTAAACAGAAAAGGGCATTTATGAAACATTTATTTAATAACATTATAAATGTCTCCTATAATATTACACTGTTTTACTGTATTTATCATCTAATAAAAACTCAGCTTTAATCACTGAAATAAATAAAAATCACATTATTAAAATAGAAAGTTTTTTAACATCCTCCTCGCAGTCTGAGGTAAGTTTAATACAGTAATCAATACAGTTGTATTCCTGTTCTGTATGAAAATTGTCTATATATTATATCTGCAAGGGATTTTAGGAAATTTGTCTATACTGCTAAAGTTGATAAGCTCAGATAGATAAGCCTTTACTTAGGCTGTCTGATATGCACCTTACTACGCATTGTTTGTACCTGCAGGAACAAGTGCAATCTGATATATTGCAGCGAATGTTAACCTGCACCATTGTCTCTTGTTCATGCGAGTACCAACCATACACTTATGTGAGTATTTGCACTCTAAGTTTGACTTGCACACACATGCAGAAGGTCTTACTGTCGCCACACACTGATGCATCCAGACGTACACTGAACAGTTTAGTTAAAGATTAATTACTAACAAGCCCTAGAAAGTTAGACATTACATAATTTAACTTCAATTTTATGAAGTGATGTGAATGCTTTACCTTTCAGTTGACTGTTATTAAAAAAATTAAACTGTCATTTTAGTTTTAGAGTTTTTATAATAGTCAATATAATAGTTTTAGAGTTTTTATAATAGTCAAACATTCAATATTAATGGCACAAAAAAAATTCCATAATTGACAGGGGCGGGAACAAACCACACAATCGCACATCTGTCTCAACCCACACAAAGTTTAAAAGAGGAGTTAATGCACCTTCACCTCGTGTGTTTTTGTAGTGACATTTATTGTGCGACTTGGTTAGTTATATTTAGGCTACATTTAAATTAAACATATTTACTGATAGACTACAGACAGTGACAGATAGATAGATAGATAGATAGATAGATAGATAGATAGATAAGATATAGTGACACATTCATATAGGTTTAGTTAGATATTGACAGATAGCACAGCAGTTAGACATATAGAATTTCATAAATGGATAGATTCAAATACAGTATATATATAGATTCATAGATAGATCTAGATATATATACATTATATATATATATATATATATATATATATATATATTATATATATGTATATATATATATATATATAGAGAGAGAGAGAGAGAGAGATAGAGAACTCGCCACATTAACACAAACACAACATTTTTATTGTTTTTAATGGATTGTTGTCAAAGTTTCAGACATGTGCAATTGACCACTAGATGTCGCCGTGGAGACGGGTGTCGGTATAGAGTTTCGAAGCCTCGAAACAATACGGCACATTTGATTCAAGTGTTTCAGTGTTTCATGAAGCCTCGCTTTGCCCATCACTACCTACAACGCGACCAAGCAACGTGTAGCGACATACAGGGAAATGTCACACTAACACACTTCCCACCAAAGGATCAGGCCCCATCTCTAGGCCTCCCTTCAGATGCCTGTACATGCCTGGCCACACCTCACCCTAATTACCACCTCACTGGCTACACCTGATTTTTGTGACTCTCAGCAAGTCAACCTACTTGCCACACAGTGTTACCAAAGGACTACAACAAGTTCTGGGATTCTTAATCTATCTCAAAAAGGGTTCTTTGGTCCCAAGTCAGACTTTCACAGTTGTCTGACTTAGTTTTAGCTGGGCAGGAACCCTGGGCAGTGTGCATCGGGAGGCTCTATCACTGGTTTTAGTCGCTTTATGCTGACCAGCATGTGATTTTTTTTTTGTTCATGTGTAGGGATACTTTGCAATAAAGCTCATTCTGATAGATGTCACTGCGTTGGTGCTCGGTCTGTGTTTATGCAGGGTTTTTGGATCAGGGGTATGTGGCAGTGCTGGTCCCGAAATGCAAAGTTCAGAGAATAATCATGTTTATACAGCTACTCAGAAGGAGGCAAAAGAGGTACAACATCTCAGTGCTCCACATGTGTTGAACCTCATTTCCCTCCTTCTGGGAACAGTGGATTTATGTATAACGCAACGTTCTGCTGTGGCTTTAAAAAATTTAATTAAAAAAAGGTTAAAAAAAATTGTTGGAAAAAATCTGACAATAATAAAACATACAACATAGTTTCATGACTTTTTAAATTATTACTAAAATTAGTAGACTGAGTAAAAGAATGTGCGTACTTGGTCTGAATGTGGCCCAAACCCACAGAACTGTGTCTCTGGTTAGGTGGTGTGAGCAGTCTGTCTCACAGGGTGAGATGCAAATAAAACTGTTGAGGAACAAAATAGCATTTATACGCATTAATAGGCCTTGTCTCGTGCTGATTGGGTCGATTATTTGAACATGCTCTGTCTCCGTCTGAGATATAGACAATTTTAACCTTTTTTTTTTGGCTGTTGTATGAAATCAAGATCACACTTGTGCTATTCAGGGCAAAATCAGCAGTCATATTATATTGCTAAACATCATATGACATAAATACGAGACAAATAGAAAATCATACAGAGGCATTTTTTTCCAGTGCATTCTTACTGCATTCTATGGGCTTACTGCATTCACTATGTACACAGTGAGTTGTTGCCCTGCATTATGTTCATTAAATTAAAGTGTTAACCTGATAGCACTAATTAAAATAATGTTCTTAGTGTTGTGTACATAGGCCTATAATCCATAGGCTATACATGCATTTGAGGAAAAATCTGACAGCTAATGCCTTCACAACTGTGGAGTGAGGTTTTCGGTATTTTAGGAGACCACATGCGTTGCCTAAATCCATATACTGCTATTCAGGTAAATGTGGTAAATGGTACTACAAGGTCAAATGAATGCAAAAATATGCGATTTACTAGTGAAGCTACTAGTTGAAAAACAAACCCTGCTTATTTCTGTTTATATGTATAAGGTGAATATTGAGACTGGTTTTGTATAGAAGCTACAGTAACAAAACTAAAATGCTCCTGCACAAGTTTAAACAAGTTACAATATCTTCTTTTGTATTTGCATCTGTGCATGTAATTACATGAAAAGAGTAATGAGGGTCAGGTTGACTTTCAGTACAACATGAAATAAGTCAACACCCTTTTTAAAAAACAAAACAAAAAACTATTCTCAGCCACTAAAGTCCCTGTAATGAAGGTCTAAGACTGATCAATTTCCAATGTCTCCTAAAATGCCTATATATATATATATATATATATATATATATATATATATATATATATATATATATATATATATATATAAATTAATTAATTCGTGGTATTTGTATATTAATTTTAAATGTAATTCAGCTTTGTCAAAGGTAGCTCTATGTATTTTAAACTACTGCACTGTAGATGTCACTAATGTTCTTCGTTTAGAGTCACTTGAATATTTACTTGTAACTTACTTGTTCCAGCAACCCCAAGAGGGCGTTTTTTACTGTGCCATAAACTTTGAAGCAAGGACAGGAATGAAGCGTGGCACTATGGATCTAATTCATGTTTTTGGCTGATTTTATAAAGTGCAAATTCTCAGGAAGTACAGATTGGTCTGGTGTTTTCAGAACAGTAAATCGTTTGCTTTGTTCAGAAACAGAGACTTAATTTGTTACAATGTTTTTAATTTTCATCTTGGTTCGATTGGCTTTGGCAAAGGCAAAATTTCAATTTGTATGTATAGCAAAATGTGTTCATGAGAGCGGGCTTATTGTGGCTTAATCTGTTGCTGTCGTTATACAAACACTTGTATAACAAATGTATCCTTGATTCACGCTGCTACTAATAATTCATATGTATTTATTTTTAAATGATATATAGGCAGGGGCGATTCTAGGATTTTGATTTTAGGGGGGCTCAGCCCCCAATAAGGGTATGATTAAAAAAATATTATTTGACTATTAGGGTAGGGTGGTATGCTACTAACCTTACTGCAATCCACTATTCCAGGGGTGGCCAACCTGTTCAGCATGATGAGCCACAAAATAAAGCTCATGACTGCGGAGAGCCGCATAAAAAGTTGAATTCGCATTTGTTGATGGGGTTTTGACATTAGAAAGGTCTCGCACATATATCACACATTTTATATGTTTATAAATAAAAACTTTATACATTTTACTTATGACACCCGCGAGCTATATGACCATACAGAGAGAATTCGTCTGTGAATTATATATGCGGGAAAAAACGGTATATCATCTCATTGACGGTGACCGGAAGTATAAAAAGTAAGCAACGGTTTGGTAATGTAGTGATCGGTTGGAAAACGTCTCCGGTTACTATCGTAACCTCTGTTATTTTATCATATTCCGTTTAGAGAAGTATGAAGGAAATGATATTTATACCGTCTGGCAGCCAGATCTGCATTGCGCTACGATTGGCCAGTTGTCAACTGCTGTTATCCATAAGGTTTCAGAAATGACGTGAAGGGGAGGAGTTCCCAAATGCATTTCATTAAACATCTCGTTCCCACTCTCGAAAGGGAACGCGCTTCTGCGCGCCTCTATTTGAATTCGGTAAAAACATCATGTCCACGTGAGCGGCGGCTGATCTTGGCAGGATACATGTAAATTTATGGTATTTTTTCCGTAGACAAAAAGGTCTCCGCGGGCCGGATGAGAGCCGCAAAAGAGCAGTCAAAGAGCTGCATGCGGCTCGCGAGCCGCGGGTTGGCCACCCCTGCACTATTCCATGATTACATTATGTAAACTGCAATGCATTTATGACAAAGAACTGCACCGATGCAGGTGTAATATCATAGCATTAGCAATCTATCAATAAATGCACGCACACACGACACACACCTTGATGTTCACTCTGCTCGGCGCCCCTGCAGATTGAAAAATGCGCTAAAACCAAGCAGACTCAGATAAGGGGAGGAGCCGAAACTTGACGCAGCTTGCCGCCGTTTCAAATGAGTTTTTTTAAAGGGGACTGAAGCGATCAAAAATTTATTAATCAAATATATTTTTTAGGGGGGCTGGGCAGAAGTTTAGGGGGGCTGAAGCCCCCCTAAAAAGGGCCTAGTGACGCCCCTGTATATAGGCCTAATTTGTAGTTAGAGCGAGAATCGAGGCTTTGTCGGGATAGCGGGATGCAATGTACGGAGAAGAGCAATGACAACATTTTATGATGAAGAGGATCTTTTTGTTTCTTAACCACAAAAACTAAAAAAATCTGACTTTCTTGTGTTTGATATAACACATTCAGGGCCGGCCCTTTATGGGCCCTGAGCCAAATTTTATTTAGAGGCCTCTAGGTGTCGCTAAAATCAAGCATTATTCACACACTGGAAACCTAACAAAACCATTATATATTGTATTAGTTGTAGCTGTGTTGCTTACATCATACCAATGCCTTCCTGGTGTAGTTTTGCACTTCTGCAGTTTTTAATTAACTTGAACCTTAAGAGTAGTCAGGTGTTAATTTGAATTTTAATATTCAATTTTACAGTATTAAGTCATACATAATGTGGTGTACTGAAAAGTGGCTAAATAAACCAGTAGACAATGCATTTTCTGTAAAAAAAGTTAACTGCATGGTTTGCTTTTGGTTAAAAATGTGAACTTTGCAAACAAAATGACTTAAACATTATCTTATGTAAAAAAATAAAAAAAAATAAATGTACAAAACGGACAATGTTAAATTAAATACATATTAACATATTTTATTTACATTAAAGGGATAGTTCACCCAAAAACTAGTTTGTTTCCTATGTTGAACCAAACAGTTACTGGTCCTCAATGACATTAGTATGTTTTTTCCTACTGTTTGGTTACCCACATTCTTCAAGACATCTTATTTATTTAAGGTGTATACAGTAATCCCTCGCCACTTCGTAGTTCAAGTTTCGCGGCCAAAGTGCATTTCGAATTTTTCAGAAATGTTAATCAAAAAATAAAAATTCAAAAATACTGCCATACCGGCAGCCGTATTGCGGAAAGCAGCGTTGTTTTATCGACGATAAGGCGCTTCCCGAACTGATTTAAAGGTCTCATTATGCCAGTAACACCATCATCATCAAAACGTTCATCGAACTGCACAGGTCTGTCATCATCTTCATTGTCATTGTCATGACTCGAGTCAAGTCTCAAGATACTACTGTCATTGATGAGTGTAGAGCACCATAATACATATCGTGTGAGAGAGAGAGAGAGAGAGAGCGAGAGTAAATGTATAATACTGTTATGAATACGAGCTCCGCGCTCCCCCCCTCTGACCACCATAGGGAGCTATCACACTTGTACTGATACACTACATTTCCTAGAAACCCACACATTGGACTGATTGTCACACCAGCTGGACACCATTTTTGTCACACCAGCTGTTAACCATCATCTGGACTACAAAAGACTCCATTATCTGTGCACACACCGCTAAGTCTTGTTTAGCCCTGCTTAACATTTTTGAGTGTTTATTTCTGTCTGTTGTTCTGTTCCTTACCCTGCTGTTATCCGACCTGACCTATGCCCCGACCTCTGCTTGGATTATCGTTTGTGTACATTATCTGCTTGTCCTGACCATCCGCCTGTATGACTACCCTTAATAAAGACACACAATGATTAATGAGTCCCCTCTGTTGCAAATATTAAGGTTTTACAATTAAATAGATTTCATTAAAATATATTTACAGTATAAATATACATTTATGTACTTTAATACATAAATATATTTTTTTATAAATATACTTTGCGCATTTTCACCAATCGCGGGGGGTTTGGGTCCACATTAACCACGATAAATGAGGAATCACTGTATATATTCCCCAGAAGTGCATGAAGAGGTTACCAGGTCATGGAAGACAACTTTTTATGAGCTGGTGAAACTGGGCTGGTGTCACCTCCACCCTCACCTCCCACACAGCATTTCGTGGACACAAAAGCAGCCGCTTGTTGGGGTAATCAATGCTAAATGCTGAGGCTGACAGAACTGCTGCCCTCCACGCCATGGTCCTCCTGCAAGTCTTCCAGGCCAAGGCAGTCAAAGAGCTTGTTACAACCCTCCCTTGGCTGTTAACATATTTTGGGAGGGGAACATTTTGAACCAAGTTAAAATTCTGCAATAAAGACCACTGTGTGTGAGATGAGAATAAACTGAGACCACACAAATAATGAAAATTAAATCACCATTTAATGAATATGTCCCCCAATACCACAAACGAAAAATATAACCCAGTAATGAATATAAGAAAAAAATAGTCGTCAAAGATATCGGAGGAGAACAAAAGGGAACCTGGATTGTGCCAAAGAAACAAAAGTAATATAATCAAAAGAATCTCACTAAACCATTTGCAACTAATCCTAGACTAAAGAAAAGAAAGTAAAGAAAAAGTCTTCAGCGTCAAAGACGCCCTAAACTTCCCTATACTCTCTACCAAACGGAAAAATACAAAGTGTGGCACAAATCCTCTTACCTGGTGTTTTTAACAAATAACATTCCTACGTGTGTAGGTGTAGGTCACGTGACATCTTGCCTAGTACCTTTTGTCTCCACCCGACTTGAGATGAGAGGAGCGTTTCAAAAGACTAGCAGTCTGTCTCACAACTTCTCAACAAAATGGGAAGTACCAAAAGATGGTCAACATGACCAAGAATTTTCCCGATAACAAAACAAAAATAACTTAAACAAAAGCGAAATCAACAACACCAACTATCAAACAAAACAAGAACAAGCAGTCTCTTTTCCCCCCTCTTTCCAGTGCAGCAGTCCGCTCCTTATGAAGGGTGTTCCACAGGTGTTAGTCATTGGAGCTGATGCACACACCTTCCAGGTAGCACAGCCAATCGTGGACATCTGATGTGATGGACAGTTCAGACAGCCCATCAGCACGCGACCTGTCAGTAAAAGGGACACTACAACAAAACAGAGAAAGAAAATAATCCAAAAACTCTTACGTCCCTAGGGACGTAACAGAGCTACATGAGAGTAGCTCTGACCCATGATTGATGCAGAGGCTGCGCACAGCAGCAGATCATTCCCCAGAGAATCTTTTCTTGAGTTTTAATATGGGTCCTGCTGCTGGCTCCAAATTCTCAAAAGAAGAACAGTTTCCTCTTTCTCTGGGTCCCAAGAAACAGTGTGAGATTATGTGCCTTGACACTCTCATCCCCCTCTCCTATTGGCTGCAGTGTGCGGTTTGGACATCCAGTTCACCTCTATGCTGGACAAGGATACTCCTGTCCTGTGTGTGGAGATCACAGTCCTGACAAAGTAAATGATAGTGATGGTCCCTCCAGCCAATATGAAGTCAGGGTTTTATAGCCCATACTTCATTGTTCCCAAGAAGGAAGTAGGTTACCACCGTGTTTTTAATTGGTCCCTCTAAAAGTTACTAGCTGTACACCTTGCACTGTGCTGCTTCAAAACACTGCTACAGGGGAAGCATGTACCGGTCTGTTTTACAACACTATGTCCGTTGCATACATCAACCATCAGCGAGGTCTACGCCCACCATCTCCTGCTCTAGAGTCATCTGAGGTTGCCATTCATATTTCAGGCAAATCATGCAACTGACGAGGTCTCACAACATCTCAAAGTACTGGGAGAATGCCGTCACCACCACTTTAGTGAGAGCACCCTATATATGGCACGTCTACGCTCTGAGTTGGAAACTGTTCTTCTCGCAGAGAAAACCCTAGAGATGCCCGATCAGAGTGGTGCTTTCCTTCTTGCAAGAAGGGTTGGAGCAAAGGCATTCTCCCTCCACCCTGAAAGTGTATGGTTGGCATACGGTCGATACTCGCATCCGTATCTTTATATTGATATGCCCGATATATGGAGAAACAGAAAAAGAAGCAGAAAAAAGTGATTGAAGATTGCTTATAAAAATGTAAAATACCATTATTATCACACATTAAACAACATAGAAGTTCAAAAGTGCCTAACATTGCTGAATGAAATGTGGGAAGGGCTAGTGAATGTGAGGCTTTCTTGGACTTGATCTACTCAATCTATTTTGATAATCGTTCTCAATCTGTTCTAACAAAAAATATTAAAATGTATTAATATTTAATAAATATTTTTTTAAATGAAATTACCCACATTCAAGTTTTTTTCAAGAAGCTTAAAATATATTTTGTTTTAAATTGCATTATTTCCTAAAGATTGAATTTTGTGCTTAATTTTCTCACTTTTCCCAAACACTGCACCACACCAGAACATGCAGCGGCCACTGAAACTAAATTCAAGAAAAAAAAAACATACGCTACATACGCTGAGATAAAAAAATAAGTATTTTCTTTGATTTTCTCTGTTGTCCCCTCAGCCTAAGGGGATAAGATATTGTATAAATCAGTTCACCGCAACTGTGGTCCCTGATATCCAGACTTCAGACAGTTCTGTTTGTTTTCCTTCAATGTTGATGGATTTTTTCACATGGGGAAATAATCTCTGTGAAGTTGCATCACATTTGCTGATGTTTGAAGATGATTATGTTATGACATGCAATGTGATTTAGATATCTGATTCCAAAAGTGATTGCCATACCACTTTGTTCAAATCTTCTAAGAAAAGTATCATTTTGGATTGATTGTTCCACTGATGATAGTGGTGGACTTGGTGAAAAACATTCCCTTCAAGTGATTCTTTGGGTATAAACTTTTAAAACTGATTCTGAGAAAGATATTTTAAGACTGAAGTTGCTGATAAGAAAGAATACAGGATTTCTACAAAAACAGACATAATGCAATAACTCATTGGACTAATCAGGAAAGAAAAGGCACAGAACAACCACCTTACCCAAACTACTCTCCTTGCCCATCTTTGAGACCCACCTCACTACTCCATTTCCTTTCCCTTTCTTTAAGTCAATGAAAGTTCACTAAGAATACTATATAACACTAATCATGTATCTTGAATTCACTGTTTGGTATCATTTCAGATTTTTCAGTGTCAGTGTAATATCTCGATTTAAGAAAATATATCATGACAAATATTTAAAACCAACAGAGAATTTTGTTCTTCTGTTGTGGGGGTCCCTTTAAGACCTATAATAAATCTAATAGGACAGCGACATGGAACGTGAAACATTATCAACAAACGACAACTGCATGGGAACTCAGGGGGGTATTTAATGAGAGGACACATTAGGGACACCTGACAGGACTTGACAAGATAAGTGATTACGTGACAGGTGAAACAAGGGCACGGAAGGATACACAGACAGGACCCGGAAGTGAAACAAGATGAGACCGTGACAGATACATTTTAACTTGATGATTAAAAATATATATTTGATTTATTTTAAATTCTTCATTTTTTTTATTTCTAGTAGATTAAGTCTGGTGTTACCATGAATCTGTATCCAGAATAGCTAAAAATCATCTTGACCTTTTGGTTTCTGTATAACTGACTTAGTAATTTGCATGAACATGATTAAGAAAGCAACTATTTTTGCAATGAACAACCATGTGGAGGCCAACTTAACGGTTTTAGTCAACCCCACATCCTCTGAATATGTTTGTGACTGTGAGACCCTGACCACCCAGCGTGAGACTCTGTGTGACATCGGATCTCTAAAGTGATGAATATGGCAAGGCATTTACTAGAAGTAATGTTAAAAACATATCTTAGAAACAGTTAACTGTAATTCTGGCGGTAAGAAGGTATCGATTTGAAATTAAAAGTTTAAATTGGTTTTACGTAAAGTATGAATGAACTCTTAAATTAACTAAATAAGTGCCCACAAAATTAATCATCTTTCTAAAAAGCACTCATTTCCCATTGCTTAAACTGGAAATCAGAGGATCTATAATTACCAGAGTTCACTCCGTTATAATTAGTTTACTTTGAAAGCCTCTTTGCTGTTACTACTAAATGCAAAGCCAAGCTGAATGATCAGAGGATATATTACTCAACCCTTTAAACTTAAAGCGATTGGCCCATTTTAATTTTAGTTTTCACAAATAATATGAAAATTTAAAGAAACATTCATAAAACAATGGTTGATTCTAAGTGTATCGACAAGTTGATGCTTTCTCTTTAAATTGACTAGAGTATTTTTAAAGGACATTCACGCAGGTTTTGGAGATCTGTTATTTGGGGAACACCCTCCACACTGTCAGTCTCTGTGTTTGTTTTGGCTCCTGAGAGCTTCCTGAGTCCAATGTGTCTCAGGTTTGGAACAAGAACATAAGTCTGTGATTGTCTCTTCAAGTAGTATGATGAAAATACTTATTATGATCTTACAAATACAATAGATGTTATGTGTTTAGTTTAATTCACTTCCACTGAGCTTGACTTATACTGTGATCTTTTGTCTTATAACAAGACCAAACTGCAAGGTCATTATCGTTTTTGTTAATGTTGGAAAGTGTGTTGTTAATAGATAAAATGTTATTTCATAAACATTGCTGACCAAATTAACTTTCACCCATCATTTTTTTCTCAATTGTATGTCATGTGAGACACATAATGTTCACAATAACCTTTGGAAAAATAGTTAATTTCTCATTTCCTCTTGAGTTGCACCTCAGTAAATGTTCTAAAAGTCCACATCATGATTTCTTGATGCCAAATACAATTAAAAGCCATTATTTTCCCACTTGTTCCATCTGTAAAACAATTTAAGATAGTAAGGTAGGTTGCAGGTTGACAAGAATAATAAAGCTGTGATGACATGTCCTTGACACTTAAGACGTGTCAACAAGCCCTCATAGCAGACTAAACATTAAATATCTGTGTCGGATGCACGCAGTTAAACAAATCTATACAGTTTTGTAGCTGCTGTCATGTGCTGGCAAACAGCAAGTCTTCCATGTCAAACCTTAGTTTGGTCTAAGAATGATTAACTGTTGTACTCCCCCATTCTGCTTTTGTGAAGCAGTTTTGTAGCATCAAACTAAACCCTACTAAAAAGACAGATAGAACATATTATCAGACTAAACAGCTGAAAGGAAGCTGTGACTGTTGCCTTTTAGACAGTTTGAACTACCAGAATATCTTCATGAAAAGATTTTACATGTGGCTTTCAAATATAATGGACCGCTATTACATAAAGTTCATATTTTTATATAAAATAAATATTAAGTTTTGTCTCTATACTCTATATGGCTCAGACTAGTAGGTCCTTAACTCCCCTTACGAAAAAGTTCTTCAAGTTCTACTTTATTAAGTACATTTTTAGTATATAACAGTATAATTTTAATATCATTATATTTAATATAAATACGTTTTGCTATTGGCATATATATTTTTGATCAGCTTTCTTAAAATCAAAATCACTATCATTGGTGGGTGCTTAGTTCTTATTGTTTTGCATGCAGTTAGTTGACTAGCATATGAAAGAGTGTAATTATCCTATTTATTCGGTTCCTTTAGCTTGAAGATTGGATTCATCAAGGCAGTATGGAGAAGAAACTGGTCATACGTCTGTACGAAGGACTTGTCTCGTTCTTGTGGTCTTTGCTGAAGAGCCAAGGATTTGCCTTTTGTTTTTTGTATAATTCTGGAACACCTTTGTTTCATCAAATAAACATTTGTGATTAACCTCATCGCTGGTTGGCTTGGTTCATGGGATTTAATGCTTTAATTAAATATTAAAACAAAAAGCAGATGAAAAAGAAGGGATATTTAGGTTGAGCATTTTATAGCTTTTAATTTTTTAGAGCTTTAGAGTGTTTGGCATGGTAGGGTTAGAGTATGCTATGACAATGTTGATATATTTGGTCTTGGTGGAATAGATCTGCTACGCTGCTGTTGTTGCTTCTGCTTCTGTGTCATTGCTGCTGATGCTGCAGAGGAGATACAGGACTTGCTACTGCCAATACATGCACAACAAACTGTTGCAAGCGAGTAAGACATGCTACTGTTGTAAAATATAGTGTACATTAATTACCCACAACAGAGCTATACAGGTGGAGCTGTGGAATATGTAGGGTTTCTGCACAGCTATGGCAAATATTATCCAAGAATTTGAAGGTTGAGCATGCAAGCTCCTTGGATTCCCTATAGAGAAGAATGTGATTGCAAGCAGATTGATCCTTACAATAAACGGGAGTTTCAAGGATCTACGCTCCCTCGAGGACGGCAGCCTCCCACCTCGTCCCGGGAGCACGGTCTCTCGCTCACCGTCCTACTTTATCCTTCCTGGCTCCAGTACCACCACCTCGGCAGTCCCTCGCGGTTTTCACAGGTGACGCTCATTACCAATCCCACCACTGACTCTCTCATGTCCCTCGACCCCACCCTGTTCGCCACAGTATACTTTGTGATGGAATTTTATAAATGACACGTTTTATTTTTATCCATGATTATATTTTGTTTCTTGACAATATTTTTTTATTTTCTATTTTGTAGAACTAGTAGGTAAGAGATAATCAGTTTGAAGAAATACATTCGAGGTATAGGGAGGGTAATGATGAGGAATGTAAATTACAACTGAGCCTTTAGCCTTGATTAGAGAGATAAATGCTGGAGCAGCCCTCCCTTCGTCACACTCTGCAGCGTAGCTTCAGATGTCTGTATGACTGTTGACCTTTTCTTGCAAGAAAATAAACTTTTATAAGACAATTGGGATATTTGTCTCTTATTCAGAATTGCTAAAATATTTTGCCACCACAATTTGGCACTGCGAGGAGGATTGCCTGGTTGTGTCTTCTGGACCCAGAGTGGACAGTGACTGGCCATCCTGGACCGAGCAGGCCTACTTGGCCCTACCTCGCTAAGTTTGAGAGAGAGGGGCCAACTGCAAGGGCCCACAGGAGAGACCACTGGAACCGAGCAAAGAACAGAAAGGTATACGTGGCTCTAGTCGTTTTTAGGGGATCCACAGGGAATTGGCTTCACTTGGAAGCAGAGGAGTGTCTGTGTGAAGCCAACAATATTCCTCTGACTGCTCTGAGTTTGATCAGGACTTTGAATGCCATGAGGGTGACTGTCTCGCTTGATGCAGGTGAGGAATTTTTCAAGCGGGCAAATTCCACCGAAACCCTCTGAGGCTGTGGGTGGAAGTGAGATGGAGGATCATTTCCTTGATCTGTATCAGAGTGGCATGGAAATTGTCAATGGAGTGGCCTGCCCCCTTCTCTGGTGCAAAAAACGTACGCTTCAACAGGTTCTGTTTCTCTCCTGTGCAAACCATGGCAAAAGCATGCCTGTCACTTAAACTAGATTACGTAGTGGAGCTGACAAGTCCATGCCACCCCATGTCATTGAGTCATGTGATTGCCAGTACAGTGATGGCTCAGTGTTATCTTTGGTTGACCAAGGCAAATCTGCCAGAGCAAGATCTCCAGTTTGTTTGGTGAGAGTCTACACATGTTTGAGGCATGGTTTGAGGACTCTAAAAAATAGGCAGAATCTCTGAGGGGTTTAATGCTGAGGAAGTTTAGCAGACATGCAGAGTTGGATTACAGTTTAGGTTAAGCCAAGAGGCCGGGCTCAAGGAGCACACACAGCCTAAACTCCAGGAAAGAAGGGCACAAGACCAAGGGGTGATATTTCTCTGCAGGAAAGAATGGACCTTCAGATCCCTAGCATGTAAGAGGGGAAAGAATGTCGATGCTGTGAGAGAGTGGGTTCAGACAGATGAGGAAGATTATTATATGAACTATTTACCAATGTTTGTGTAGCGGGTCTTAGCTTGCTAATCAATTGGCCAGTGAATTAGGATCAGAAGATTCTAGCACGCAAAGGAGACAGCTGTGGTGCTGAGTAACACGCAGGGAAAAGAGCTGTAATTAAACATAAACATGGGCTTTACTGTGATTTCCCAAATTTCTGAAACATATAATACAACAGATAACGAAAAAAAACAATAAACCAATTATACACAATGCAAAATAGTAATAAAACAAAGAAAACACAATTTACCACATACACTGGGTGCACCCTCTATATTGCTGATCGAATAATAATAAATCACAATACTCAGGTTGACTCAAGTACTTGTCACCATAAGTGGTATCACATATGATGTTCACTGAAAATCAATTTTAACTCTGTTCAACAGGAAAATCTCAGTTGGATATTCACAGGTTCAAAAACTCACAAACCAGTCTTTAAGAATGTTTTTCTCACTGGAGAAAAGATAGAATAGGAAAAAGAATAGTGTCCTCTTACTTGAGAAAAGATAGAAAAAAAGAATAGTGTCCTTTCCTCTCAGTTTTTTTATCCTTTCAGGTCCGAAGGGGACGGCTCGCCATCAATCAAGGAAACTCCATTAATGTTCATACAAGAAAAAAAACCTGGCCTGATCACAGACCAGAATACACATTCAATTTTTACATTCAGCAATGAAATGCATAACGAGTTAAATAAAATACATACATGGAATAACATCATTCAACAAATGACATATTTAATTACCTGTCCGCTCACGTCTTTCTATTTTTTTTCCCGCCGCCGCGCACAAAATGGCGTCCGCTATCAGCAGTGAACTGAACTCAACATGCGGTCTGATATAACTGCAAATGAACAATCCAACCCATTTGATATCACAATATAACACCGTTTTGTCTCGTATGCTTAAAAGAAAAGAAACTAAATCACACTGAATGCACTGAACTCATTGTTTTATAGCTAAAACACATATTTGGTCACTCACCAAGTCAAAATACAATTTCTGCAGTCAATTTGGCGCTGCAGTCACATCACACTCAATCAAGGTACACTCGTTGCACTCCAATTCAAACAGATTTAACTCTCTCGCGTCACATTGGATTTCTCCGTCACTGTCTATCACTCTTCTGATCAGCTTCGCGCTAAATTCAAGCAAGGGGCGGAGCCAACACTACAAAGCTCTGATTGGTTGTGACATTCCAACTCAGACATTATATATACACAAATTTGTATATACCAGAATTATACATAAAGGAAAATCATATAAGAGTAAACAAAAATTAAACAATTAATTCTTTGTAAAATAATTAATTAACCAGGGTTACATTTGCAAAAGAATGTGGGTTTTTTCCGGGTGATGATAGTGATCCTCAATCTCTGCCCCGAACAGTGGTGTGCATGTGCAGCAACAACATTGTGTCTTTACACAATCTACCAAGGGAAAATTAAGGAAGAGTACAGCCATTACTTCCTCCTCCAAAAAGAAAAGTGGGATCTTGCGCTCTATCCTAGATTTACTTGAACATGCACCTAAGGTGTTACAAGTTTACAGTTGGATCTCCAGTTATAGTTGGATGTGATCAATACATATTTTCAGATCACAATCCACATAGGGCACAGAAAGTTTCTGAGGTATTCCTACAAGGTGATTATGTATAAGTTTGAGATCCTGCCATTCAGGCTGTCCCTAGCACTGCACATATTTACAAAATGCGCAGAAGCGGTGTTTGCTTCGCTTCAGCATCAGAGAATGTGAGTGTTTGCCTATTTGGATAACCTGCTCATAGCTGCAGAGAGCAATGACCAATCAGTGAGTAACAAGGTTAGCTGTTATGGGAAGGAGGAGGTTGGAACAAGTGAACATTCAATAACAAAACTTGAATCACAAAATAAACAAACACAAAGATGCAAAGTAAAAGTGGCAGCCCTTAACATAATTTCAGCTCTGATCCCCTGGGGAAACCCAGGATGATGATAGTGGTATCATTTTCAAGGGCTTACACTTTGAAATCGATTTCGCGGTTTGCATTTTCGGGCCACCGGGGTGCTGTTGTCATGTGGGTGGCTGTCCGGACTGAATCAGCAGTTTTCTGTTTGTGGTTGAGAATGGTGTCGTTTACGCAGCCTCTAAGCTAATAACTACTGATTCTACAATGGAAATGAAACACTCAAAATTCACTTAAGCTGGACAATGACTTCTATAGCTGCTTTACAGCCAAAAACAATGTTCGTAGCATTAATTTCCAATTATCACTATAAAGCTGCTATTGTCAAATGCGTTATATAAATGAAGGTAACTTGACTTGATTAGCGAGATACATAATACATATCACGCAGCACTGACACTTCATACATGTAACTTAGACACTATACAGACGAAAAAATATAGACTGAGGGAGAACACCGGATATAAATACTCTGGGACTAATTACAGAAACGAGAGACAGTTGACAAGACTGGAAAAGGTATTAATGAAACAACAGGTGGCTAGGATGACGAGAAAGGAGCAAATGGAGAAACCTGAAGAACATAAACTAACACGACAGTTCTTTGACAACCGTGACATTATAATATTCGTCAACGAGGAAACATCACTGGTTTTGAAGTAAATAAACCTACGGTTTCTTTATAAATAGAGAGATATAATCAACAGACACTCATGCACTACTTTATATCTGGTTCAAAGCAGGCAGAATGCTAAATCTAATGAGCCGTAACTGATGAAAATAACCATGATGTTTACCTTTCTGGTCAAATATTGCACTGAAAACATCAATAACAGCTTTAAGTTGTCAATGATGACAAATTACTTTGGTATAAGCAGGATAATCCACAGCTGTCAATGCATTAAATTATTTGAATGCACTCCACAATGGAAAACGTTTTGTGCCAGGTGATTCCTTGCCTCTACGTGGTGCATTAACATAATTTATGGCAAGCTTTTCATTAAACTATCATTACTTAACAACCTTGGGGCACATAACACCTCAACACTCCCAGACTAGTTTCTGTCAGAAAAAAAATTAAGCCGAGCTATGTTGTAAGCAGAAATTCCTTTACCAATTTGGGGGTCTTCAGGTCTAAAAGACTGAGAACCACTGATATATGACATTTAGTATAAAAACACATTTTGATTAGAATTTTTTGGTTAAAGCTTTAGAAAAGGCCATTTTTAGTTCATGCACTGTTCATGCACAGGTGTTTGAACCTTACCATCTTCACTTACATATTTTGGGAAAATCATTTCCCATTACCTTGTATAGCATAACATTACCAATTTGATCCAATATAGTTAACTTCTCCAATTAGAATTAGGGAAGACTGAATAGAAAGAAAGTTTTTTTTTTGTACATCCTTGAGATATGTCTCTAAATAGGATAACTTCTGTGTGCCACTGGGTATCTTCTTTGGCTGGAGACACCAAATTCTATTTAGAACCGGATTACATGAATTTAATGTATTAAAGTGATGTATGTCCAGGCATTCTCAGACAGATGTTTGCAATCTCTCAAAAATCATAATAAAGACTAGAAC
The DNA here is from genome assembly GCA_037043235.1 of Rhodeus uyekii. NCBI lineage: Eukaryota > Metazoa > Chordata > Actinopteri > Cypriniformes > Acheilognathidae > Rhodeus > Rhodeus uyekii. The sequence goes on along the minus strand of JAWRVZ010000022.1, from coordinate 1,109,034 downwards.
CCATGGTTTTACTCTGTCAAAATCAGATACACTGATGCACAGTGACAGTGCATTGGTTTCCATCAAATATTATGTCAGACTGTGATTTAAAAAAAAAAAAAAAAAAACATTTCCGGCTACTTACTAACGGTCTGTGGTAACCAAAATATGATAAATAGACTGTTTAAGTATATTTTCTCAAAATTACCCTTATTGCTTCATTGCATCTACAATAATATTTACAGTCCAATGTTATAAGAGTCCAATTAGTCGTAGATTTTGATTTAGTTCACAAAGTCTGTACTCAGTGCCAATCTCTCTTCATGTCTCCCTTTTAAGCCACAGTGGGAGTCTATTTGATGACAAGTGTGCTTCTGTGCTGTCGCGTGTTATTAGGGTAGAAAAACAACTTTGATCGAGTGTGCTTCTCCATTAATGTAACAAAAACACCCACCTTATATGTTCACAACTTCATTTAGGCATATGTGTGCATGAACGTACATGAGTGTCTCATTTTTAAACGTCAAGATATGTTCAAAAGTGATGTTCAATTCTCTCTGTCTCTCTTTCTGCTGTCTCTTTCTATTATTGCTAAAATGTATCATTTTTTTGCAACCAGTTTACAACTGCCAATTACTTGCGCACCAGGGAGTCCTTGAGATAGGAAAATTCCCACAGCAGTAAAGGGTTTTTGATGTTATCAGTCAGCGCTTACATCTCTGTTGTCTTCTGTCTCTGCTTTTAACTTGCATTATCTCTTCTCTGCCTCTGCTCTGTTCCCCTACACTCTCCAGAAACCACTGATTGCACCCTTATACAGAGAAAGTAATATTCTAATATTACTGCAGATTTCTTTGAGCAGGTATTCAAAGACCAATTTTTCGATTCTGCAAATGTTTTACAACAATAAAAACTTCTCGAAATGTGTCTACTGTACACACAAACACATATTTATATATATACAAGATGAAGTACTAAAGTACGGTACCTAAATTGGTATGTTGTGTCATGGCTTTGACACTATGGACAACTTCCAGTCTAAGTTAATTTACACAAAATATAAATGTGTAATATTTTTTTTTCAGCCAAAATATGTTTGACAAAATTGTTGGGAACACTACACATCTAAGTGACAAATATTCTCTTTGATGTGGTATGTTTTCAAGTTCACCCTAGTGATCTTAAGTCATGACTTCCTGTTTCAATGGACTATAAATATAATATGACAAGCCAAATTCATTTAATCATCCATCAATTTAGGAAAGATTTGAGAATACAGTAATGATGTGAGAGAAAGTGATTTTGAGCTGCACAAATTATGAAATAACTATGAGAAAATAGTTTAATTAATGGAAGACTCATTTCCACTACATGGTTTAATAATTAAGAAGTTTAAATCAGCTGGATTTACCTGCCATCTGCCTGCAAGTTGATGTGTGTCTATATTGCCCCCACCCAATCTGAGGTGAATATTTTGAGTTACCCAAGAAAAAATCTTATCAAACTTCACCCATATAACCACAACATCTTTTCAAGTTGCAATAAAAAAGCCTTTGGTGGCATCAAATATCAATCTCATGCACCTAGTTTGCCAAGCATTACCCGAACTTTCAGTAGGACTAGGTTTTATGATAAAATGAGATCAAAATAGCATTTTGGCATTGACCGAAACATGGCAATGTGGAAAACCTCATTCCCACTGTTAAGTATGGTTGTGAATAGTTAATGCTGTGGAGCAAATTTTCTTCCAAAGACTGTGGACAATTTGAAGGATCTGGAGAGAATCTATATGACTGTCTCTGATCTCTTGCCTTATGCTCAAGATTCAGAGCTGTTATCTTGGCAAAGGGAGATTGCTCAAAGTATTAAACGAAAGGGTCTCAATAATTGTGTAATACATACAGTATATAAAACATTTTTAATTAATCAACTCTTTGACTTTACATAAAAGTTAGATTTGTGTGACAGAGAAATTGCAAAAACTAAATTTCAGTCTGTTTTGCTCATATTTCCCAAGGCTGCCCATATTTGTGGAGCCCACTTGCTGACCGCATTACCTCTATCACAGCCACCAAAACATACTAGAAGCAAAGATCAGCATAGATCCTCAATGTACTGACCAGACACAACAGATGAAAAAATATCTTTCTCCAGCATCCCATGGCCGGTGGGCTGAGTAGCCAAAGAAAAATACTTTAGGGATGAAGTCCAGGTTGGGGTGCAAAATAACTACATTACCTTGTGCAAAGTCTAAGCAGGAGGAGGCTTCTTTCTCCTAGGACCTATGCTGGCCTCAGAAGGGAACTCAGTGCACAGTGAAAGAACCAATACACCAAGGGGTGCATCCCAACCTACAGAAGGTGTGTGGCTAGCGGAAATAGTGGCCACATAAATCTTTAAGGTAGACAAAGCAAGTTCCGATAAATAACATTCTTGAAGGAATTCCTACGTTGGACCAACAGAGTAGTTAACAGGGTTCACATCATGATCTCTTCACCATGTTACAAACAGTAGCCATTTCAGGAGATACAACTTCCTGAAAGTTGCTCTCGATTATACTCCATGATTGTCTCAATGACTTTGACCAAAAGACTAGAATCTATGAGTTCAGAAGCTTCCAAATCTCTGGAAAGGGATGAAATATTGTATCCCTCACTTAAGAAAGAAGATCTCTCTGGATCAGGATCTACTTTCAGAGGCCGTCCAGTAGAAACACTAGGTCTGCAAACCACACTCTGACTAACCAGAAAAGAAATCGAATTTTTTGCAATGAATCATCTGCGCATGGTTTATGGGGGATGCTATCTGAGGCTGAAACTAAGCTATAGATGGCAGTGAATAAAGCAGATGATTTGTTTGTTTGTTAACTGAATGCCTACTATTCCTTTCACAGTGCTGTCACAAATAAATCATGGAGGAACGTGTGCGATGCGGAGAGGAAGGACGAGGAGTAACTGGTTCCAAAACTGAAACTCTCTTAATTCATAAACGAAAAGAAACAAAACACTTTAAATAGAACATAAACGGCACGTGATAGTGCAAAACCTGGAGCACCAAGAACATGGCGAAATGGCATCCACACACTAGAAACCAGGATCACGACAGAAACACCACCTAACTGGATGAATGTCAACATTTACAACTGACAAAGACTAGAAAACTCAAGTGGGTATAAATTGACAGAGACATAGGACACACCTGTAGACACTGACGAGATAATTAACACAAGACAGGTGTGGAAGGATCTAGAAAGGCCCGGAAGTGAACAGGAAATGATATCACGATAGACAGGGAGTGACAACAGGAAGTGACCCCATGATCTCAGTGAAAGGGAAGTGACAGACACAGAAAGACAGGACCAAGGGTGACAAGTGTTTTCTTAAACAAGTGTGTAATATTATTATTATTATTAACATTATTATTATTATTTTTTCAAGAAAAAGCATATAAGGAAAATATAGCATGTAGTCACAAATATTAAGAACCTAAAACCACACTGATGCCCTTTTAGTGGAAGTTTGAGAACTTCCAGTGATGACTGTCTGAAGTCACAAAAGTTATGGTGTTTGAGGGAATAAACAGGAAACACAGTTGAACATCACCACCAATCTTTGCTCAAGAGAGCGGAACAGAATCATGGCAGAAAGGAATGGTTGGTAATTAAAAGCACCCTCAGTGGCCACAATCGCTATTACTGTAAATTCCTCAGTGCACAGTGGCCACAGCATGTGCTGATCCAGTCAGAATGTTTTCTTCTGGCCGGCTGAAGATCCATCAGCCCTGCATTAGCTGTTCATTTTCAACAGTCAGATAACCTATAATGCTAAGGCTCTCAAGAATATGAATCACTGAAATGAACCATACAATATTTATTGAAGTATGAGCGACATATAATTCTATAGCAAGTATTTTATGTATTCTAAATATACAGAACGAAATATTTGTATACTTTTTGCTTAAAAGTAATAGTTCACATAATTACAGTGTAACTAGAAAGAATATTCACAAAAATATGAATGGGTTTAAATGATTTTAATAAACAATTTTAAAATAGATTTATTAGTAAAAAAGCAAAAAAAATTATAAAGATATTTAGTATTTCAATAAAAATGTATTCAATATGTGAAACATTAAATATTTAATAGTACATTTTCTGAGTCTATTTAATACAAAAAAACTTAATTATTGTATAAACACACAATTTTCCAGGAGTCAAAATGTCACATTCAGACTGGAAATTGTCTATCTCACATTCTCTCTCTCTCTCTCTCTTTCTCTCGCATTCTTTTTCTTTCTTTCTCTCTCTCTTTCTTTCTTTCTTTTTTGAATGCAGGCTTCATGGAAAAAATAATAGTGCATCCATTGTTTTGAACTTCTCCAGACAACAACATGGCTTATCTAGGAACTGCAGTACTGCTACACATGCAACATGTTTGGCCTACCTCACTGGAAACTAAATGGAACATTAGCATCTACCGGAAAACAAAATTCCATATCCCTCATGCTCGCCAAAATCAGTTATCTGCACTCAACCTTGCAAAGGTAACAGACTGATCCACCCTAGGACTTTTGGTCTATACTTTTACTTTCTGGCACAGCCTAACAAAAATAACCACTGGAATTATTTACTCTACTGAAGAAGACCATTGATTCCTGGCTTCCTCTGTTACACCCACATAGTCCCTGTTAAGGGACATAATGCCCTGCAGTGACCCTGTTTTCTAACTTTCAGAGATCTTTGGCTTACAAACAGATTTAGGTACTTCTAGATAAGTGTTATTCACTTATCAGATGGGTGTAAATTAAAGTTTAGGGGTAGGTATAATTTAGGATTAGATTTTTAGACAGGAATGTTCTTTCAGAATCAACAAAATATGTTGACCCAGGAACAAGTCTAGTAATTTTGCATTTCAGAAGCTAATACTAAGCTAAGCTGAACCTGTGGCCTACTATATGATCGTAGAAATGAATGGGGGGGGAAATTACATATCAGTAATGTGATCCTGGATCTTATTATTTTGTTTCATTATTTTTAATTGTAATATAATGTTATAAACCTCAGTTTCTTGTTGTGTCAAATGTTCATACTCAATGCCATATTATTTACCCATTCAGGGGAAATGCTCATATCGATTGTGTGTGCTGCATGTTAAGGTGATCGTTTGTTAGTGGTGCTTAAACCGGAAATTAATTTACAGTCTTTGTGGTAAATTGCAATCTGTGTAGTTAAAAATAATGAAAGAAATTATTGGGAGATGATTTACTGCTTTGGAACTTTTTTGTTGTCAGCAGAGTTTTTCATTTTGGCTTTTGCTAAATGTTGAATTAATCTTCTTCGGACAACAACACACCCTCTGTCTCATTTGGCGGATTTAAGTCTTTTCTGGCTGTCGACAGAAAGTATAGATTTTATCAATGCGGTCACATGGATTAATCTTCAGCGATTGGATTACAAGGAGAGAACAAGGCTCTCAATATGAAGAGAACCAAAAAAAAAAACTTTAATTGCATTACAGCTGCAGAGAGTCTGCAATTAGCTGGCTGTCTGTGGAGAGCCGGCTTGACTTTTATTGGCTAAGCAAATTTGATGAAAGTTTGTGGTTTTGACCTTTTTGGTGCATTAAGCAAGAACACAGGGCACACCACAATAGATAAGATGAATAACAGTGGGGGCAGAGGAGAGAGAGAACGACATAAGGAGAAGGAAAGAGGCAGGAGAAAGTGTTATCAGTGCTGAATATCTATCTGTATCAGGAGCGGGAGAACAGAGTGCGGAAATTCAGAACAGGTCATCTTTCTTTCATCTGTGGAGGATACACAGACCAGAATAACTGAGTTTAGCTGGATGACAAAAACATAAATAAAATAAAATATAAGATGTCCTGCAGCTAAATCCTGGGAAACATTATACTAGACACCCTAAAGATGTCAGATTTACTATCTAGTCTCCACAATTAAAGTTTCTTTAAACAACTTTATTCAAATGAATTATTATAGTTAATAGAAATTTATCAAACAAAACAGTTGCTGTTTATTCTTATTATTCATGTCTCCTTCAACCATCAGCATAATCCTAAAGAATTACAGGGAAAGATGGGCTTTCTCATAGATTCTTACATTTAATGCAGTTCAAACAATGACTTACTTATAAAAACGATATAAATGTGCTGAATAATGATGAATAATAATGGTAATACTTAAAACATATATTTATCCCAAAAGTTAATAACTTTGAGAGCAGATACAACTTCACTCAAATTTAGTCAGCATGTTGCAACAATTCCAAACCAATCTAGAAATCACTCTTAAGGAATGTTAATCATTTATTTTGCAATTATCACGCACATTTTCAACACTACTGCTCCACTCATGCAATGCTGACTCATGCAGTTTATATTATACATTTCTATGAGTCTTCTGTTTGCTTAATGCGTTTTTGAAAATCTCAATCTTGAAAAGCAATTATACAATAATCTGACTCCAGTGCCTCATTTACACACTAAATGAGGGGACACTTTGCAGGGGAAAGCTAAAGCATTGGTGACCCATTACCTTTGCTTGTTCAGGGACACATTTACTATAAGAGGTTGTGGATGGAGAGATATTTCACCTCCAGGCCCTCTGATTTGTGGCATTTCAGTACAGTTCACACTCCCGCATGCACCACTGGACACGGTCATGTTGGTTTTCTTCATGTTTTTCTTTAAAGATTGTTCTCCCTGTCTCTTCTAGTCTGCATTCATCTCTCAGTTGTAGAAGCTTGTCATTTTCTCTCCTTCATTCATTATTTTTTGTCCCAAGATTAGACAAACTGAAGCAGAATAGCAGAATAAAGCCTTTAATCTCCTTTCAGGCTCTTAATTCCTGCTGTCTGCTGCTCATGTAGTCTGTCTGTCTTGCAGACTAATTGGTGTCGTTCCCAATTTATTTATTTTTTAAATAATTTTTTTTGTCTTTCAGCATGTTTTTCTTTATAAACAAATCATTAAAACCTTGTAATTCCTCAATATAAGGTCAAGAGTATTGTTTCATTTGTCCTGTAAGATTACATATTGTGTGCATGAGTGTCTGAGAAAAAAAGAGAAAGAATCAAGACCCTTCAGTAATTCAAGAAACTATACTTCCTAAACCTCCCTATTACATTTTGCAAAGTGTTTCCCAAATGGTTCCTGGTGAAATAGAAAATAGTTGAATTTCAGTTTTCTTGTTACCTTTTTTGTTGACATTTAAAATACTGAAAAGACCATTTGCATGTTTAATTGTGATCTCAAGATTCTGATACAGGTTTATGGGGATCCTCTTTTTAAATATGTACTCCATAATGAACTAGATAACCCCATAAACCTTAGTAAAATATAATACACTTGAGCACATCTTATTCAGTAAACTTAAATGTGTTGATAGTGCACTATAAATTGGTATACTTTAAGTCTGCTAAATTGGAACAACATTTGTTTTACTTAATGCACTTTAGTTTAGTAAAGCTGATGTCGAAGTTGCGTTAAGTATACTTTGTTGTGCTTAAGTGGAAATATTCCAAATAAAACTTAAATATCTAACCTAATTTTTAATATACTGTATGACATATTGTGAAATATACAATGTGAATTTTAAATGTATTTTGGTGATATTACAATTGCAACTAAATTACACTTTAAGTTGTGGACATACATTTATGTTATAATAAACTGAAGCCATACTATTCTTTTACTAATAGTGATATTAAAACATATTTTAGATCTAATAATTTATTAAAATAACATTTTGAGTGGAATTGAGCTGCACCATGTATAGGAATAGTATGCTGAAGACACTCCAAATTACTTTTAATGATCAAGGAAATATCTTGAACGCAGGCTTCTGCTATATTTTAGGTATCACTTTATCCACACTAGTAGTACTTGTACCTTGAGAGCATTGGAAATGTATTAACATTAATGTAACATTTAGAATCCCCTTACAGTGGTCAACACATCAATTTGGTTTATATATTTCATAGAAATTCCCTAGTATACCAATAATTAACATTTCCAGGTTTGCCACTTTGAAGAGCCCAGCAGAGATACCATCCATACCAGCCACTTTGCCACTGCTAGTCTGATTGATTGCCTTATTTACTACCTCCAAGGTTGGAAGCAGTTGAAGGTTATTTAGAATAGGCTTATGTGGGATGGAATCCAAAGGCCGGTTGAGCAAGTTAGAGAAATGGTCCCTCCATTGACAATGCTTGCTTTGCCTTTCAGAAGGATATTTCCATTGACAGAGAGTAGCGTCATGAAGCATTTTGAAGGCCCATATAGACTGACTTCAATGTGATGAAGAATTTCTTCAAATTGCATGAGTCCTCTTTGGACTTCTACAGCCTTGTAGAGATGTGGAAAATGCAGGATTGCTGGTGGGAGCCACCAGCCTTCCTGAATTTCACATATCTCTCTCTGGTATGTGTTTGAAGATGTTTTTATTTGCTGTGGAGTTTAGGTCATTTTGACTCTCAATATATGCCATGCGTTTTTATCCTCCTACAGTCTTCAAATATTTCTGTCGTTTTCATCAAACCAGTCTGGACTCGATCTTTAAGGCCAGGGCTCTCTTTTGCTGACTCATGCATGATCTTCTCAGTTCATGTATGGTTCCAACTTCTCAGCTTGATCTCCAGTCATTGGCCTTGAATGGCTCTTGTTATACTGTCATTACACACATCCCTCCTACACAAAAGGACATGGTCAGTAAGATTCCATTGCTTGGACCTGGGGCGCATCCATGACATTTTTTATTTTTTTATAATTTTGAAGAGAGGATGATTGTGAAGTTGTTTTCTACACACCATGTCATCAGGAATAATTCATTGACATTCATCCTGTCACATCCATGAAGGCTCAACAATTTTGCATTGAACTCGGCAAGTATTATTAATTTGTCCCTCATTGGTGTGGACACAATGGATTCAAGGTTTATACAGAATACTTCCTGTTAAGTGCTGATGATGTACTGTAATGTCTGTTGATATGCTGTTCAGAGGGAAGCAAAGCTTCATTAGCCACTTTTTAGTTTTTTCCCTGTAAATAAAAAATATTTTTTTCTTTTTTACTTTCACATGGCAGATTTAACAGTATTTTACTGTAAAATTATATTAAATGTGAGGTCTATTACAGTTTTTCTCCATATATAGTATGGAAAGTGTAGTTTCAAAATAGAATGGAATTCTATGCATCTTCATATGATTCAATAGGCTTTATTCATAAAACAAATCAACAACAGGAAACGCTCCATCAAGAAGACAAAACACATTTTTATTTTATTTGTGTACTGGAAAGGACTTTATTGTTATAATGTGCATATTTGATTTCTTCATATATATTTGTCACTCACAATCAAAAGGACAACTTTTTAGTACACATTATCCTGTAAGCATCACTCAGAAATGCCAGAGCTGCTCCGTTTACATTCATGTGGCTATGACACCCGTGGTTACACGGAATAATACATTTCTGAATATTTATATCTTTACCAACATCACACAGCATGATATAACAGTAGACACTGCTTAAAATGTTTTACATTCACATTTTATAAAGAATTTGATACATACAATATTAGATATATAACAAAAGAATATACTTTGTATCTCTTTATATTTCATTATCCACATGTCGCTTGCTTCCTACCAGTGATCATGTTTTCTTTCTTTTTTTGTGTGATTGAAATTATTATACACAAATAAATAAAACACAAACAAACATCAGGAGAGTTGATTTTGGCACATAAAACTGTTAAAACATTTCCTTCAGGCGAGAAAGCCATGGTGAACCACAAAATGTATTTGTCATCTCGAGACAATCACATAGACAATTGATCTTGACTGGTTTGAAAACCAAGAAACCTAATCTGTTCTTTAGGACACACACACACACACACACACACACACACACACACACACACACACACACACACACACACACACACACACACACACACACACACACACACACACACACACACACACACACACACACACACACACACACACACACACACACACACACACACACACAACCCATAAAAGACTTGAAATGTTCAAAGGGACAACTTATTAATGAGCAGTACCACAACCCTGTTGAAAAATTCAGCATAAACCAGCATACTGGTCCAGGCTGGTTTATGCTATAGCTGGTGAACCAGCATTTGCTGTTCTCAGGCAAAACAGAGCTTGTGAAGCTGGTTCACCAGCATGGTCTCGAAAGGTTGAGCATGAGTTGGCCAGCTGTCTGTATGCAAGCAGTGCTTTGAAGACAAAGACTGTTTTTGCATGCACATTTAACACAATGATGTAAAGAAAAAAAATATATAAGGTTAACATATATTGATTTATTGAATTATATGATTATAACTTTGTGATTTATTTTGCTCCCTCTGTAGAACTCATTTTTTATTGTTTTATTTAATTTTATGATTATGATAATTGGTCACTTGCAAACTGGTAAAACATTTCAAAGCATAAATGGTCTCCTATTTCAATAGATCTGCACACAAATCAGCTAAAAATAGTTTGTGTACATTGCATAACGAACAAAAAAAATGTAGAGGTATGAAAACCAAGAAAAATCCAAGCATAATCATAAGCAGTTTGTTCAATAACATGAGAAGAGCTCTTTTAATGGTGCCCAAGTGCCCAACTGAAAAGAAGAGTAAACACCTTAATGGTCTTCAAGCAGACTTCAACAACCTTTGTCCACTAATGCTCAATTATCACTTATAGAGTGAATCTACTTTACTTCACAAACTGTAACATTGCTCCAGTGTTATCTTTACTCTCTATAAATTGGGACCATGTGAGCAGTGTTTGTTTATCACTGGGGATTTTACACTATAAACATGGCAACATGCATTTATCTTTATGAAATAATTTATTACATTTAATTTGGAAAATTGTCTTGGTCTTTACCAACACACAATAAGAAATGTGATATGTAACAATTTTTGTAGTGGTCTTGTTGGGTTCATACCAGCGCCCAAAAATCAACATATGTTGGCCCACCATCATACCAGCATCCCATGCTGCAGACCAGCAGCAGCATCCAATGCATCTGCATTTTTCAACAGGGAAGAGCTCAATTAATTGAATTGTCAATGTAAATGGATTTTCAATTAAACCATTGTCAAATCAAACACAATTCTATCTAAATAAGCTGAACCCCTGCCAAGCGTATCCACACACTATTAAGATTTACATGCTCAGCTGGACTTCAACAAGTCCTTCAGTTCAAAATATAGTGTTTTATGTGTGTGTTTTTTTATCTGTTGCTTTTGAACCTCTCGAAGAGGCAAAAAAGTTCTTGACATACAAAGTTAGCTAATTGGTCCTAATTGTTGCTCTAATAATCCAAGGTCGTAATTAAAACTTAAAATATTGATCATTTGAATCAAAAAGCTAAAAAAATCCCTTTTCCTTTAATAAATATGACAAAAGAAGAGCTCTAGTTGAGACATATCACTAGATCTCATTTTGAAAGCTACAAGTATAATTTCCCTTGGCATGGAGTTAATTAAGATTCTCTCAATAAGATGTTTTAGTCATGAAGAACGTCCCCGCACTCTCTTCATAAGGATGAGAGGCTTAATGACAGGAAGTTTATGGCAAGATAAGGCACTGACACAGTGGTGTATGTCTGCTTTGTGAGGTGTGTCAAAAAAGGAAAAGATGTGCTAGAGATAATTCTTGGTGGACCCTTGATATAAGCCAGCTGTTGCAAAATCATTCTTGGGAAAAGAGGTAAAATGTGAGAAACTAACAGCTGCACACTAACATATACTGAAGCAATGACTGAAAACTCTCCAAGCCTGTTATATGGCTTGAAAGATTTCCTGAAATATTAAGGGGGTTTCCATTTCTTAATCCATCACCTACAGTAAACTTTAAACCTAGAGTGTAAGTTAACCTGTTACACCCACTTATTCCATGTAAACACACATTCAACTGCCCAGCCATACAGGATAATATAGCTTCAGTGTGTTTTACATTTTCAGTAACAACGACCTATAACCATCAGAGAAACACAAAACTAGAACCGAAAATTATTTACAAAAAGACAAACATCTTAAAACGAGTTTAACAAAAAAAATAAAACATCAAGTGTTTTGAAGATTGTTGAGGTTTTTTGAGAGGTGTTCGGAATAAAACATAAGAGTATGACTTAAAAAAAAGTACAGGCACAACATTTATTTTGCCCTGAAATTTAAAAAAAAAAGTCAAGTCAACCACAAAATGGAGCAGACTGGACAGTACACTGTGTGGTTGGGAAATGCACAAAGCCATCGCTTCATTCTGTCCTTTTCTCAGGGGACACTTTCCATACAGCAAGAGACCTTCACAGAAACCTTTCTCTCTCACACAAACCTTTTCTTCTCCAGCATTCAAGTAGCATTTGAGAGGGAACTCCCACCTGACCCCTTTATCAGATAGATAACCAATGTCTGAGCTGGAAGAAAAAAGACAAAATGGACAATAGAAATGTGTAAGGACATTTGCTTTGATAAAGGGCTTCACTCTCTAAATATTCTCTCTCTAAATAGCTAAATATTCGTGAATTGATCATTGCAAATGGTACATTTAAACCTGTGACCAGGTCTTACCTTGAACTGTCTGACATTACCCTCAGCCACCATGTGATGTTCATGTTCTGGAGTAATGCAGTACGCTATCCTCTGCATTGGAAGACATTCAAAACACAAAGTGAACTAGCAGGCATAAACACACAGCAATAATGAACCACAAATCTAAACAAAAACTCAATTATCTGCTTCGAAACAGATGGCAATGTGGCATTTTAATCTTCATATGTTAGATGATCTCTGAAGCCATTTAAGGTAGAATGCCCCTTGTGGAAAATGAAAATGTGTAAAAGCCAGATGTCAGCATCATATTTGTGGCTTTGGGAAGTGACGCAATCACAGATGAAAATATCTCACAGTTCTAGGACCACACAAAGTCATGAAGCATATTTAAGTCAAGGACAGATTTATTGAGGACATTGACCAGATGAGGGGAATCAAACAAGGAATCTACTGGAGGCTCAGCTGGAAGCTCAAGCTTTCTTACTAGAGAATGAAAACGGGCTGTACTAATTTAACACCTACTATAATGTGTCTTGATGTGTGTGAGTGTATGTGAGCAAATATAAAACAAATGTGTATTCCTTTTTTGTACCAATTTTAACTGTATTTTTGGGACTAATCTTTACCTAGATGTGTAAAAATGTACTAAGTTTTCTGTTATGGTAGGATGTGGGTATCTATAACTTGCTGTATGTAAAAACCATATAAGTTTATGTCACCATTTAGATAGCTAAAAAAAGCGTAGTCGTATGTGTTTGCTAACCTCTTTGAGGGTTCCAGGCATACTAAGGAATTTGTAGATGGCGTAGATGGGTACAAACAGCATGGAGGACAAGGCTATGGACCAGCCCACGATATTTGACCAGTAAGGGAAAGTATAATCATCATATCTCAGGTCGCCGGAGGTAACAATGCTAGCGATCACCACAAACTGCACAGAAAATAGAAGTCAGGGAGGACAGAAACATTAAGAAGTAATTCACTATTCTGTACAGAAAATATAATACGTCAGCATGAGAAACATTTTTAAATTATCAATTTTTGGTTGAAACTATTTTATTGTATCTGCTGTAGTTTACATCCAAACGTAGTGCCAGTTTTATGGGAACAATGACCAAAAAGGTCCCCATCTAGCCTGTAAGAACTGCTGTTGTAGGTTAAGTTACATCCTAGAGTGAATGCGTCACATCTACTCATATTAAAAAATATATCAGATATGTTGCTACGAAATGCCTAGATGATACCACATGAAGTAGATTTTTAGGTTAACTGACAAAACTGACTTAAAGTATAATCTAACAGGGGGCAAATTGGACACACATCAGGTCTTGTTTCCGTTTCTTTTTCACTCACCAATAAGAACACTGGACTGACAAACTTCCAGCAGAGCCTCCAGTAGATCCCTGGTTTGAAGCCCATCATACGTTCAATGTCCTCACTAAATCTGTCCACGCCTAAGAGGCAAACACACAAAGAAATTAGCAGCATCTGGACATCATTTGAAGATAAAGAAACCCAAGACCTATCTCTGAATTGTGGCTTCTCTTCTTACAATATCAATGATGATTTGAACTCTCTGTACTGTACTCTTAGACACAACTGTTCAAAAGCTATGTAATGCAATTTAAAGGAGATATGAGAAGCGTTCGATGTCAGGAAGCAGTGTCACGGAATGCAGTGCAGATAATCTTGACTTTTTTTAAACCTGAGGCTTTGAAGTACTTCTACATGTTTACTCTGGGGGAAGTTACTGATTCTTATATTCAAGAAGTAGCCATGGATCTTTCATGAGTTACTGTGAAAAGAATATTACAGATAAAGCATCTGAAAGTAAACAAACAATTAAAAAAAAAAAATCACAGAACACACAGTAGGACTATAATAAATGTCCTCCAATTTCTTACACGGATTGTCTGTAGCAACTAGAAATATAAATACTTAGGAATGATAATAAAAAATTAAATATTGAATATTATACAAACACATTGATGAGATAATGCTTCTGTTTTCAATCCTGCTGGATGCAAAACCTACATTCTTCTCGGGGCAGTCTCGGTGGTGGGTAATATCACGATTCACGGTTTTATTATGATTTTTTCATATTGGTTTTAATATTTTGCAAGTTACTGAGCAGTACAGCCAAACTAATTTCACTATTTTAAAAATGTAGCTTTACAGGGTAACAAAACATAAAAGAAAAAAGAATAACAGACCCTTTAGGCCAAAGTAAATGTGGGCGAAGATGAAAATCTTTTTCATTATTTTACCTTTGATATTCAAAATAAGAAAAAATAAGATATTTAACAGTAGTATTCAAGAAAGAAATTGAATAAACAAAAATAATAATAAAATATTACATAGACCACTGTATGAATTATATATATGCACTATTAGCTACAACAGTACTTCAGTCAGGAGCAGTAAGTGATTTTCTCTTTTCCTTTTGCTGTTTGATTAAGATTAATGATAAGCAGCAGCAGGTTTATTAGGCGGCTGTACTTTAAGACCTCATGCTTGGATACATCCGGTTTTCTCCTAACTGCCTAAGTTCACTTAAGAAATAAATGACTGTATTTATGTAAATCGTCTGTGTACAATGACAGTTTAAGCGCAATAAGATGCAAAAGGTAACTTAGTTTAGTACTTGCGTTGTTTGACAGATGTTTAGTGTATAAGCTCAGAAAATGCATGTCTGAACATTGTGTGACTAACACAGTGCTTCTCAATTATTTTCTGTCACGCCCCCCCATGAAGAGGTAAAAATTGTGCGCGCCCCGCCTCCCCCCATTTTGGAACTTTCGCCTTATTGTTTCCATGGCAACGCGTCATGCTTGTCACGTGACATACCGCAGTCACAAAAGGCGCTGTATAATAGATAATTCAAAATAGTCACCAACTTGTTAGCTCAACTTGTTGAAACCTAAAATAAATCTTATGTGATTGAAAACGCTGAATTGTTGTGATAAATGACAAGCTCTGAGCGCGTCTTTTTTGGATCAGTGCCAGATATCGCGTGAAAACACGTGTGAATTGAGCGGTTGATCACGTGACGCATATGAACACCGGTGTGATCTTCAAAGGATGAGGGGACGGTTATCTGAACTTCATATATGCTGCTACAATGCTATTCTTGTTCAGTGCAAGAAAACCTACTCCCTGGCAAAAAAAATAAATTACCCCAGTGTCACGCGCGCCCACCCTGGCATCGCTCCGCGCCGCACTATTTGAGAACCACTGGAATAACATGTTTAACCGGCATGGGTTTAAAATGCATACAAGTAAACTTTTGTGATTGTGAATAACTGCAGTATATGCAGTACATGTTGATGCAGGATTCTGGGGGCATCTTACACACACACACACACACACACACACACACACACATACATATATATATATTTATATAAAAGATGCCCCCTGATGATCTTTAAACATGATTGAATGTAGTTTATATCTACTCACCATAGAACCAAGATACTCCAATGGCCTCAATCAGAACCCCAAATAGAATGGATGTCCCTGCAGCATATTTGTCCAACAAGGTCAACACATAGATCCCTCCCTGTCATGACCAAGATACAGGACAAATGCTGCTGAATAAACGACTTCCATTGATTCATTCATCATTATATTGTTTGCATGTAATTTTGTATTGTGGATTTTGCCTGTTAAAGATGTAAGTATAACAACACTATGATAAGTTCTTATTTCGACTGTAAGCCAATACATGTCCACAGTGTAGTTTCAATTGATGCAATCGCATAGATGACACCACTGAATCTAAAGACAATGAACAAATATTATGCAGTAAAAAACATTATTAAAAAAAAATTCCAAAGTTATACATTAGGTTATAAATATTGTGTTTTTACAAAAAAATAAATATCAACAAGTGTATTTTCATTTTGTTATACTGCGTAAACAGGCAATTGTTGGACTAAAAAAATAATTGGATCAGACCCAATGGACTTACATTTGTAACGCACAGAAGGGCTACTAGGAAAGTCCCAAATGCTGTAGCAAACGTAAATATCTTTCTATTCCTCTTGAGGATTTTGAAGTCATCTGAGAGCCCAGTGATTACTGCTTCCATGCCCCCCATCTAAACAGTACATTAAATCAAGTAAATATATTTTATTATTAAATATATATTTTAGAGCCACACTACTTTAGTTGTAGAATTAATTGTCAGTGTATATGTATTTTTTTTATTTTATTTTTTTTATCTTTTTTCAACTTCCTGTGAGATGGCACTGGCAAATACAAAGACAAAAATTCTAACAAAGATAACTATTAGCATGATCTTTACCATACAGAAACAATGCCATCTGGTAGCATATGAACATAGACAATAACAAAATTATTTTGTACTCACAGAGCTGTCAATTCCAAGAGTCAGAAGCATAATAAAAAAGACTATCGCGAAAAATGTAGATCCAGGTAGAGTTGAGATCGCTTCTGGATAGATAATAAACACCAGTCCAGCACCTGCACACAGATATAAACTATTACAACACAGATCAGCAAGACTGCACTATTCCCCAAAAAAACAAACAAAAACGTTAGTTTAGGGTCACACTCTGGTTAACCACAACTGAAGAATTAAAAGTACACAGAGTAAAACTGAGAAATGGTCGAGTGATGCATAAAAAAGACAGGACAGTGAAGATGTGAAAGTAACAGACCCTCGGTGGCCACATCCTTTATGTTGACCCCATGCTGATCAGCCATATACCCCAGTACTGAGAAGATGGCAAACCCTGAGAAGAAACTGGTTATGCAGTTTATTGTGCTGGTCAGAAGAGCATCCCTGCAAAAAAGCACAAAATTAAAGTGTATATTACACCTTAAGTCTCAAAACTGCTGAGAATGATCTATGACTATAACACTGAAGCTGTGGTTAAACCCCATTGTGCATCTGCTCAAATCTCTATCCAAACTGATCCCTGTGGATGGTCCCAGTTTCAGGTTTATTGTTATTTAAGCTTGTTTCCATGTTCCCGAAATATTGCCAGTTGCAGTGACTAGACATTAATAGTTCAATAGTTCATAACCAAACAAAGGCCAGGTCTAAGAAGAAAGAGTATAAAATATCATGTCAGATTTTAAACTTTTCAAAGTGTAACCTAGGGTGTAACCATTTAGTGCAGCGCATAAATCCGAGCAGCCATCTGCTTACAACATATTGTCCTGGTGGGACACAAACTAAAAAGGTGAAAAATGTTGCAGAATATTACGCACTAGCTTATTTAAATGTAAATGATGTGAACATTAATATTTTAAACTGACATTTTCACTGGTGTTCTTTATTTTCAGTTGGAAACAAAGGTAAATATTTTGACATGACTGCAGATTTGAGATCTTAGTAAAACATCTGTGCCCCGCAGAGCAAAATCCTGTTGAATCACTGGCTTTCCAGCTTTAGACCTCAACATATTGGGATGTAAAATCAATACTACTAATTGCAACTCATTAACACTTTAGATGTATGCATTGACTAAGGATCAAAAGGGTGATTGCAAGCAATTTAACACAAGCTCACTGAAATGTGCATTGATTTTTAAATCAATAAATCAATTAATATATGTTCTGCCTCTTAACACTTTAAAAATCTTCTCATTCATAAGCCTTTTATGATCAATTAAACTTTTTAGGAATTTAAACTTTATCAGTACCTGACAAATTGATGAATTACTGACAAACAAATTGACAGCACCATTCTTGTATCCTTAGCCTGATTTCAAACTCTTGTAAATGTAATTTCCACCACTGCAATGAAACATCTAAAATCAATTAGTCTTGTGAATGATGTAACTGAGTATTCTGAGGTTAAATTCTCAGTGCACAACCGAATGAGAGCTGACACATTTTGACATCTTGAGAATCTTAATAGACTATTATTCACATAAGGTGATCCTATAAGGCAGGGGTGTCAAACTCAATTGCACAGGGGGCCAAAATCCCCAAAAAAACTTTAGGTCGTGGGCCGAACAGGATAAACATTTATTGAAAACACTAAAACTAAACTTTTAAAACTTACCTTTTTTAAATTAGATGTGAATAAAAACAGACAGAAATATTATTCTGGAATAAATCAACTTATACCTTAAATAACTTAAAAATATAAAAATATTTAAAAAAAACTTTAAAACAAATTAAAATATATCCTGTCTAAATTATACAAGTTAGAAATAAAGTAAACACGTAAAGTAAAAGTAAGTAAAAGTTAAAATAACAAACATTCAAATTTCTTTACTCTTATGTCATTTTATATAAAACTTAAAAAGATTTATATATAAAAGATTTTGCTCTCCATAAAAATATATCCTGTCAAAATTATACAAATTCAAAATATGGACATGCTGCATAACAAAACCTGGAAATCTAAATAAAATTTTTGCTTTTCAGCAATAACAAATCAAATAATTCAGTTGAATTTGCTCTTATGTCATTTGTCTTATAGTGCCGTCTTATTAAATTATTTAATTACTGCCACATTAGCTCCGCAAATGAGACACACGGGTAACCGGCAGTATGTCAGTAAACATATACCGTATTTTCCCGCATATTACCCATGGGTTATAGCAGATTTTACAAACTATATCACAATTTTTTTTACACTTAATAATATTTCAATATATTTGTTACGTCCCTAAGGACGTAATGTTTTTTTTTTTTGCGCTGTATTTTCTTTCTGGCGCTTGTACTATCACTCTGACAGCTGGCGCTGATATGCTGTCTGACCTGTCAATCATGCAAGAAGACGTTCTGCCATGAGGACGGGCTCTTCTCATCCGATGATCAACACCTGAATTTCGCGCACAAGCACTGTGTACCGAGCCTGAACAGTTATGGATAATTGACAATAACAATCGCGCGGTACTAGCGCGAGCGCGAAGCATCATTAGCCACTTCCTGTTTAATACAGGAAGTGTTCGGCGAGTCAGCTGGAGCGCGGGACATCTCGCGGGCCATTAATAAAATGCTCTCGCGGGCCGGACATAATTACACGCCGGGCCGGATGTGGCCCGCGGGCCTTGAGTTTGACACCTATGCTATAAGGTGATTGCCACCTGCTGGCCCCACCCACAAGGTTTCTTAACTTTTGTCTCTGGAATCAGCATGCTGGTTCTCCCATGAGAACTTCAACCCATAAATAAAAAAAGCTTCAGTCTCAGTGGACTACCTTTGTTGTGCTGCAGTGTGGAACGGACATGGAATCACGCAATAAATCAATATATGCCTTCAGGTAAGATGTTTTTGCACTTTAATGAACATGCTAAGGAAGAACTGGGTCATTCTGTAGTTCTGAAGAGAAGATGTTTTTAGAGAACTTACCACTAAGACTAAGACAAAGATTTGTCGTACCTGTAGCAGTTATTGTCAAATTTATTGTAGCTAGCGAAGGCAATAAGGACTCCAAACCCAGCTCCTAGAGAATAGAAAATCTGAGTAGCTGCATCAATCCATACCTGCACCAAAAAAAAGAGTGACAATCAACAAGAGAAGCGTGTCTTTGTTGTTTTTTTAAGATCCATGATATACATCTGGAATTACTTGATCAAATAAGTTGAGACCTATTAGCATGAACTTACTTGAGGGTTATTAAGCTTCTTTAGGTCAATGTGGAGATACGCTCTAATTCCATTCATTGCACCAGGGAGTGTGATGCCTCGAATCAGCAACACCAACAACACTATGTAGGGCATAGTAGCTGTAATATACACCACCTAAACACACACACACACAAAAAAGCTCTTTACATTTTTGCTCATTGATTTGAGATTGTTTTACAATGAAAAGTGCTATATGAGATCAAAGTATTATTACTAAATACAGAATTTTTTTTTTATTAGACATATGATTGACAGCAAATGACAAAATCAAACAGCTATACTGTAATTGTCATTTAAGAGTTTTTGCACCTTTCCAGAGGATTTGACTCCCTTCCACAGGCTGAAGTAGAGGATGAAGACAACCAAAACAAGACAGAGGGTGAGCTCCCAGCGAGGAAAACCCAAGTCATCAATGCCTCTACTCTCATGAATATGCAGCACCCCACGCCTGGAAGAGGAGAAACAGTAAATTAGCTTTAAAAAATAACTTTCCTAATTTGATAAAAGCATTTTGGGATAAAAAGCATTTTTAAATAGTATTTTTTACACATTTTAAATATAAAATATTTTAGAATAACATGACATTGTAGAGAATTGTGCCTCGTACAAAGGCTTCAGTTTAAAAGGAAATGTCCTGGGCCACAATCCCAGTGTCTTTTGCTCTCATGGATGAATCTTATCAATGCATCTCCAACAAATAAAACATCCATTATTATAATGTGCTCTATTTTTAGTCGGGCTCAAAGAGAATAGTATAAAAATAGTCATCTTCACACAAAAACTGCATTCGAATAAATACTGTACAAGTCCATTGGTGTAAGGAACGGCCTCAACACAGGGCTGTGGGGGGCCTCACTGAGTTACAAACCACAGAAATTCTGGGAGGATGTAGGAGTAGCTTGTTACTTGACGTCACTGCTCTTATGATACTTGGAAAAGTGGGTTTTAAGAAAGAAAGGGATGATAAAAAAACATTTCCTGATAACTGAAGAATTTACAAAGAATTTAGTCCACGCTAACTCCGTCTAGGGAACTATATCTTGTTTTTATAGCATGTTCGTACACCCTTTTATGTGCTTTATATGTTATGCTTATGCTCACTCTCGTTTTATTGCAGTTTCCCCTATACAGTCCTCTCAGTCATAATGTTTTTTTATACTAACTTTAATCTAATCCTCACAGAAGCTTTTATAGATTTGATGAAAAACATGATTTAGAGAAATTATGAGCATTTCAAAATAGAGAGGACCACTTCAAATGGCAGGTTTGAATATATTATGTAAAAATAAATATTATGTAAATATTATGTAACAATGGAATCTCAGAAAATACAGAGCACCGGATCCAAATGCAGTGTTTGAAATTATATGATATAGATGGAACACAGAAACAAGAAAATAGAATGAAGCTCATGAAACAATACATCCATGTAAGGACAAGATCTGACAAAAAACACTGCAAACGCATGTGTTTATAGTATATACATAGACAAGGGTTAATTGGTAGCATGCCACAAGTGAGAACAATCAGAGAATAACAAGAGATGGCAGGAAACCAGGTAAAACTGCAAACTAAAAGTCTACATAACAAAAACATTCATAGTCAGACTAGTACAAACACAAATGTCACACACTGTGCTGCGCCAATCATTTCAAAACATTTTCCAGATCGTAAATTGCCCATAACCCCTTTTCCTCTCAGGTTCTAGCTCTCCCCAAGAGGGATGACCTGTTTCTAAGATTTTTATGACAGCATAAATATAAAAGGGGGTGAATAATGGTTAAGACCAAACGTTTCTCAACTATCCAATGATGAATATTATTGCTGGTTTCTAGCAAAATATCTGGAAACACCCTATGAAAAGAGTCTCTGTAGAATGTGATCTAAATGATTCCTGTGCTGCACCTCCCAGTGAGGTTCAAAGAGGAGAAACAGTACAGGCCATTGTTCTTATATTATAAACAAACCCCTATAGCACTGCCAGAACATTGCTGTAGCTTTTCCTTCTGAAAGAGGTATCTTGTAGAGGAAAAAGAAATACTGCTCTGTTTGAATACACTTTGTTTAAGAGTTCCAACTTTAATAGCCATGACATGAAAGAAAGAAAGAAGACTTGATCCATCTCCATATTATTTTTTAAAACTGCACTGAAGACTCAGAATATTAACCTTGGGACAGTTGTCAAGTGTCATCCCCAAATGATTCCAAATTCTTCCTCATCTGAGACTAAAACAAAACATTTTCATAAACTTAAATTAAATAAAAACAACAGATACTGAAAAACTAACTGAAATAAAATAATAATTAGCAAAAATAAATAAGTAATTAATAAGCTCTCCTCCTGTGGGGGAAATCTGACATGTGACTGTTTAGGGAAATATCTGTAGATGACACCTTGTGGATAGTGAGGTGAGATGGCGCAGTGGCTTGGGTGATTAACCGCTGTCGTGACGCGCTCAATGAAGGACCGTAACGCCGAACACGTCGCTAGTACTAAACAGCTTTTCACATAGGATGTGTTTGTGTACAACAAGTCATTTAATCATGCTCTGGGAATAAGGGACAAAATATGATGAAAAAAATATGAACGATGAATACATCAAGCTTGAGTTCATGAGGAAAAAGCAAGCCAGACAAACTCTGAAGGCTCAAGAGACAGGAGACATTTCAATCCATGTCCACTCATTTAAAAGTCTCCAATTTTCTCCAATCATCATTGGCAATAACCTCTCACTAAGACTTGTCGACCGCTTGTCCAACAACTGCTTGACCTTCAATCAACTCTGACATTTCATTTGATCCTTAAAAAGCAAAGGACAAATTCTAAATATGGGGCATCAGGGTTTATACGGAACTTCTTAAGTTGAATTTACTACCTTTTTACTACCTTTTTACTACCTTCAAAATATTTTTTAATACCAGCGTCACTGCGATTATCTTGACCGACATAACCATCCTCCAAAAAAGGAGGGATTTTTTTTTTAGGATTGGTTGAGCCTCTTGTCGAACATTAGGATGAACAGATCTGCTTGGTTTACGGTCTCCACCAGTTTTTCTTCTTAAAATATGGTGCAATACCAAATTTGATCATGTAAGCAGACTTATTCTTGCCTAAAGCGAAGGATCTCGCTGTGTTGGAGTCCGGAAACATTTCTAAACAGCTCTCCAAAGCCATCGTTGGAATTGAAAGAGTGATGTTTAGTTGCTAGATCTAAACACTACGGACTAGTCGAAACGCCACTGATTTGTGAGTCATTTAAACTGAAGTTTTGTATCTGATTAGACGACTAGACTAAAAGTAAGAAGACAGTCAAAAATACATTTAAATGCATCAATAATACATTTAAAATACTGAATCTATAAATCAAGTAAAATATTAATGAATTTTGCTGAAATAAGGTCAGTATTAGGGGAGTGCGGGCACAAAGTAACGCGGGGTAAATGGTACTGCAGACGTTTCAGATAGTTGCAAAGGATTAAATATGACGTACTAACGGGCTTTTCACCACACTGTTTGCACACGTCTTCTGGCCATCTTTCGAGAAAGTTCAGCGAAGTTTGGATGAGAACCACAGGAAAAACTTTTTTGGCAGCATGTAAATATTTTTTGTTGTAGTAGTTGTTTTTCGATTTTCAAAGTGTGTGAAAGTATGTTAGTCCAATAATTACCATCTTCTTGGCTAAAAGATGGTACAATTTTGAAAGATGTGAAAAACACAGTGACTGCTAGCAGACCGTAAACACGACACCGCAGGGTTAGTTGTAACATGATGTTACAACTAAGCCGCACATTGCATAGCCTATATCAATAATCAGATATTTTGCATTGTATTAACCTATTAAAAAGTTTTAATGTTCAGAGCATAAACAAAATGTAAACAAAATAAAAATATAATATTTCATTCATAAGTTACGCTTATGATCATCAAGACTCAACTTTTTGCAAGAAATAAAAATACATGAATGAACATCCATTGCATAACATGCGTTACAAATAACCCTCTGTCTGTGACAACTAGCCCTGCTCACGGGGTAAGAAGTAACTTTTTACTCATTTTATGCTTTTGGCGATACTGCACAGAACCGATAGGTCCCACGGACATGAAAACAGTGATCATGTGTAGGAGAGACTTGCATGTTGTTTGTATAAAAATATGGTTTGTCTAACCCTATTACTTTGTTCATTATTTGCCAAAAAAAAACAAAAAGTGTTACTTTGTGCCCCGCGTCGCTATTCGACATGCTTTCCTTGTGACGTCTCAAAACTGCTGTTTTATGTGTGTTTCCATGGCGACGCGTCATGCTTGTCAAGTGACGCACAGCAACCACAAAAAAGTATCGCATGCATTTAGTTTCTCTTATTTATTCAAAATATTCAACTTGTTCGCTGATAGTTTGTGTCGCAGATCGGAGAATCTGATCTGTCGGATTTACAACACGTAAATTAAGTCACTTCTACCGAAATACATGACAGTAAGTGTCCGCTGAAGTGGGAGAAGAATAGAGTGACTTTACCGCCGCACATAAACACCACAACGCCTCAGCTGCAGTGTAGTCTGTTCACTCTGCTGTTCACTCACCTCAGCTCGCAAAGCACTGGGCGCGCGAACAAACACAACCTCGCGTGATATCGCTCAGGTCCTAATTTCAACATCTAAATAAATCCTCGCGAATTTTAAAAGAAAGGCCTGCACTTAACACAAATTGAAAATATATCTAAAAAAAATTGGGCTCGAAAATTTAATACCTCGTCAAAAGACGTTTACTACTTTTTACTACTTTTTAATGGCCTTAATTTTGGCTGATTTCATTTACTACCTTTTACTACCTTTTACAACCCCGCGGACACCCTGGGCATTCACGTCACTTCACTTCCCTTTTCAACTAATCCGTTAGTAAATAATGTTTCATTGAAAACACTGGAGAAAAAATGGACCCTTCATCCAAAGAACCAATTACAGACAAGCTAAGACTACAGGTTAGGCTACATTGCATTTGACTGTTTCAAAGTATGATTTGTTCATTAGTTTGTTTTGCTTGCTCACCATGGGTATTAAGGCACTATTTTATGTAAAGCTGCTTTTGTAAAAAATTAAAAAAAATTATACATCTAAAGCAGAGAAGACTAGTGCTATAGAGTGCAAGTATAACAAAACATTGCATGTGACATCAGTCTATATAATCAGTTTATATCAACAAGCACAAGTATAAAAAAAGACTAATAAGGCATAATCATCATGGTCACCTTTTATTAATTTTTTGACTTTAGACTTTAGCATGCCCTTTTTTGTTGACTTTTAAAGTAACCCATGATTTGTTATCTATAGCAAATGACAAAGGCAAATCATTGTTAAACTATGACAAAAAAGTAACTTATAGTCCAAGAACACACACAGAGAAACGTACTGGATAATCGCCCTGTGGCAGCAGACCTGGAGCTTCAGTTTGGTCAGGAGAGATTTGAACACAGCCTCCTCCAATTGAATAATTCAATTATATTAATAATAATTAAAGTATCTTGGCAAGCGTTCCCTCTAGAGCTCTTCATTCATTCATCCAATCCTATGATTTCAACATATCCTCAGCTATGTACTCTAAACCAGAAAATGGCCACAGAAGAGAAATATGATGTGAGGTCTCATCACAGCATGCTTAACTCTGGAGCAAATTATATTTGTTTTCATAACAGGCAACAGGATGTCCTAAGATGTGTTTGTGAAACCACATATTCGTTGTGGTTATGGACCCCTCGGGCTGACACGAGTTCAAGGCTGTTTATACATATACAGTGGAGTTCACTTATCTCGACCTCAGTTAACTCGCCAACCCTATTATGTCGACGTTTTTGAAGTGGAACCACCAAACTCCCTATTTGTCTTAGAATTTTCTTATCGGTAATGTAGATTATTTTATGTCGCCGAACCCTAATATCTCGAACACAAAAGAGAGACAGATTCGCCACTTCACATGGTTATCTCGTGACTCATGATCGTACCTAGTTCACTGCGCATGCGCTCAGTTCGTTGCACGTGGATCGCGGTCCATACGGTCGCTCTGTCAGTGACGCTTCACTCACAGTGCCGCGCAGCCACAGAACAACTTGCGGAAGTGGTGGGTGTCTAAGACTCGCGGAAGTCTAAAGCCTTCTAGATGCTATCTTGGAAGAGGAGGTGCAGGAGT
Organism: Rhodeus uyekii; assembly: GCA_037043235.1. Classification (NCBI taxonomy): domain Eukaryota; kingdom Metazoa; phylum Chordata; class Actinopteri; order Cypriniformes; family Acheilognathidae; genus Rhodeus; species Rhodeus uyekii. The sequence continues at coordinate 1,082,647 of JAWRVZ010000022.1, read as the reverse complement.
TGAGCCGAGTCGAGCGCATCTGCAGTGAGTGTGTGTTCAGTGAAGCATCATTGTCCAGGCAATAAGCAACAAAGCATTTTAGAAACCATATTAACCGCGTGTGCAATACTATTCAGAACTGTGTTAGAGCGAAATGACTGTGTTTTGAGCAAATGTGTTCACACGTGTGTAGTGACTATGTTTACGCTAAATTGCGAAATTGTGTTTGCAATGTTTGGAGAATATAATTAAAGGTTTGTATTGAGAATCGAAGGTGTTTTTTATTGTATACTGGTAAATCTCTGCTGTTAGTTGGTGCACAAATGCTTTTTGTTGTTAGCAAACATATACAGTGTATGTATATTTTATAGCATGCCGATCACTTCATCAAATAAATCGCCATATTGGCTGTTGGTTATCTCGCTAAACGGTTATCTCGATGCTTTTTTGCAAACCCCGAGGCCGTCGACATAACCGGATTCCACTGTATATATATATATGTGTGGAAACACTGCCTCAAGGTATTTAACAATAAGCAAATGAAATTCAAACCAGGACATTATAATAAACCTATATTCTAACAGCTAATTATTACATGCTTGCTTATTGTTTTATTTATTTTTATTGATTCTTGTTTAAAAACACAATAAGTATTTTGTTTGGTCAAAAATGGCCTTCCAAATTATTCATTTTTTCCTCAAAATCCACTATTTCTGTCTTCATGACATCAGTTGGGTGTTAAATCTGAGACTCTGTGTGATGTAACAAGATTTCAGTAATGACGGAATAATTAGATTTAGGACACTCGCTGTGTAAAACAATACAATGCAGCAGTAACGGTTCATTATTCTCAACAAACATTGATTGACTCAAACATGTCAAGATCGACAGAGACAGTATACTGAAAAGATATGTGGGTGGCGCACAAGATGATGAAATTTGCTTTGTTGAGCTTGTCATATTTTGCTTTTGTCTGGTTGTCGGTTGTTTTAGAAAGATGTGTACCATGAAGGTTTGTGTAATACCAATGAATTTGACTGGGATTTATCTGGGGAGTCTAAATTGATAGGTACTGGTTCAACAGCTTCTTCTGTGATTGGTTTGTAGCTATTCTGAGCAACACACTGCTTAATCTAATATTTAGTGTATGGCGCACCTGCTGAGCATGTGAGTCTGCTGTATGTGTGAAGGTAATGAATATTCTCTAGTGCCCTGTGTGCTGTCCCATGATGGCAGGATTACTGATGGTCGAAAACTATTATAATGGAGCAGTATGAGAGGGGGGAGAGCAGAGGAAATGACAGCTTTCCACATCCCCTCACACAGAAGACAGCTGGGGAAATGACACTTCAAAGCACTGCTGGGTGGGAAACCAGTCCAAAAGAGGGTAAGACCACAGGAGAGGGAGAAAGTGAAAAAAACAAAAAGCACCAGCTAGACAGACAGTGAGAACAAGACAAGCATTAAGTACAAGAAATGGTAGATCAAGCAGAAGGTTGGAAGAATTGCTAATATATATATATATATGTACATTTAAAAGATGTTGGGATGTACTGGAGTTTTGCAATGTTTAAAAATGGATGCACCTCTTGATGGAAATAACATCACAACATTTATTTCCATCAAGGGGTACATACATTTTTTGCCCAAGATCTTGTATTGACAATGCACAGGTTTATGAGTGTCAGAAAAAAACAAAAAACAACAAGGGCAAATCAAATATGTTATCCGTATCCAGGATACTTTCTGTAAAGCATTAGGAAATAACAAAACATTTTAAGCTTATTTAAAAGCTTTTTAATAATTCATATTTGGAGCTAAAACATCTATATTTGTGTGTATCATACCTTCAAAGATAATTATTTATGTCCATTAGACTCTTTAAGATATTTCTGAATTTACAAACATGCATAGGATATGAGCAATTAATTGAACACACAGGGACATATACGTCTGTATAATTTTGTGCAAGTGATGTAAGTTCTTCATTGTTCCACGCATTCTTCTGATTTCCCCTAAAACGAGGAGCCAAATTTTCCCTTAGACACGGAAAAGGACCGCTTTTCTTTGAAGTGCAAACGCCTGCCTTTCTTCAGTCTACATCAAGAGTTTTATACATAGCACTGTACACGTCACAGATTGAAGACATGAGTTTCGAGTGCCACATAAAAGTTTCAGTGATACTGACCTCATTTCTGAGCACATTTAAGCTAAAGTTTTCACATCCGATCAGATAATCATTTTGCCTGTGTTCTAACCATGAGTAGCAACAGGCTACAATATACTTGGATGATTTAAAGGGATATTTTACCCCCCCAAAATGAAAATTCTGTCATGATTTACTCACCCTCATGTCATTTCAAATTTATATGACTTTCTTTCCTCTGAAGAATAACAAAAGGAGATACAATTAAGAATGCTGGTAAACAAAACCGTTTTGGTGACCACTGACTTCCGTTGTAGACTATCAAAATATCTTCTGTTATGTTCTACAGAGGAAACAATGTCAATACAGTTTTGCAATGAGTGTGAGTAAATGATGACAGAATTTTCTGAAAAGCTCAGTTCCCAGATTTTGTTTCTCAAAGGTCTTCTAAGTTGAAACAAGACTGATTTTTCCCCTTGTGTATTTCTCTGTGATAACTAAAGCCAACAAACGTATCCAAATGGCATGATATATATGCATCTGTCTGAGAAAAGTGTAGCTTTGTATTTTGTAGTTTTGTAGCTTCATTGTTCAAGAAGAAATTATAACAATTGCTTTAAAAATTACGTTCAGCAAAGATAAGAAACTCCACCCAGCCACAAAATTATGATAACTGCTAGAATGGCTGGAAATCAACCTGTCTTTCAATTCTAAACTAGCAATTTTTTTTCCATACATCATGGTCACCATGGTCACCCATAAATAATGGTCAGCCTTTACGCCTGTCTTTGGGTTTTGCAAATATGTAACCAATGAAAAGTGTTAAAAACAGCTTTAGACTAAACCTTGTATCTCAATCGGATCCTCAAACTGTCAGTCAAACCTCATAACTCCGCAACGACAGTTTGAACTGTCTCTGCTTGTTTGCAATGCAAGGGTAAATAAATAACTGATTCTTTGAATGTGTACATCATTTTCTTTACTTTTATGTATTTGAGGAGCGGAGAAGCATTTGTTGTTGAGTCATAGCCGATACTGTCTTAAATAGACTGTGCAAAGCACTTAATCTTTGATGAAGTTTTTGACAAATGATAGAAAAAACTGAGTGCTCACATAGCTACAATAAACTTTATTATTATATGTATAAGTTGATGAAAATGTAATGTGATGGAATTATTGCCTCCGATGCGGCTGTTCTAATAATGGACAACATATTTGCTGGTAAAAAACTTTGTAACTCCATTTGAGCTTGACTTTGGTAGAATGATAATAATAATATATTAACACATGCTAATGTTTGACCATATATAAAGCCACAATATCAACTCTGAATACAGTGGTCCAAAAAAGTATTTTGCCTATGTATGTCACAATATTAGATAAACCCAGCCCTCACTAGCAATAACTATTATCCACAGCCCAAAACCCAACAACACAGCCTGACACAGACAGAGGCGCAGCCAGGTTTGAAATGTGTTTTTCATCTTTTCCTGTCTGATCCAAAAGAAATCATCCATATCAAAAAAAAATTGTATGATCTCACACAGAGACACACACAGTTACTTAGCCAATACTGTACAAATGTGGCATGCTTGTGCCAGCCCTACAAAACATTGCATGCTCAATGGAATGAAAGAATGGATAGAAAATCAATTCTGAGCAGCGATAGGTGAGGAGTGATAGCTCCATTACATGCTATATTAGTAAGACTCCATAGGAAGTGGCAAGCAACTGGTACAACATGACAAACTGGAACAATGTCGGAAAACATCACAGATACTGTGAAGCATAAGGAAACACCTGACTAGTGAAATAGCTCATAATTGATTTTGCCAGTGGATCTGTTTCATGTACTTGTTTTAATGTGTTTGGAACAAAATTAAAGTGTGTGAAATAAGCATACTAATACTTTTAAGCAAATCTCAAGCTGACTGCTGTCAATTAAATAGTGAGACTATCAACTTTCTGTCTGAATTATTTTAAATGACAGAGACATTTCTTCACATCTAAACATTTGTTTGTTTTTATGCTACTGTAAATAAATGTGTGCAGTAATACATAACTCCATTACAACTAGAAAGCCACAGATTAAAAAAAATGTTAGACTCACTCATAGAACTCTGCAGCTGGAGTGTTCTTGTATTTGGCATATGAGGTTCCATTGCCCAAGAAGGTGCCATTGATGAGCTTTGGATCTGTACAGTTGGGGCTGTTCCACGCGTTGTTACAAGTGAGCCAGGGCAGATCACTTGTCAATGAAGAAAATAAGTAATACAGAGACCAGGCTATGATGACATTGTAGTAAAAGCCCACATACAATGCTATGACGATCACAGTGTAGCCCACGCCTGAGGAGGAATGTCACAAATATTTTGTTATTTTATGTGAAAAAGTTTTAGCCCTCTTTTTGCTTTAATATATAAAGCTAAAATGTTGTGTTAACTTCAAAGTTACACCAGAGCCACTATAACAAATAATTCACTATATAATAACATGTAGTTCACTGCCCCAACGAACATAGTTGTTAGCTTTTGTTGGATCACTGAGTTAACCCGGTTTGTGTTCGCCAGGTCAATGTGAAAATGAAACAAACAAGAAGCAGTTTAATTTGCTTTATAAGCATTTTTTTTTTTTACTTACAGTGTTTTGAGAACATGGTACATTTCAACTCAAAATCTATGTTTACAATTTTTCAACGCACCTTTAAATACAGGGCAGATCTTCCAAACAGTAGCTGCTCCCTCTCTGTTATACTGGCCAAGGGCAAGCTCCATGTAAAACAGAGGCATCCCAGCAATAAACAGGAACAGAATGTATGGGATCAAAAAGGCACCTGGGGAACACATTAAATAATTTTACATTTGATCACTTAGAGTATAATACAGATAGCCAAAGAATAGATGACAGCTGTCAATTTGTCATAATATGCACAAAAAGTATTTGTCATTGTAGCTACTCATTGAAAATATATTCCAAACAATATGCACAACAACAGACAGAAAAAGCAGGAGCTGCCTGTTCTGGTTCAGGGCATTCAGTTGCCTCAGCCCATCCCTGAGCCTCTCCAGGTTGCCAAACATTTACACACACACACACACATATATATATATATATATATATATATATATATATATATATATATATATATATATATATATATATAATTGTTTGGAAATGCTTTCTCTGTGAACAGCCTCTAAGTCCTGTTGTTATTTATTAGGCTATTAAGATGAATGGTCATTCCATAATGGAGTTAGAGCCAGTTTGAATAATCATAGTTCTTAACTCTGTCTTTGCGAAGTTTGCATTATAGTATATTTCTATGTGAAAAATTATACATGGTGTGGCCAATACAAAGAGGTGAATGGTCTCATTTCAGATATTACCTTTCAATGAAAATGTCTGACCCTTGACCTATGATGTTTTCAAATTCAGAAGTTTTAGAAATCTACCCTGATACATTTGTATAGTATTAATATTATAATTGGTGCATTTATGTAGAGAAAGTTTGTTTATTTTACTAATGTCATAATGCATTTAAATGAATACACTTTTGGAAAAAAAAAGTTAGTTTCAGTCATAAACACACGACTGTCTCAAGAATGACCAACATGGCTAAAGAGTAAGAAAATATATATACCGGTAGTTACTCATAAACTATAAGATAACAAAACAATAGCACACTAATAGTTAATGAGTTCGCTAACACAGACATCTAGTTCCAGCACAAAAAGTGCTGCTGACAGGAGGTTCAGAGAAACAACTGCTTCATATTTCTTTAACCTTTTCAAACATGAGGGGAGCATTTCATTTTAATCACAATTGATTTATGTCACAATGATTAGAATAAATTGGCATCATGAAATGAGCTCTTTTAAAGAGTCATTGGTCATAACCTTGTGTGCTTAGCATGGTTTTTTATTTACGTCTAAATAAAAAACACACAAAATGCTTAATCCTGTTTGTTTCCCTTTAAAAAAAGACTTACAACTTTCAGCTGTATTTACCAGAATTAACCATAAAAATTCAGAGATGATGTTACAAGCGTTATAGGACGGCATCTGCATACGTTACAGTCATGTGTGCGTCATTAAATTACATTATTTTGATAATCTATCTACATATATATATACTAATCACTACCATCTACCATCACTACTAATTTCATAATTTATATTATAATTTAACAGGTTCGAATAACATTTTTAAAGCATTTTCATTTATTTTAAGATCCTCTTTCTCATTGGAACAGAGATAAAATTGATTGAACTCAAAAGTTTTTCTAAAACACAGCAGAATGTGTTTGAGACACAGTGTGTCTGTTATGCAAAGTATATGTAATTCAAATTCATTTCAAAGGCAATAACAACAAAGTTGTGAGCTACTCCACCAAAATGTAATATTAAGTAGAACACATATAGTTCATTAGAATTAGACCCCCTAAAATAAATAAATCTTACCTCCTCCATTTTTGTAACACAGGTAGGGGAACCTCCAGACATTGGCCAGGTCCACAGCAAAGCCTATGACAGAGAGTAGAAAGTCCAGTTTCTTGCCCCAGGTCTCCCTCTCCACATACTCAGCGGACCCGGGGGTGCAGCCGCTCGGAGAGGCCACGACAGAGGAGTTCGTGTACTGGACCCCGTTCTGCTCCTTCACCAGGATCAGCTCCACTTCCTTTTTCTCCACGTTAAACTGTTTCAAAGGGGCCACCGAGGACAGTTTGTGCTCGGGCAGGACTTGGATGTTCATCTTTGCGCCCTGGCGCTCCCGTGGCCCCGAGGATGTGGAGCAAGCGAGATGCGTGCCGCTCGCACTGACGATGATGATGCTGATGATGCTGCTGCTGAGGATGATGATGAGTAGGACACGCTACAGCAGTTGCTCTCCCGCTGAGATAGAGATCGTTGCCCAGCATTCATCAGCTGAAAGAGAGGAGAAATTAAAGTTTACTGTTACTGTGAAACATTAAAGCGTCACATACACCACCAACACTCTTAAACAACCGAGCGCCAAAACGATTTACAATCACTCAGTGCTCTGAAGCGTTTTGTCACGGTAAACGAGGAAAAGAAAAAACTTCACACTGACAATCACTCGACATTTCTTGTCGGATGCACCCGCACTTCATGGAATAACTGTATATATCTGCACAAAGTGTCTTTTGGAGTCCGGAGTACTTAAAAGATGACTCTGTACTTGTCAACATGAGGGGGTCCCTCCATGATCCGTCCCTCCTGCTTGATCCAGAAAATGAGAGTGTGCTGCTTCTCATGGAAGTTTTACTATCCCCTCCCTTCCAGCTGGAGGCTATAAATTGCGATCATTTAAACCGACATCCAGTTTCTCCACACGTGATGTTTTCTATATGACCATCATCATCATCATCATCACCACCGTCCACGGCTTGTTCACATTTTTTAAGCTTCCCCTCCGCCCCCGAATGTCACACACTCCACAACACGCGGTGCGCCACCGCTGGACTTATAAAAAAGCACCACCTTGCGAGAATATATTTATATATATTTATACTTTAAAAACATTTATGGTTATGAAATATGTGCTTATCATTTATTGAAAATCGCTTTTGAAAAGTTAGTAAAGAAATGTAAATTTACCATGCAAAATATATAACGAAACCGTTATAGCTAACAGTCAACTCAAGGAGCTTTTTTTGTGATATGTAGGCTATAATAAAATAGTCTAATAAATAACAATAGGACTTAGAAGCTGTTCACGGGGAAAACATTTACAAACAATATTTTCCAACTGCAGAGCCGACGAGCTAATTAGCCTAAGAAAAAAAGGCAGGATATGGAGTCAAGGTTTTGTGTGTGTTTTTCTTTTTCCATTTGACACAATGTTTTAAAAACACGGCGCTTGTGGCCAACACACTAAAAACGTGGCACAGTGGTCAAAAGCTCAAAGTATGTAGTGGGCCTATTCATCTTGCCATCTATCATCTCAACATGTGGGCCTACATGTGGCGATTTGCTCCATGTAACATAAAACAGCTTTATAGTCTATGAACCAGCATTTTATATAGGTGTGCATGCCTTTAAACACGTTCAGAAAATACTGCGCACTCCGTCCTACAATAGAAAGGTCAAATGCCCCCCGAATCCATTTCTTAATTCACACCCTGAATAATTTGTCAAGGAGATTTTGTACATATATATTTATATATTAAGAACTGTACATATACACAACTCTATTTGATCCATCTCCCATCACTACTACATTTTTTTAAGTCTGTTTTTATTCCACTTGAGTTGTCTGTTTCTTCTCTCTTCTTCTACATAGATTCAATTAGTTGTTTTCTAAGAAGCAGTAAAAGCATTGTGTTCCACATGTAATCTAATTCCACACCCGTTTTAGCCAAAGGCGACGATTTCTATTAGATATGGGCAATCAGTTCATCCCATTATAGTCAATGAATGTCCCCTTAAAGCTCTCCAGCGTTTCTTTTATGAAACCTTTACAGGCCTGTTTTTGTGCAGTTTTGTACATATTCTAGTTCAGATTAGATAATGAAAGTAAGAAACAGGGTTTTAGAGGCTGATTTATTTGTTCCTTAACACACATTCTTCCTCCAAAGGAGCTGGAATCTCTAATTTTTATTTCAGGATGCTGCCATACATGTGGGAAAGGGTGAAGCTAAAGAAGGTCACCTTTATAGCAAAACAACCTTATCTTAAAGCTTAAAGGATATTTGCAAAACGTACATCAATATTGCAATTAGTCTCCAATTAGTCTCCAAGCACTGGCATTATCTGTATATTATCCACTACCATAATCTCATTGTATCTTAAAACAAGTCAATCATGTTGAAACACAATTCTTGGCCTTTGACCTGTCAGTCTCACATAGACTGTAAAACCTCATTACAAGAATTCAAACCACTGTTATCTATTATTTAGACTCAATAAACTCTTAGAAGGGATTTTATATAGAAAAATTATACTTCAGTTCTAAGTAAAATGCAAGTTTTGTTTAGATGAAACCCAAACCAGAAGATTGACTGCTAGTGCAAGGCTCACAGCAAAATGTCACTTATTGCACCAGATGTCAAGACATTAGTATTCTTGAATTCCCATAATTATGTGGTTTCCAGTTCAGTGAAAAATCAATATAAAAGTCATGTGTCATTAAAGACAAGACTGATGAGACAGGATTCATTTTGTGCTTTCTAATGATTGTATGTAGTTTGGATATAATCAATTCACTTAATCTGCAATGCTTAACAAAGCATATATTTAACTATTAAATGCACATTCACGTTTACATTAACTGAGAGAGAATAGTTTATCAAAGGCAAAATAGAAACAATGATCTAGAAGCTTTTTTTATAAGGAAAGATTTAAAATGAGTCATTGGCATTCTAAACCTTACTAATGTTTGTTGCCATGTTAAACAAATACTTTTACCCAGTTTCATAGATGAGATTCAAGCTTAATTCCAGACTAAACTGCATGTTTGAGCTATTTTAACTAAAAGCATGAACTCAGTGCCATCGTTTTGTCTCAAGATTCTTTAAGGCACATTTAAAAAACCTACTTAAATGTCCTTATTTTCTAAATCCCATACCTATGAGTGTATGTCATTTATGCAGCCATAGAGTTTGACAAAGAATTCCTACCAGGAACCACCACTAATGTTGGCTAAATCTACCCTGACTCAACATCACTCTTCTGTGTATATCAGCATGAGATCAGTGTTGATCCCAATGTTGATGTACTGCACATTCCTTCACATTACAGGTCTATAATTACACATGTTTATCAGTTTCCAGACTTGATGACAGTTGTTTGGAAATTTCCTCTTCATCAAAACTGAATTGGAATTACATGTATTGCATATCTGCAATAATGTTATTCCTGTCATAGTGACTCATAATGCAGTCTAGAATCTTTACCTATATATAGATATAGTCCATATTTTTATTCAATTTCAGTGAGTGCTGTTGTTCTTCCTGAACCCTAACTAATTAATGACTTAGTATTAACCAGTCACGAGGCATTTACAGACACTACATTGCATCATCTTTTTCTGAACAACATAACACATCATACAAAAACAAGAGCAGGTGTGGTGATGATATGCATGCAATTTAATGTGCTTTGCTTATCCTGATTGAGAGTCAGGTACATTAGTTTGAATTCATCCAGTGGTTTGCGCAAGGATAATGCATGGTTTACATGTGCTCTCACTGAAAAAAACTTTAAGATGCATCTTGCCAAGGGCAGGACCTCCTGCTTTGTGGGCATGATGGTTTGAAATGAGAGTGAGTGAGAGAGAGAGAGAGATTAAAACGATAAAACACAATGATTTGAAGCAACATTCTGACATTCTGACAAGGTAAATTAAAGTTACGGTCTATGGGAAAGAGAAGAAAAGGAAAATTGAACTATGCAAAACATTCCTTCTAAGGGAAAATTATTTGCTGTATACATTGTCTACACACGCAATGGGAGTGAAGGGCTTGTGATTTGCAGTTATTTTGCAACCCGTCAATGAGCAGTGTAGCCTGTCGGCACTGACCTTTTCAGGCGAGCCCCTGATCAGCCCCCTCATCTGTTCCAGCACAGACCTCCCAGCCAAAGCCCTAACTGCTAACTCTTGTTTGGTGTTGTGCAAATAAAACCCGATTACTTGGGCTGATTGCCCACAATTTGACTAGGCAGACTCACCTCAGGCTGAAATAAAAATGAATGCTGCAATATTGTGGGGAAAGGCAGAGTGTGAAAGAGACAGAAAAACAGACGAGCGAGCGAGAGAAAGAAAGAAACAGTAACAACAATGTGGCTTAATTGATTCCATGCAATCTCATCAATTGTGATTAAAATGAAATGCTCCCCTCATGTTTGAAAAGGTTAAAACAAATTGACGGTGGAAATCACAGCTGGTTATCACAGTGTGCGTAGCAGCAGGACTTTAATGAAGTGAGTGCAATTCCATCCTTCATCCTGCTGTATCAGACAAGACAGAGAGCGAGAGAGCAAGAGAGAGAGAGAGAGAGAGAGAGAGAGAGAACATTAGCTTCTCATAAGACATCATTGTCCCTGATCTGCCCTCTGATGATATTATATTGACAAAAGCACTCTGTAAGTCACTCACTGGGTATGTTTACTGACTGACTTGGTTTTGATATACTGCAGCTCAGCACAACCGAGGTACATTATAGAAACCACTTCATGCTGAACTTCCTCCTTGAACAACCTTCTTTAAAAAATTCAAAAAGGACAGGTATCCTATGCTTACGAGAAGGCATTGCAGGCATTATGCCTGATATGCTGTGTTTTTGCATTAGGACAAACCAATGCACTCCCTCAGGCCCTGTTCCAAATGGCGGTCTGACAAACTTTGAATAGCCATCACATACATGTGCAAATAAAGTCCACGATGACATAGGCTCACTCCTACATGTGTATGAGATTCTAATCTCAACACCAGAGACCATCATTACTTTCCAAGAAGCAGCTGAAGACACACCTCACACCCTTAATCCAATGCACTTCCAAAAAACAAACTTTTTTTAATCTTCTCTAGCTTGCTTACTAATCCAGTTGTCAAACCAACCTAGCATTGTAATTTATGAATATTGTTGGCTCCTTGACAAAATACTTTAGCTTCTTTCTTGTAGGTCACATTGGATGAACGCATCTGCTAAATGCATAAATCTAAATATGGGCTAAGTCCAAAAGCTGAAAAATGCTGCCGTCACAGGCTGTTCTGAGGTATGAAGGCAACAACGAATGTCTAAATTCTATGATTGTGTCACATTCTGTTTGCTGAGAAACCTTCATCTGATCAATTTTTGAAGAAAGAATAGATGTATATACCACTATCTTGTACATTCAAGTCCATGACAGTTGAGCTAAAAAATAAAATGGTTCCTTAAAGTTGTCGTTGATGGTCACCTAGTTATCACCAAAGCTCTGTTTATTTTATTCTAGCTCATTAGACTGTTATGGTGCCTCAGAAGCCTTTCAGAAATGAGTTTTGTGAGGTACCTTCACATTGCAAGTGAAGTCATTGCCCAATAGGGCCGAGGCAACAAGCCTAAGCTTTTGGTGCAGCCAGGGATCTAACTTGTCATTTTGATGAAAATTAAAAACGGCAAATAGACCCTTTATGGAAAGGATGCCAAACTCCAGGAGGGCCACAGTCCTACAGCGTTTAGTTCCAACCCTGCTCAAACACACACACACCCACAGTTCTCAAATAATCCCATAGGACTTGATTAGTTGGATCATGTGGAGTTAATTTAATAGTTAATAGTTAAATTCTGCAGGACTATGCCACTACGGCCACTATGCTCCCTAAATATGAGTTATGTGCAACAAATTCTTCAAAACAGGTTGCATTGCTGCTGGTCCAGGTCTTTTGTATGTGCTTCGAGAAATATAGAGCTGTTTGACTCAATACGCCTTCAGAGGAGCTATTAAAGATTGATCTGAGAACCATTATATATGCAGATGAAATCTAAACACATCTTATTTTTAATTTTTCTTATTAAAATGTAATTTAACATCAACAATGAAAATAATTTGCTTGTTTAGCTGATTACTTTAAATGTCCATAGATATTGCCATACGTTCAAACTGTTTTAACACTTTCTAAGACAAGTGGATGCGATGAAACCGGCTTTCCTGTTTTCCAAAAAGACTATACACACATTTGCTAAGTCTGCATGGACTCTGACTCTACATCGGAGTTCTGCCTGACAGTATATGCGAGATTACATCACCAAAATGTGGAACCAGCTTGCAAGAGCTTATGCCGCTATTTGGAACAGGGTCAACTGAAAGCACAGGAAGTGAAATAGGACTTTTGACCTCAGATTGAGAGATATTTTACAATCACTTTTGACCATAGAGAAGTGACAAAGGGAATTTCTAATTTTATATTTTGCACACATGCATCCGTTGACACATATCTACACTCTCACTGGCATAAACGCAGGATTATATTCAATATTATGGATACACATTTAGTGTTAGCAAATTCACTGAAGATTTGAGCAGACTTCTTTTGAAACAAGGACCGGTTTTTGTAGATAATCTGCTTATATACTGGGAGTTGCTGTCACCTAGTGGATATTTTCAGTATAAAAAGTATTTGCTAATCAGCAGTTTTTCCCTTGCATATATTCTGGTAATTCACAAGAGTGTACAAACTCTTTGAATTAGTGTTTATGCACTCAAACATAAAAGAGACAACACATACTAGTTAAAATTCAAAGGATGTTTTTTAATGGCAAAAAAGCTAACTTTGCTGTGTTAACAAAATCATAATTGCAACCTGCATTGCTAAATAAATACCACTGCAGTGGGATAATTTGGAACCAAGCCCTGTGGTGCACGCTACTGTGGGCGTGTTGTGTTGCCTGTTTGCTCACAAATTGGCCTATTTTCAGTGGATGCAACAGAGTATTAGTCTGAACAAACAGCAGGGACAGAACGCAAACTCAGCAACATTTTCCCTCAATGGGAATGCAAATAAAAACAAGACAGAAAGCAAGACCTTTGATTAAAACTCACTTTCTGTACCAAAGTCCCTGAGCAGAGAGAGAAGAAAAGAAAGTTTGTATTTGTGTATTTGTATAAGACAATGTTCTGTAATAATATATATATATATATATATATATATACACACACACATACATACATACATACACACACACACACACACACACACACACACACACACACACACACACACACACACATTTAAGCAGATATTTTTTATTACATATTTTTTCTCTCAATTCGATTTAAGCAAAACAATATTTTAGACTTCATAAAATAAACTGAGTTGGGACTACAAGCTTCATGTCTAAAAGCTGAGGGGTGCAGAATGCTAACATTTTTATCTTTTTTTTAGCTGCAACAGAAGTGTTTTAACATGCTTATACGTGTTATCATTTTGCAAACTTTGTTCTGAAAGCCTTTAAATAAATCACTGAATAATTTATGAAATACTTGGTGGTGCAAACAGGAAACCAAATTTGCTGATAAGGGCTTATGCTTGAGTACAAAAACAATCCACCCAAACCAAAGGCAAGTGTTTAAATGGCATAGCAAAGTGTTAACCTCATAGTTGCATGCCTCACATTCTTCAACTGTCAATCATCTTTCTTATCAGAGATACTGTCCTCTTGGTGGTCATCATGAGAAGCATTACAGAAGTAAGGAAAAGTGCCATCACAGTCTGACTCCTCCCCCTGGAGACCATGGTAACGCTGTAGCTCGATGTAGGTGGTGAAGAGCTTGGCATACTCTGGGTGTGTGAGAGCGAAGGAACGAAACTCATCTGAGAGAGAAAACGAGATGGAAAGTTACTACAAATGTACTTACTCAAAAGGAAACCAAACTAATCAAGTGATGTTACTGATGAGCAATTATGTAAATATAAGATGGACATCTGTAAAAACAAGCCTCAAAGACTTTGAGCACTGCCTGATAGATTACACAAATCACCACAAACCATCACTTAAAAGTGTTATTTGCACTAGTGCACACACAGATATTTTCCAAGGTGTTTACATGCACAGCATGGAATCCCATGCTGCAGACTGCAATGCTTTCATGCGCAGAAATAAAGTCTGGGCCTCAGGGTGATGCATTTTAATTACATTAAATTACTGTGGAAACTTTAGTTGAACTATTAAACATTTACTGAAATAACACAACATTCAGTAACAGGGTTTATACGGAACTTCTTAAGTTGAATTTACTACCTTTTTACTACCTTTTTACTACCTTCAAAATATTTTTTAATACCAGCGTCACTGCGATTATCTTGACCAACATAACCATCCTCCAAAAAAGGAGGGATTTTTTTTTAGGATTGGTTGAGCCTCTTGTCGAACATTAGGATGAACAGCCCTGCTTGGTTTACGGTCTCCACCAGTTTTTCTTCTTAAAATAGGGTGCAATACCAAATTTGATCATGTAAGCGTTCTTATTCTTGCCTAAAGCGAAGGATTTCGCTATGTCAGAGTCCGGAAACATTTCTAAACAGCTCTCCAAAGCCATCGTTGGAATTGAAAGAGTGGCGTTTAGTTGCTAGATCTAAACACTACGGACTAGTCGACTAGTCGAAACGCCACTGATTTGTGAGTCATTTAAACTAAAGTTTTGTAACTGATTAGACGACTAGACTAAAAGTAAGAAGACAGTCAAAAATACATTTAAATGTATCAATAATACATTTAAAATACTGAATCTATAAATCAAGTAAAATGATGAATTTTGCTGAAATAAGGTCAGTATTAGGGGAGCGCGGGGCACAAAGTAACGCGGGGTAAATGGTACCGCAGACGTTTTAGATAGTTGCAAAGGATTAAATATGACGTGCTAACGGGCTTTTCATCACACTGTTTGCACACGTCTTCTGGCCATCTTTCGAGAAAGTTCAGCGAAGTTTGGATGAGAACCACAGGAAAAACTCTTTTGGCAGCATGTAAATATTTTTTGTTGTAGTAGTTGTTTTTCGATTTTCAAAGTGTGTGAAAGTATGTTAGTCCAATAATTACCATCTTCTTGGCTAAAAGATGGTACAATTTTGAAAGATGTGAAAAACACATAGTGACTGCTAGCAGACCGTAAACACGACACCGCAGGGTTAGTTGTAACATGATGTTACAACTAAGCCGCACATTGCATAGCCTATATCAATAATCAGATATTTTGCATTGTATTAACCTATTAAAAAGTTTTAATTTTCAAAGCATAAACAAAATGTAAACAAAATAAAATAAAAATATAATATTTCATTCATAAGTTTTGCTTATGATCATCAAGACTCAACTTTTTGTAAGAAATAAAAATACATGAATCCATCCATTACATAACATGCGTTACAAATAACCCTCTGTCTGTGACAACTAGCCCTGCTCACGGGGTAAGAAGTAACATTTTACTCATTTTATGCTTTTGGCGATGCTGCAGTGTTCATGTGTAGGAGAGACTTGTATGTTGTTTGTATAAAAATATGGTTTGTCTAACCCTATTAATTTGTTCATTATTTGGCAAAAAAAAAAAAAAGTGTTACTTTGTGCCCCGCGCCGCTATTCGACATGCTTTCCTTGTGACGTCTCAAAACTGCTGTTTTATGTGTGTGTGTTTCCATGGCGACGCGTCATGCTTGTCAAGTGACACACAGCAACCACAAAAAAGTATCGCATGCATTTAGTTTCTCTTATTTATTCAAAATATTCAACTTGTTCGCTGATAGTTTGTGTCGCAGATCGGAGAATCTGATCTGTCGGATTTACAACACGTAAATTAAGTCACTTCTACCGAAATACATGACAGTAAGTGTCCGCTGAAGTGGGAGAAGAATAGAGTGACTTTACCGCCGCACATAAACACCATAACGCCTCAGCTGCAGTGTAGTCTGTTCACTCTGCTGTTCACTCACCTCAGCTCGCAAAGCACTGGGCGCGTGCGCGAACAAACACAACCTCACGTGATATTGCTCAGGTCCTAGTTTCAACATCTAAATAAATCCACGCGAATTTTAAAAGAAAGGCCTGCACTTAACACAAATTGAAAATATATCTAAAAAAAATTGGGCTCGAAAATTTAATACCTCGTCAAAAGACGTTTACTACTTTTTACTACTTTTTAATGGCCTTAATTTTGGCTGATTTCATTTACTACCTTTTACTACCTTTTACAACCCCGCGGACACCCTGAGTAATCTGCTAGTTTTTGCTTGCTGAATGCATGAACAGTGAAGGTTCACTTAAGACAAGTTACGTGAAAAGGTCTCTGGACTGTGATAAACCTTGGATTGGTATAGTATAGAAAAAAGCAGATTCATGTGAAAATATTACTGGAATAATGTCTCAGATTTTGTTAAGTACTCACTGATCAGTTGTGATTAAATGTCTTTTGGAACCATTGTGACTAGACAAATCAATAAGATCAAGTGTAATAAAGTTGATGTTAATACAAGGCAATTCAGAATTTAGCATTAAGCTAACTCAAAGTTAATGTTGCCAGTCTTTTAAGTTCCAAGCATAAAAGTTGTTTCACAAATTTCACAATATCATAAACAATATCATCACCAAATCTAATTTGCCTTGACAACCTAACTAGACAACAAATCTAACTAGACAACCATTGACACTTTTCCTGTGATTTCAGTGCCAGTGTACAGATAGAATTATAAATATATTAAATGAAATGTTGAACAACATTTGACCATAGAATATATAACCAAAAATGTAATTAGCTCAACCCTTTGTTAAGAATGCAATTATAAATGGCACGTTATTTGCTTGCTAAATGAATTTACAAACAATTAATCTTTTTTTGAATATGTCTGACAGTCTCATCTCACTGTGGTAGTTGCTATACAGTTGGCATACAGACCATAGGTTATGTGTCCTGATCCATCTGCATCAATTTCTGTGAAGAGGCTGCTGACATCAAGATCACTCACTCCAAGAGCAGAGCGTATCAAACTGCTAAACTCATCTTGTGTGATACAGTTGTCCTCATCAATGTCAAACAACTGCAGAAAGAGTTCACAGACACAACATAAACAATCTTCCTCATTTTATACATACATGTGAACCAATTTTGACAACAAATCACACAACAGTACCCCATCTATATGGTCTGCTGTTGACTCGTTTCTTTTTTGTCAAATAGAGATCTTTGAAAGCACCTTGAGGTGTTAACAGCCACTAAAACATCAGTACTTGCTTGGTTTACCTTCATAACCACATCCCAACACCATCTTTAACTCTTTACCAGGTTAAACCTTCATTGTGCATTCTGCACAATCATACAGTAGCTTGAGAATTAATGGACTGCAATTGTCTTCTCGATATAACATCAGCGCAATCTGCGATATCATTACCTTAAAAGCAGTTTGAATGACTTCCTCATTATTAGCTGGTCGGCACAAAACTGTGACACCAATTACATACTCTCTGAAGTCAATGGTGCCGTCTCCATTCTGCAAAGAGACACAGAAACATATGCTCTAAATTACAATGCTGTTTGAGTCATCTAGTCACAGAGATTTATATTAACTACAGACCGAAAATAAAGTATAGATCTCTGAGATTACTTTATACATAAAACTTATTTTCTATATCTTAGTGTGGTCTTTACCATATGGTTTCTTATGGACAACTCACCCTGTCAAACAGAGCGAAGAGCTCCTGAAGTGCTGGGCTGAGGGGTAGTTTGAGGAAGTTGGCAAACTCCTCAAGTGTGATCCTCCCACCTTTGCAAGAACAGGCCATGTTGGCAAAATTCTCCAGTTCCTTCTTCAAATTGTCCCATTTTAGTCTGAATTTACAACAGAGAAACAGATTTCAGGCTTCAATGGTTCGACCCATGTAGTTTGCTATTGCTGTGATCTAATGTGAGTGAGATTGTCCCGCTTTCGTACCAGTAAAACATTACAAAAGGCATTCCATAAAAGAACAAGAATTTCATGATTTTATGGTCACTTTAAACCTCTCTCTCTCTCTCTCTCTATATATATATATATATATATATACAGTGGAGTTCACTTATCTCGAGTCACAGTTAACTCGCCAATACTATTATGTCGACGAAGTGGAACCGCCAAACTCCCTATTTGTCTCAGTATTTTCTTGTGGGTTATGTTGATTCTGTTATGTTGCCGAATCCTAGTATCTTGAGCAAAAACGAGGGACATATACGCCACTTCACATGGTTATCTCGTGACTGAGAGTTCACTGCACATGCCCTGAGTTCGCATTGCACGTAGATCGCGGTCCTCCAGCAGACAGTGTTGCCAGCCCAATTGTGCTCCTTTTGGTCACATCCGACCGGGAAAAAATGCATTGGGCTGGTTGATTAAATTTGGGCTGGTTTTAGATGCATAAAAACCCGCCCAAATTTCATTTAAATGCATATAAATCTCTACATTAAAGCAAACTTTACCCACCTCCCCGTCAACAATCACGCATTAGTCTCCCCCAACCGAACGTAAGAAAGTATGCAATCTAGTACAGTGTGATGACCTCACGAATATGTTATGACTGTTTACACTGTGAGCGAAATTGTGTTTGCAATGTTGGAGAATATAATTAAAGGTTTGTATGGAGAATGGAAGGTGTTTTTTTATTGTATACTGGTAAATCTCTGCTGGTAATTGGTGCACATATGCTTTTTGTTGTTAGCAAACATACACAGAGTATATAAATTTTTATAGCATGCCGATCGCTTCATCTAATAAATAGATATATTGGGTATAGTTTATCTCGATAAACGGTTATCTCAATGCTTTTTTGCAACCCCCGAGGCCGCCGACATAACCGAACTCCACTATATATATATGTGTGTGTGTGTGTGTGTGTGGTTTTTTGGTGTAGTCACATGGGCTATGAGTACCACAATATTTAATGACAGCAAGGTTTTACACTTTTGTAAATATTTTTATAATAGTAGTCATACTGCAGTTTCCTGCTGATCTTGGTAAACTCCACGAGACCCGCCTCCATAGGCAGGGTCAGTTCTCCAGCTGCAATCATCAGACGACAATCTTCGTAAGTGTGGTCTGTGACTGGCAGGCCCAGAGACCTAGTAACAGAAGTCAGAAATTGTGATATAATTCTTAAGGTTTAAATAATAATAATTTAAATAATGTGTTCCAAAAACATTGTACATTTCCACCAAATATAATCGAATAAAGTAATGAAAGAATAAATAGCAAAATGACACGCTTACATAGCCATGACAGATCTCACTGACTGAGCAAACTTGATAGGACATTTTTTCTCCATCTCAATAGGAACTTGAGGGGGCAAAAACTACAACAAAGACACAATACATACATTCAGAGAAACTATTTGCTTGAACATTGCTCAAAAACATTAAGGGAACACTTCATCGCAGTATAACAATTAAACTTCAGGGATTTCAATCTGTCCAGTTAGGAAGCATAAGTGATTGTGAATCAGTTTTACCTGCTTTGGTGCAAAAGAAATTGACAAAAGGTGCATCGGAGAGGCAACAGCAAGGCAACCCCCACCCCTCCAAAAGATAATGATTTTGATGTGGTGACCATAGTCAATTGTCCTCTCCTTATTCTTCCTGACGGACTTGTCTTTAGTTTTGTGTTTTATTAGGGTCCTAGTCACTGTCTGTAGCATGAGGCAGTGCCTGCAACCCAATCAGGTTGCACAGGTGGTCCTGCTCCTCCAAGATGGCAAGGAGAGATCCATTGTGTTATTTAAGTGTTCCCTTCATTTTTTTGAGCAGTGTATATACGATTTTTGAAGATCGGCTATATGTGAGATAAAGTTAATATTTTAGAATAATTTAAATTATAAAATGTAACAGTTTAGAATAATTGTTCTCCACAGCTTCTTTATACTCTTTTGAGATGTTTCTACATTACATGTGCAAAAAGCAGAGAATATTCGCATGAAATATGCAAATATTTCTTACAGACCTCAACCTCCACTGTAGTATAGAGCTGACAGAGTGTGAGCAGCAGTAGTCTGGCCCTAAAACAGGAACTGGTGGTGAGGTTCCAAACTAACAGCATTTCAGAAAGCATTGCACTCTCATACATGCATGACTGCGCAAAAAGGGTCTCAAGATCAAGCTTATCTATAAAGTGATCTATAAGACTGCACGTGCAGAGAGGAGAAAGATGACAATTTAGTCAGGCAGCAGGCCATTATCATTTTTATTTGATTATAAAAATCACATTCTTACTTTGAACATAACATTTTATCTGAAAATTAAAATTTGATTAAAAAATGTATTTGATTATAATATTTATAACTTTTGGACTTTTCTTAAGTGCCAACAAACCAATGAAACATACTTTTTAGCTCACCAGAGTGTTTCTTGTAACATTGTATACACAATCCTGGCATTTGAATCTGAATTCTGATGTTCTGTTGTTTATTTGTTGTAACAGTGATTGGAAAAGGCTTAATTAAAGAAGAATTTTGTCAATTGTATAAATGCGTATAGCTTTGTTTATGGTTAACATTACTTACGATTTTGGACCCTGCCATGTCCATGTGACCGTGTCCTGTATTAAAAAAAACATTAAGTATTAAAAAATAAATATTTAATAAACTGACTGATAAAATGTTTTGCAAAATGTATTCCATTTTAACATAAAACATTAAAAAAAAGCTATTTAAAGCTCAAGCTTTTCTGTCAGACATGGAGAGCCTTTAGTCACAGTGTGTAATTCTGCTAAATTTGTATTTACATATGTTCAAATTTCTTGTGTTACGTTACGGTGTTGGTTAGATAAGTTTATCGCCAGACACGAAAATAACACAAGACTTCTGCTAAATTTATACTGACCAACTTATTTGGGTATCTGATAAGAACAGGCTGTACTGGGACCCCTGGAACAAAGGCACCTATGGAGGTAAAGAGAGTAGCAGATAAGCACCTTTCATTCATCACCTTTGTTCTTTTTGTCCTTAGAAATACATTTCAGAATGAAGCTAATTCCCTGTCTGACACTACTGATCACACCATGCACCATCAGGTTCTGGTTCTCAATTGGACAATCAATAATTATTACAATGAAGCAAACGCTGTACAAATAATAGAAAAAAAATGTATAGGTCAATAATATAATACAACAATAAATATCATACTAATCAGCTAAATTAATGAAACCTACTCCAAAAATATTTCAAAAGACTCAAAGGGATAAAGTCTTATTGGTGTGCAGTTAATACCTATTCATAGACACAGCGCTTGCTCTCTTTTATGTGCTGCTAGTTTTGCTGGCTTCAGCAGACCTCATTCTAGTTTCTTTAGTGCATCAAAACAAACTGTCGGCATTGGAAACCCCTAATTCCGTGATAGTTTATCTTCCCCTTGACCTGTATACATTTGCATTAGGGAAGTTAGGGAAATTATCTGATAACAGACAACAACATTTTCATATGATGCAGTTCATACACACAGAGTTATTGACTTTTGCTACATTATACTGTATCTGTAAATATTAAGATCTGGTTGTGCAATATTATAATTAATCTTTCTAAAATCACACACAATCAAAAGTAAACACAATCTGCTGACCTTGTTTGAAGGTAATGAGACATGATCTGTTTGTACATGTTCCTTCAGGAAAAATGAGCACCTAAATAACAGAATAAATAAAATAACACCAGTTTAATTTTCAGTAGAACTGTAGCTATCGTGGTGGCTCAATTTGGATGTAAATACTAAGATATGAACTAAAATACAGTTTCAAAGTTTGTTAGCTTTAAAAAGAATACTTCTCGTTAATAAAATTGGTATAACTAATAACAAGTCCACAATGTTGACACGGGACATTGTTTAGGAAAAGGACATCCTGTATTCAAGCAGAGGAAGTACAGGTCTAAGAGTAATTTCCTCAAAAGCTAGAACACACTTAATTTGGTTTCAAACTGTGAAAACTATTTAAACTTAGTTTTACTTTTTACAATTTAAAAGTAACATGATATGACAAAATAAAATAAAATGGAAGTGGAGGAGGTGCTCACCTGTGGCCAGAGTCCTCCTGACTTTGCTCTCCGCTCTATCTCAAGTATAGTGTTTCTACGAGAGTCTGGATCTATGCGTGAAACAAGCACTGGCTGCACACAGCGCAAAAACCCTGGGAAACACAAAGTAATACAAAAATATTAAGTAATAACGATGATTCTTTGTATTGAATGGGATTTTTGCAGTCATGTACAAATTTGCAGTAATAACACTGATCAACAATGTATATGTATATATAATGTATATATATATATATATACATATACACACAGTAATCCCTCGCCACTTTGCGGTTCAAGTTTCGCGGCCTCAGTGCATCGCGTTTTTTTCAAAAATATTAATTGAAAAATAAAAATTCAAAAATTCCGCCATATCGGCAGCCGTACTGCGGAAAGCAGCATTGTTTCATCGTGATGCGAGAGAAACGGTTTCCCAGGATGCCAGACAAAGAAAGAAACTCTCTCAGAGGCTTTGTACACACCCACGGGCACTCAGACAAGTGACGTGATTCCCAGCGCAAGATAGACGAATGAGAGCACGAGTGGAGTGGGAGCCTCTTTGCCTCTCATGCGTATCATATGAGAGAGAGAGAGTAAATGTATAATATTAAGGTTTTATAATTAAATAGATTTAAAATATATTTAAAGTATAATATACATCATATTTTAAACATTCTGATACCTACACACACACACACACACACACACATATATATGGAAATTCCTAGAGGGGGCCAATCCTACTTTGCGGATTTTCACCTATCGCGGGGGGGTCCGGTCCACATTAACCGCGATAAACGAGGGATCACATGTGTATATATATATATATTCAAAAGAAAAGCAAAACCTTTATCAAAAATGTTTGGTCTTGTATTGTATTTCCTTACTGCCAAAGATGGGTGCTTCGAGGGACTCTGAGCGAGATACAGTAGAGGGCAGACCAGCTACTATACAGGCGATGGCATCAAAGAAAGAAGAGTGAGGGGCCACAGCTAGAATGGGGGCCTCTAAACTGCTGGCCTGCTTCCCCTTCACCACCACCCTGAAACCCATTCCGAAAAAATACAGCCGGCCTAGAAAGGTCATCACTCTTTTGTGCAAGAACCTGCCCACAAACACATTTACAAGCACACAAAACATGAGAGATCAAAGTGGAAAATGACTTTTATTAATTAAACATACTGACACATACACAAGCTTGCTTTACTGGCTTTAACATTGTGTGCTCATCGTGTGTCAGATCAGCATGTTATTGCATCAGTTAAGAGAATAACCACATCCCTCCAACAGCCGTGCTGCCTCCTACGCTAAGACTAGATTAATCTGATCAGTGTGGTCAGTCCAAGTAGAATCGAGACAGAGCAAAATGAGCAATTTCTCAAGAAACCATGTGACCTGTGTTACATAGAAGCATGAATTAAACAGACTGGAAGAGCTCTGCAATGCACAGCATAATTGCAACAGCTGATATGCAAACCACAAATTTCACATCACCACTCTATTATTAATAAAGGAGAAGCAAAAACACATAATACACAAACGCCCATGCACACAAGACCTAACAAATCACTATTAGCTTACATGAAATTACTAATACTTTAGTAATTGTAGCAAAAACGATGACCGTTGTTTTTTTTGTTAGCAGGCCAGGAGTATAATTATTTTTATGTGGATTAAACAAGCTGTAGCCTAAAAAAAGTTAATTTTTATCTTGAGCTGAAATGTTGGAAGTGGTGTATCTGTGTGTAATGTGGGTGTACTACAAGGAGTGGTATTTACATTCTCCAGCCATTCAAGGGCTCCTCCGGTCCTTTCAGAGACTGTCTGAATGTTATCATGACAGAAACTGGCCACATGACCATAAGAATCAGAAGCAAGAAAATGGCACGGAGCGGCACAAGGATGATCCCTAGAAGAAAACACTACACACAGACATAGACATAGACACAGACACAGACACAGACACAATCAAACAGTAAATGTCAAAGCAATCAATGCAATGCAAATTACTTTCTATGCTAAATATAAAATGACTCTAAAATAAAATACTATTACAGTTCTGGAAAGTTCTATAAAGTCTGGAAACACAAACTGAATCATGGTTAATAAAACATAACTATGCTGCTAATTCCAGTCTCTAAAACTGATTTTAAAAACGGTGTCATTATTATAGCAGAAATCGCAAAACTATCTTATATAATGGGGTCGGTGCTTTGAAAATTGTGTTGGAGGGCCTTCAGGTCAAAAAGGATAGAGAACAACTGACCTAGCATGTAATCTAGCTAGTTTTAAGTTGAATTCAACAATTAAAACCATACAATACCATATTTTCACATAATCTATTGTATTGATATTCAAATGAATTATAGTAAAATAGTAGTTTTCCTTTATTAATGAAATTTGTTCTCAATTTTTACACAAATTGTTGACAGCATTTTCCAGCCCTATTGCTCAAGAGACTGTAAGAGCGAAGGAGGAAATAAGAGTTCATCCAATACGTAGTTTAGAGAGAACCATATTAAGCAAATTAAATGTCATTACAGATGTCAATACATTAATAAGATGAAGATCTGAATGACCTCAGTGAAGAATAACATTGACAGACAATTGTTATAAATTGAGAGCATGGACTCACTTTGATTTTATCGGCTTTGGTTAAGTTAAGCTCGTGCACGAACGGGTTGATGACGGCGGGCAGGAGCAGGGAATGCTGTCTGGGAAGCTCGAACACTCTCTGCGCAGACATCCTCTCTCCTCACAGCAGAGTCTACGTGTGTCAAACCTCTGAGCGACGCGCTTCCTCGTAACCCACTCGAGCGGATGCGTTTCACAATCAAATGAGATACCTCCTAAGTAGACGTCCGTATTTTGATTTTTTTTACATCTTTGTATTCAGACATATGCGGCAAATTTGTGCATTCACTACGGGTTTGGAGTCAGAGCAGAGTTTGTGAGCGTGCACTAGTTCACTCAACATGCGCATAACGCACTTGGACTGCTGTCTAAGTAGGCAGTTCAGTTGGTTTGAGATAACCCCCACCTCTTATGGACATAATCCTATTTAGCCTTGTAGTAGCCACTAGGTTAGTCTCTACACAGGTTAACCGTTTGAACAAGTGACGTCACTATAGTTTGTGCCAGGACACGCGCCCTAATAAAATCTTCGTGATGAACCATTGTCTGACGAGAAAGTGCACCGAGCTGAGAAACATTTCCTCTGACAATATTTAAACATATTCGTGTGTCCAGTATTTCTTCCTGCGGTCTAAAATAGGAAGTGATGCTTGATTCGAGAAGGAATCATTTGTTGGAGTCGATTCTTTTAAATGAGCCGAACACATGGGTCGCGTACGTTGTGAACGGTTCGGACATGCAATGAATCGATTGGATCGGTTCTTCACACGGTACAACAGCAACATAATATTTAAGAACAAAATAACAAGGATTAAGTAAGGCCAACTAAAGAAGTGCAAAACAATGTTATGTTTTACATGTAATATACATGGCACATAAACATATGTATACAGAGAAATGTGCTTATTATACAATAAACTGCTAGATGTCGCTGTTTGTCTAGATATGTGACATCAGAGTAATTTTGTAATTTAGAAAGTAATAATGTGAACCATACCATTGTTTTCTTTGTGTGAAAATCGAGAGAATCATCACTACGAAGCAGTACATTGGTTACCAAAAACTAATGTTAAAATTGAAACGTTAAACTCAATTTAAAGAATAATTAATATTTATTTTGAGACAGTGACAAAGTGCACAAAGCATATAGAAAAAAAACATTACAAATATAAACAGATTGCATAAGTCAATTGAAAAACTATGAAAAAAAGAAGAGGAGTACAAATGATTAATAATCAGTATTCTCATGATACTTGCTTGACATGAGTCCATCATGCAACAAACCCTATACAGTCTTCAGGCAACCCGTGCCGTGAATCTCTCTGTACCATGAGACGAAAGAAACAAGACTAACAAAAAATGATGTGCTTTGACAGTTGTTTGGTCTCTGTGTTTGTACAAATTATCATGTATATTAAATGCAGAATTGTTTTTGGATAGTATTTACTATAAAATAAAAACATGAATTAAGTCCTTAATCTTTGCATATCAGTACTAGCAAAATATTACATTTGTGCTTTTTACATACTGCCTGGATGGATTTATTCTGTGCAAAAAAAGAAAGAAAAAAAGTGATACATCTCACTGACACCACAGCCACATTTACATGTAAATGTGAAATGTCAGAGGTCCTTTTAAAACTGTTGATATACATGTAGGTTACATTAAGGGGTATGAGCTGCATTAAACCCTTTCATAATTAAAAATAAACAAGAAATACACGTTATGACAAAACAGCTAAAATTGCGGTCTTGTTTGCCTGTCTGGCATGCAGAAATGGTCCAGGCAGTGAAGCTTACCAGGCCTCTCTGGTTAGCTAAGGATGGGTTATAATCTAAGAGGCTCTGACTAACCAAGAGGGGCAGAATGGTAAATTTGAGTGCTTTCATTTGGCACAATAACGTTGGCCTGGTTTATCTAGTGATGAAGGTCATCACAAAGTGCCAGGGTCTGAATGCGCTGCTGATGTTCAGCATCGTAGCCAGTCCTTTTTGACCTCCCCAACTTTGACAATTTTCAGAGTGCTGTCATCCATTTTGAGATAATGGGAGTCTTTGAAGAAGTAGCTGTGACCTGAAAACATTTAATAAGTGTAAATACCAAAAAAGTCAAAGTTAAGTGCAAATCTACTAATTTAGTTTCTATGGTGGAAACGCTGAAATGTCAGCAGCATATTCTCCAATTCACAGTGTTACATGATCATTGCGTCACAAATCATGCTAATGCTGATTAACTGCAAGTTCTTTTTATGTGAAAGCTGTAACAATTTATTTTGCACACATTCAGAATTTGTTGATAGACAGATAAAAAGAAGAGCATTTATTTGAAATTCTTTTTTGTTACAACATAAAACACTATTGTCACTTTTGATCTTTTGACTTGCTGAATAAAAGTAAAAAAATAAATTAAAAAAGTACAATTTTAACAAAGAGAACTTTTTAGATGAAGTGTAAATTAAACAACAACAACAAAAGACATCTTAACTGGGGTAAATTAAATGGTATCTATTTATCTTTAGAATTTTAGAGTGTGGGGTCTAAATCTCAACATTGAGAAGATATTTTTGCTTGCTCAGTTCCAACCAACCTAATTACAAAAACACACACACACTGGAACCTTTCAGACACCACATAGGCCTGCTCTATGAAGTGTTTACATGTGTGTGTACCTGTTTGAGTGTAAATGTGTGTTAGTGACAGCAGAGGAAAGAGTTGGGTGGGTGAAAAAGCATGTATGTTAAGTAAATTCCAGTAAATCTAAATGAAACCAGAGTAAAACCGTTTTAAATCCCTCTCTTTTAAGCTTTTCTGTCATTTAGAGTTTTTATGTGATTTTCATTCAGACTGTTACTGGAAAAAAACTCATCATCTAGAACAGTGTGTATGTGTGTGTGTGTGTGTGTGTGGGGGGGGGGGGGGTATGGGGAGGGCATATAACTGTTTTTTGTTGTTGTTGTTGTTGAAGGCCTAATGCCAGCAGGAATTGGGTTGGAGTTAACTGCCAAGAATTCTCTAACATACTCCACACATACACACACATATTGTAGTGAGGGCATAATGTAGGTAAGGGAGAGGAAAGGATTAAGGATTACCACAGACAAATCTGGATCTGAAAGCAAGCAACTTTTAGTTTCTTACCATCACTATTAAGACTAAGGGCGGCATCTATGTCATCAGGAACAGCAGTCCAAGAATCTGCAATAAGTTTAGGGAAGCCTGGATCCATCTTTTTCTTGGCTTCATTGTATCTGTCATGGGAAAAAAAAAATCGACACTCTTAAAATCAACACATTTCTACCTTACTTTGTAGTTCTCCATGTGTGTAGTTCTCCATAAAAGCTTGTGCAAATTCCAGTAAATCTCAAGGATATACCAGTGTGATTTATAAATATAACCTTATCATTATTATATCCAGTACCATTTGGGTACACTTTAGTGTGTGGAAAAAGTCTTCACAGGAATGTTGCTGTTATGAGGAATATTCACTGAAACCTTGGGAATATTATTCCAAAGTCTGCTTTATTTCAATAATTTCTACATTTGTGGAACTTAGGTAAAGAACTTCACAATTCACAACTGCCTGCTTTACTATAGTTTCTGAAAGAACAAGTGTATTTTGTTCAGTAATATGTTGAGAGATACTTAAAAAAGGATTACCTCCAAAACTTGCTGCCAGCAAATAAGTAAGTCTTCTTGCTCTTGTGGAACGAGTAGGCAGCATCAATTCTATGCAAATCTGAAGGAAGACCCATGCTAGAGATCTTCTTGGGATAGTCTCTCTCCAGTGTACTGGCAGAATATACCCACACCTCATCACCTAGAAAAACAATTAAAATATTTTTAATGCAAATTTAGCTTGGAAGCCACACACCAGATGAGACACACAGGACACTAGATGACTATTTCTGGCGCCGTGACAACACCACTACTGGTATTTATGAACAACAGCAGAACTATATCCTTCTGACATTATTTGCAATGTTATTTAAATATTAATAATTACAATATATTTTATTTTAGGTGCCTTTCAATTCACCCAAGGTCACTATACATCAAGAAGAAATAGCAACAAGAACAATATTTTAAAATAATAAATAACAGTAAATAACAATGGCAATAAACCATAAATAAGTAGAAAACAGCATGAACACTGTAATAATAACAAAAACAAAAGTGCTAGACTTGAGGGAAGTGCTAGACTTATCCTTCAATAATCAAGGATAAGCTATTCTAAATAAATGAGTCTTAAGTATAACTTTAAATTGAGATAACAAGTCTGAACCACGGAAGTTGATTGAGAGAGAATTCCAAAGGCGTGGAGAAGTACAGCTAAAGGCCCTTTGGCCCATGGTGGTTAGACAAGCAGAAGGTGTATGGAGGAGACCCAGAGAAGAAGAGCAGAGGGTATGAGAAGGAATATAGGGCTGTACGAGATCTGAAAGGTAAGGTGGAGAGAGGTTATGAAGAAATTTGTAAGTGAGGAGAAGAATTTTAAATTCAATCCTAAATTTAATAAGAAGCCAATGTAGCTGTTGAAGTTGAAGTGATGGGGTAATATGTTGTATAGATGGAGTCCGGGTTATAATATGAGCAGCAGAATTCTGAATCAATTGGAGTTTATGAAGAAATGTATGTGATAAGCCAATTAAGAGAGAGTTCAATGGATAAAGAAAAACTGCAGGACTTTGAGAGAATAGAATTCATGCCAATAAGGAGTGCTTCAGTCTTACTGCCATTAAGTTTGAGAAAATTGGCAGAAAACCAAACTTTTAATTCGTGAAGGCAGTCGGTAAGACAGGCAGATAGAAAAGTGAAATTAGGCTTTGTGGAAACATAAAGCTGTGTATCATCAGCGTAACAGTGGAATTTAATACCATATTTGGAGAAAATATTGCCAAGTGGGAGAAGGTAGATTAGGAACAATAAGGGACCTAGGACAGAACCTTGAGGGACACCAAAGCTAACAGGGATTGAAAATGTTTTCAAACCGTACAAACTGTGTACGGTTTGAAAGGTATGAAGTGAACCAGGTGTGAGGAATACCAGTGATACCAGTAGCGGACAGACGGTTCAATGGAATATTGCGTAAAATGGTGTCAAAAGCTTAATTCAAGTCAAGCAAAACAAGAATGGATAAGGATCCGCCACCAGCAGCCATTAGCATATCATTAGTCACTCTCAGTAAGGCAGTTTCCGTACTATGCTTAGGACAAAACCCTGACTGAAAAGTTATATTCATATAACTTATTATTACTAAGGTGAGCATGGACCTGTGCTGCCACTGCTTTTTCAAGAACTTTAGAAATAAAAGGAAGATTTGAGATGGGACAGAAATTATCTAAATTGTTGGAGTCTGTGCCAGGTTTCTTAAGAATTGGGGTAATAGCAGCTATTTTAAAGGATGATGGAACAATACCAGAGCTAAGTGAAGTGTGAATAATACAAGTTATAAGAGAAGAAAGAGAAGGAAAACAGGTCTTTACCAAATGAGTAGCTATAAGATCAAGTAAACATGTGGAAGAATTAGATTTGTGAATGAGATGATACATTTCTTGATCAGATGGCATGTCAAAAGAAGAAAGAAAAGTAAGTGGTAAATCAGTAGAGTCACTGTTTGGTGAACTACAGTGAGCAGTAGCCAAAGAGGCCAACTGTTGGTGGATGGTGGTTATTTTATCATTGAAAAAAATACATAAATGTATTACATTGAGCAGTACAGTACAGGTGGGCAGAAAGTATGTCAGGAGGTTTCAGAATACGATTTACAGTGGAGAATAAGGCTTTAGTATTACTCTCCAGAATAGAGTTTTTATGTAAATAGAGTACATAAAGAGTTTGTCATCAATACATTACATTATACATACATATACGTGCAATTTTTCAGCTGTAAATAAATTAACCATGTTAGCTAGATTGCTAGACGGATAATTAACAATGTATGTTTATGCTGAAATATGATAAAATAATGGTTTGTATTGGCTCACGCGATTTAAGTTTTGATCTTCAGAACTTCCATTAAGGGAATTTAGTGCGCATCGATGCTCCCTGGTTGCCACGGTGCATTGTGGGACTTTTTTTGTGAGTGAATGTTCCAGTGTCCTGGAAGGATCAGCCCATAAAATGGCCGACTTCATGACCAATGTCCATGTCATGTGGTTCCTTTGTCTCACGTATCATGTTTTCATTGGTCAAGGTCTTATCAGGTGATTACTAATTCCCTTTCGAATTGGAACTCGCACTGCGTTTGAATTGGAACGGCTCAGCGTGACTGGTGTCTGAAGCACTTCAAAACGGACAATTTATTTGGGCGATGACAGTCGAGACCGTGAGTATAAATGGGTATTAGATGTCATCAGGTCTCTGTCTTCAGGCGACTTTGTTTTGAGCATATTTCTAGGTGATAATGGCTGCATCCTCTGACAAGCACGTCAGGTGTGTACCGCCGTGTCAGAGTTATTCAGCACCGAAGGATACACACAATTTGTGAGTTATTTGTCTCAGAGAAGATAATGTGTGTTTGGTTCTCAAGGGAGCAGAATGTGTAGACTGCCTGGGCTTATCCTTGAAAAAGCTCTGTTCACTCTTGTCCATTTTCTCAAGGGAATTAGGACAGGAGTCTGCACCTCTCGGTTTGAGATCTACCTCAGATCATGGGAATCGCAGGTTGATTGAGTTTGACCAAGGTGTCTCTCTTGTTCATCTGCCGTTTACACAGACAAGCTGCTAGATGAAGGTGTACTTTTTTCTGGGAGGTGATGTAGCAGACAGCGCTTGTGGCAAGGGGGGCTTGGTTCAGTGAGGTCTGCAGTGGGGGAACAAATGCGGGGACGAGCGGTGATAAGGAGGTCAAGTGATTGATAACTAACAGCTGTGTCTAAATCCAGTGATTAGCGGAAAGACCTGGGAGAAGGCGAGAGAGACACACACACCCTTCAACCTTCCCGTTAGTGAAAATAAAGTTTTTGTTTATGTCTTACAACTTTGAACCTTTTTACACTGGTGCTGAAACCTGGGACGAGGAAGTTAAGTTGCTCGCCGGTCTTCACCAAAGTCAACACCAGGCACTGATGGACCTCAAGCTTGAACAAGAGGATCGCTTCCGCTTGTTGGTCCAAGCACAAGGGTGTTGGGATAGCATTCAAACAATTATTGGGGATTTTGTGTGTGGATGCTTCTTGGGGGACAGAGCTGGAAACAGAAAAGTGGTGGAACAGGCTGAAGACGCTGTTTCGGGAATGTCACAGGCTGGTTCAGAGGAAATGAGAGCGAGGGTGGAGCTAATGTCACCTGAGCTAGATGACTTTCCTCTGGAGCAATCTCGTGATGGGTTTCTTATAAACGCATATTATAGGGGTTGATCAACCCCTCTCCTATCCCTATTTTTCCCTGATAAAAGATAGATTGTACCGGTTGATCCAAGAGATACAACCCAATCATTAGTCCCAAAAAGCCGCCGGGAAATGCTTTTCCAGGCAGCTCATTGTAGTTCCATAGCAGGCCACTTAGGGTAAGCAAAGACACTAGTGCATCTCCTGGCTCCATTATTTTGGCCTGGCATTCATCAGCCATTTCATTAATCAATTTGCACCGGCGTCTATCATACTTAAACAGACGGCCTGGTGGAACAATTTAACTGCACTTTAAAATCCATGGTTCGTAAGTTTGACAAAAAATGGTATAAGTGGCTCGGGCCCCTGTCTTTCACAGTGCATGAAGTTTCACAAGTCTCCACTGGGTTTTCCCCATTCAAGCTTCTCTATGGTCGTCAGCCCCTGGGGGTGCTTGACGTCATTAGAGAGGCTTGGTGAAGAGGGGCCTTCAAACAGCTATAGCGAAATTCAGTATGTCATGGACCTTCGAGCAAAACTCCACACGTTGGGGCGACTATCAATGGAGAATTTGCTTCAGGCCCAGGACAGACAGAGTTGGCTGTACAAGAGGTGTACAGCGTCACAGGTGTACAGCATGTACAGACAGCATCAATTTGCACCGGGAGAGAAAGTGCTTATACTACTTACAACATCTAGCTCAAAATTACTTGTGAAATGGTGAGCCCTCTTGGGGGGCTCGTTAAGCAGGCAGCTACAACCAAATAACATCACAGTGGCTCAGAGATCTTGACAGGGCATGAGGGCTGCCTACGTAAGAAAGCTTGTTAGGGGAGGCAGCTCAACTTAGAATGCTTTGATATGGTTTCACCATCTTTAAAATGCATTCTGTGGTGCACTTCCTCCCTTTTATTAAATGTGAAGTCCTTTGACAGTCATTTAATGGAGTATCATTACCCCAGATGGGGTTCCTTTAAGAAGGAAGCTCCCTAAGATCACAAGTGGTAGCTTACTCTCGCACGTGTCAGGTTTTTGGAAGTAGGTTCCAAGGGGTGGGTTTCCTTAATTTACAATTTACGTAAGCTTTGGGAAGC
Source organism: Rhodeus uyekii (assembly GCA_037043235.1). Lineage (NCBI taxonomy): Eukaryota > Metazoa > Chordata > Actinopteri > Cypriniformes > Acheilognathidae > Rhodeus > Rhodeus uyekii. The sequence goes on along the minus strand of JAWRVZ010000022.1, from coordinate 1,048,952 downwards.
ACAATTTAAAGCTGTTAGAAGGAGTGCACCTTCTCCATTTGGGATCCAAGCAAGGTCCTTGTTACAGCTTCTGGGCACTGACAATCTCCTAGGTAAGAAAACTTATGTTGGCAAATGTAACCCACTTACTGTTATCTGGGCAGACTACCTCAAGTAACAGGTGAGGAAATAATTGTTTTTTCTGCACCAGTATTCCCTTAAAGATAATGTCTAGCATAGAGGCTAGAATTACCAAATCTTTGAGCTCAGCGTGTCTAATCTGAGTAGGATAGAAGCTTGGGTGGTGGCTGTAGAGAATTATGTCACTGACAGTTCTATGAACCTGAGTGAGGGAATCTGACTCCAGCATCTATGTCCGCTGAGCTTGTTTCGTGCTGGTCACAGTCGTTTAGGCAGTTATTCTCTCACCATGGCATCATGATTGTTTGTTCTCATAAACCTCCTCTAGAGGACGAAGTGCAAGTTCCCATTCGAAAGGGAATGTCTAAGCATACACACGTAACCATGGTTCCCTGAGAAGGGAAACAAGACACTGTATCACTCTGCCATATTTTGGGCCTGCTTTTCTATTGTGTAAAGCAGTGCTTCTCAATTATTTTCTGTCACGCCCACCTAGGAAGAGGTAAAAATTTTGCGCGCCCCCCCTCCCCCCATTTTGGAACTTTCACCTCGTTTCCATGGCAACGCGTCATACTTGTCATGTGACATACCGCAGCCACAAAAAGTGCTGTATAATAGATCACATTTACTAATTTTTTCTTTTTTATTCAAAATAGTCACCAACTTGTTGAAACCTAAAGAAACCTTATGTGGTTGAAAACACTGAATTGTTGTGATAAATGACAAGCTCTGAGCGCGTCTTTTTTTGGATCAGTGCCATATATCGCGTGAAAACACGTGTGAATTGAGCGGTTGATCACATGACACACATGAACACCGGTGTGATCGTACACGTCAAAGGATGAGGGGATGGTTATCTGAACTTCATATATATGCTGCTCTTGTTCAGTGCAAGAAAACCTACTCCCTTGCAAAAAAAAGCATGTACCCCAGGGTCACGCGCGCCCCCCCTGGCATCGCTCCGCGCCCCCCCCTATTTGAGAACCACTGGTGTAAAGGCGGTGTTCAAAGTTTTATGACAGTCAATTGCAGTTTACTCTAATCAGTTTCTTGTGGATTGAACTGATTCAATGCGTTCCTTGAATGCAATGTAAGTCGCTTTGGATAAAAGTGTCTGCCAAATGCATAAATGTAAATGGATTACTGCATTGGTCTTGTGAATAAATGTTCTATATTTGGTGTTATGTCGATGCAAACGGTGTGGAAGTAAACAAAATAGTCTTTTAATTGAATACTAAACAAAACAGGAGAATATCGAGAAGAAACACAATGTTGTTACACACTAAACAATCCAAAACAAGGACCAGGCTGAAAATGAGATAACTGAATTAATTAAGGATGTTTTTTAATTGATTGATGTTTTTTAAATGGACTCAATCCATTAAAAAAGGCATCTGGTCTCCTTCCCTTACATTCACGTTGGGAGACATCTACTGACATATACAAATTATGTTTTAATAAAATGATAAACCTCACATTTCATTTATATCACTTTTAAGAAAAGTGATGAGTCAGAATGACAAATGATAGTTATTTTATCTGCTCTATGAATAATTTTAGATTTGTTATTTTAATTGTTTCGATTTTTAGGGCTGGTTCACACAGAACGTTTTTAACAGCAAAAATGTATAATCAGTGAAACGCAGTTCAGTAAAACGAATAGTGAACTTAGTGCATAAAGATTTTCACATTTTCATATTGGTCAGAACAAAAAATGGCAGAAAAGCTGAATGAAGATATACATTTATTTTCTATGGCCTAGGGAGCAGCACATAATATAGATGGCTGAAAGGTAAGCGTCACCTGATTCTTTTATTCTGCCCTTAGGAAACAAATGGACAGGTTCTGCTTTACCTGCAAAGAACACGGTCTTCTCCTCCAGAGGATTCTCATAAGCTGCATCAATCTTCTCCGGAAGTTCACTCCAGAATGTAGCCACCAGCATAGGGCCTGTCGGCTTCCTTCTGAAATCAGCAGACCTGAAGAGGAATCTGTAACAGGAGAGATTTGAGTTAGATAAAAAAGGCAACTTTTTTTTTTGTTATTTATTTGTGAACATAAAAAAGGTTAAAAAAAGAGCAAATGAGGGAGAGAGAAGGGAAAAGAGACGAGAAAGAGATAAGCAAGTAAGATGGAAAGAAGAGCCTGCGCCACTAGCTACAATGAGGTGATTCACAGAGCAGATGTTTCTTATTATGGTTGAAGAGTGAGTTAAGAGGCAGTTGGACATGTCCAAACTTGCCTGCTACCCCATAATAAACCACAAAAACAATGCCAACACCCCAGAACTCTTTCCACTGACCTATTTTTCAGAACTCAGGACTTTCAAGTGGCTGCAGCTCACTAGAGTGAAGTAAAGCTTCTGTGAGCAGCACACAGCCTCTGACAGCAGATATTTCACCACAAGTTAAACTTAAAGGTACACTATGAAACTTCTTACCCTCTAGAGGTTAAAAAACAAAACTGAAAGCACTTTGCAGAAGAACTTCGTTTTGATTGTGCTTTATGAAAACAGCTATCCTACTACTCATAAAATAGTTTAAATGTATAGGATATCAAGATGACTAGTTGAAGACGTTACTAAAGCTATACCAATTAATAAATTCCAGCACAGCGCTACAAAAAACATAGTAAAATGAGCCTTCACAACAGACAAGAGCTTCATATGGCAATTTACCTTAACACACCTGTTAAGTAATAAAAAACGGCATTTCAAATCCTTTCATTCTCATCATCCATTGTTGATTGTCATTTTAGTACAAGCTCTGTCGCATTTTCTTTTCGCCAACAGATTGTCTTCTGTTTTGTGTTTTTTAAGACAGGTGATTCCCTGGAGGTTTAAGATTTAGTGGTTTCCCATCAATCTTTCTTGCTCATTATGACACCTGACCTCTGCCACTCCCACACGCATCAAAGTAGCTAGAGCAACTTATGGAGCAAATATATTTCTCCATTTTCAGACACGATGGGACACGCACAGAGAAGTAGCGCAAGTATGCAATTTCTCTCGCAAAAAAGCATCCGTTCAATCTAAAATATACAGATTACTGTAGTGAATCAGGGTAAGACAAAAACATGTTTTGGAAGGACTGATGGTGTATTAACTGACTGCATTTATGAAATGTAGCTACATTTGGGGGAAAGATCACAGAACTAGGTTAGAGTAAAACTGTAATCAAACATTTTGCCCCAAAGCTATACTTTTTCAGCTTTGAACACTTCTGAACATCCCTCCCTTCTCTATCTATGCAATTAAACATGTTATAACAGAACAATCTTGTAGTTAAAACTCTAGCTGAGTTCAGTTCTTTTTGGAGCTTTTTTATCAAAAGAGTCAAAATAATTCATTTTAACCAAATGCCTCAGATGTGGCTTATAAATCTGAGCCAAAGATTAGATAAAATAAAGACTTTCTGGCACAGCTGAATAAACAAAACATTAGTAAACCTTTTGGGGGTGCACTCTCTGGCCTTACTCTCATCTCCCTTTTCCTCCCTCTTTTTCTCTGTGGAATGGCTTAAACAGCTGTCACATTTATCCAGCTGGGTGAATATCTGAGATCTCAAGTCATTTTGCCCACACAGTAAAGTAAGACTTTCAGCTTCAGGGATCCTCAGATTCACAGAATTATGCTGTAATTTGATCATAACTCTATGATAATGACATTTCCACCGTTTGACTTGGAGAAGATTTTTAGGTCAAACTCTGATAGGCAGTATCCACCAGAAATCCCAAAATACATAATTTTATATATATATATATATATATATATATATATATATATAATTGTATTGTATGCTTTACTAAGAATGAGATTTTTACTTTTAGTAGCATTTACCATTTTTTGTTATAAATCCAGGAAACATAAAATTCAAAGGATAATTTATATTACAATAAACTCTAACATTTAGATATTCCTTTCCTTCATCTTAACTTACTGCCTTAGAGAGAAATAGGACTATAAAGATACTCATTTGTATATATACTGTGTATAATATTATTGTATATTCTACATGTTGTTTTATGCATAGAAGATACATTAAAGGTCCTATAATGAAGTGCAATAAATCAAATGAAACTGCTTAATTTTGATTTATGGAATGAACATGTCTGGATCCTTTGGATTCGTTTTTCAGGACCTTACTTAGAGGCGATAAGAGCCCAATGAATTCTACACAGACACAGAGGGCTATACATACCCAGCACAGACTCTGTGTGTGGTCCTGTGATCTCTGTGACTACATAGCTGTCCGCTTTAAAACTGGAGGTGTGTGAAGGATAGTGGGTGGCTATTTTTCGTCCCAGAGCTCCTGATCCATGAGCATGTTAGTGAAAATGTACGACGGCACTTTTTATATTCTCCATTTATTTGCTTTGGACAACCCTCCAAAATGTTACAATTTGTGATGCTTACCTCTGACTATCTGACTAATAATGTAGAGCATGAATCAAAAAGTTATAAATTAGTATTAAAGTAAATCAAACAGGAACTAATATTTAAATGCATGTAATTCGTGTGTAGTAGATTTTTCTTTTATTTTCCCCTTTCTAAGGCATCCCCAAAATAAGAGGGTTAATCCAAGCAACTTAAATACTGTAGTAGAGGCACCCGAATTGTACTGCAAGAGAGAGTACCTATTAGTTAGGTAAAAGTTTGTAATGAGTTGAGGGTTAAATTTAGAATATGCTGTTTTTATCAATTTAAGAATTCTATAGATTTTTTTAAATTATTAAGTCTTTTAATGTCTTTAGTCAGCGATATAGACACTGTCATGATCATGTAATACATCAAAGTATTCAGCAATTTTAGGCTCCCACTATATCTTCCTAGTAAAATTCAGACAGACAATAATGTGCTAAAGGGAATAAAACTGCCGTCTGATATGGTAATGCTGAGGTATTTTGATTTTGGGATGTGGGATTAGATTTGTGGACTTTCCCTTTTCGACCCAGTCTCATCACCACCGCTTACTTTGTTTGAATTTACTTGAATACTGGACTAACAATGTGGCTAAAGCATCAGCATGATTCTTCTCCTGTTTAAATCGCCATCCTGTTATTCCAACCACTATAAAGCAATTACTCCAATCCATAATGATTTGAAAAGATACTCTGGGTCATGAAGTTTTCTCCAGATGGCCATTTCCTTGTGCACGCAAGTAAAAAGATTTTGAAACCACTGAAAACAGACGACTTGAGCATTCCCTGCCAAATGAAATGCTCAAATGAAATAACTGCTACCCACAGTTGTGTGCCTGGTATTTGCTGCTGTGAATCCTGTTGTTCTCTTTGGCCAGTCAAATTATCACGTACCGTAGATGTTTTGTGGACAAAAAGCTAAAAGTAAGCAGTACTGTGATCCTTCCTTAATATTCCAAAAGGTACTTTCCCTATTATTTTCTATTCACCTTGGGAATAAGGGTAATGTGAAAATTTCATTCAAGAGTTTCTTTGAATTGGGTGTCCTTAAAACATTACCTGTCTGTAAAGAAGAAGATCTCTCCTCTGATCTGGGCTACAGCATCAAATATGATGTTTTCATTACATACATCCATTGGTGTGACAGGTGGGTTATGAGGGGGCAATGGTTTGTCTGTTGGCACACCTGTACAGAGAAAAGTGCTACAATGAATAAAGAAGACTAAGATAATCTCTTAAATACTATTATAATCATCACAAAATCAGAAGAAGAAAAAAACTATTATCAACATTATGCAAATACTTTAAACAAATTATTAGTTGAAGCTGATCATTGGAATATAACCTTCAACACTTACCATAGAGCTCCTGGATGCCTTTAATATCATCATCAGACAAGGTTAAGGTTTTGGTGAATGTGTAGATCGGAGCCATGAGAGCTCCAGTGTCATCAGAGTGCTCCAAACCCAGGGCATGACCAAACTCATGGGCCGCCACCAGAAATAAACTGTAGCCTGAGAAAAAAAAAAGAGACAGATGTCGACTTATTAATCTGAACAGTATAGAATCACAACATGACTCAGTAAGGCATTGAAAAAAGAGACAAAGGTAGGAAGTGACTTGATGTGAGAGCAAAAGTGTTTTTTTAAGCCATCGCAGGAACAGAATATTTTTGGCAAACTACACATTATACAAACAATGACACACAAGTATAATGCATATCTCAATGCTACCTTGGTCAGGACAGAAACCCCACTTGCGGTCATCATCAAAGCTTTTGGTAACAGCGCACCACATCTTCCCATCACTACGTCCTGACGTGGTGCAGGAGTCATATGAGTTGCCCAGAAATTTAAAGGGGAAGACACAGGGTGCACCTTCTGAATTTCCTCCGACCGTTGACATTGCTGCATCATTAAAAATTAATAAATACAAAATGGAGGGTTTAAAAAGTATGATTAACAGTTGATTTAAAGCATTCTAAACATTTAAAAAGGCACAGAGTTTTGGTCAACTCATAGCTTGTGTCAACCAACAAACTACATGAAATGACAACAGTGCTTAACATCAACTGAGAAAATAACAGAGGCAAATAAGCAAAGATATTGATCTGTTGCCATTAAGTGTGTATCTGTTTTTTCAAATATGACTTCACAACCTATAACAAAAGCTTCAATTAGTGGTAAACCCACATATTAAATCATGGCTTTTGAACCTAAAGAAAAACTACAGAACTAGAGCAAAGAGAAGCATTAGGGAGGAGACCTTCTCAATTACACAGACTCAACAGTCTGAATCATACTGACTCAACAGGCTCAAAATGAAGGTCACAGCAGTTTCATGGCATAAACAGAGCTGTGTTTTGTTACAGTTCAGCTAAAGTATGGGACTGTGGTCCAAAACTCCAATTTAAAGTGATGGCTTGCATCACACCGGACTTGTTTTTCTGACTCTTTTATTTAGCACACTCACACACACACAAATAGGAAGAGAGGGCTGCATTCCCAGGGAATTACAACCAGATGAGGATTTCTGTGCTTCTGGCTCGCTTATGCCAGATCAGTAACAAAATGGAAAATATCCCGTAATAAGAAGAGAAACTTTTAGTCTGCTGGAAACTGAAGAGACTGACCTTAAAAATAAAATGCATAAGCAGACACAACACTGATTTGGAATCTCTGCAAAGATTCCAGCAATTAATTTTGTGATTGTGCCGTTGTGTCCATTTGGCTGATTGATGAAACATCTTGAGCAACATTGTTTTACATCTGTGTTTTTCCTTGCCACCATCCCCTTTGCCTTACTTACTGCGAGGTTTGTAAGACTTTATTTTTTATAAAGCTGGTTGGAAATTTAATTCATGAAACAAATAACCTGAATAGAACATATGACATCAGCAACTATATATCTTCTTTATATATATATATATATATATATATATATATATAAAGAACTATATAAATATATAGCACCTTCTTTATTGACATAACATACACAACCGTTCAGAATTACTCAAAAAAAAATTGTTTGCATTTATTTGATCATCCATACAGTAAAAACATAAACAAATAAAAATTTGGAATGCAATAAAATGTAATTTATTCATGTGGTGAAAAAGCCTTCCTTTACTTCACATGACCCTTTAGAAATGATTTTAATATGTTGATTTTGTTTTCAAGAAACATTTCCTAATATGATCAATGTTAAAAATAGTTTAGCTTAACCTTTTTGTGGAAAACATGATACTCAGGATTCTTTTATAAATAATTACAAAGAAAAGAAAGAAGAAGAAAAAACATGCAGACCGCCAAATTCTTGACAAGTAGTGCAAGTTATAATAATTATTATTATTTATTTTTTCAAAGAAGTGAAAATAAATATTGTTCTGGATTGGGAACCAATAGACTGACCTGTCTCAGGACAGAATCCATAAGTCTTGTCACGGTCATAATCTTCAGTGGTTGCACACCAACGGTACCCATCATCTCTGCCTGAGGTGGTGCAACTATCATATTTATCTCCCTGGAAAGTGAAGGGGAACTTACAAGGCGTTCCATCTGCATTTCCACCCAATGTGAACAGGACTGAAACACAGGAAGGAACACAAAAATCAATGAGACAGTAATTGTGACATAGAGAATTAGTGAAAATATGTGTAGCCCCCCCCAAAAAAAAAATCATATCTGAGCAGTAATTGGAGTGTAAAGTTTAACAGTCTCCAATTTTACAGTGCTGTAAAACTTAGCACGAAAGGTACTTACGCTCATGTGGACAGAAGCCATATTTTCCATCTTCATCAAAGTTGTATGTGGTAGAGCACCAAAGGAACCCATCATCCCGACCCTGAGAGGTGCAGCTAGTGTACTCTTTACCCATGAACAAGAATGGAAACTTGCAAAACTCTCCCTCAGCATTACCGTACTTCACCTTTACCACTATAGAGAGAAAAGAGCTTATTATACTTGCGACATTTGATTCAACAAATTCTGTATTTTCTTTCAATTGAGAAACCTTGTCCTTCTCCTAATGTCCACAGCTCATCATCATCAAAGTGAGAATCTCCTCCAATACCAGACCCAGGGGCAAAGGCATGAGCCAACAGTCCATCCTTCCCATCAAATGGATAACCATCACCATGTTCTAGAGAAAACGCAATACATCTGTTCATTATATTCAATTCATATTGATTAGTTTTACAATCTCTTTGTGAACTTCGCGAACCCAAGTACTTCAACTACCATTACTTTTAAGTGGTAGTTGTGTAGCTGGTAATGGAGGGACAGAAATCTTGTTTCAAAGATGAATGAAAGCCTTATGGGGTCAGAACAACATGAAGGTGAGTAAATAATGACAGAATTTCCATTTTGGGAGAACTAAACTATTGGTTTAAATCCAATGCACCAGGTTTAGTGTTTTGGGATAATAAATGCAGCTTTAATAGGGGTCTCAAGTTTTAATAGGGGTCTCAAGCATATGCAAGTTTTTTCCACAATATGCCACTTACAGCTAGCTCAGAAAACATTTACATTGTGACAATTTTCTTACTGTTGGTCTTTTTTAGAAATTTCCCTGTGCAGTCAGGACAGCATTTCCAAAGACTGCAATGTAAATCAAGCTCCGGTCTAAGAAGCTTTATGCTAAAGATTTTCCAAAGTGACTGTGATTAGTATATGACTTAGTTTTTTTAAAAATGTAATAGCTTTCAATAAGTTGTGATTAAGGAATAAATTAAACTTGGGATTGTAAAATTCACACCACAGGAGTTTAGAAACCTTTATACAGAAACGTTCTGGAATACCATTTCGGCCAAAGTTAATCATGATGTCAGCTTCTCCATCCATGATCCTAGTGAAGTTCAGAGGTGTGACATCACTCCAGACTTTAAATGCACGATAAAAGGCATCATCAATGGTTTCTTCATCCAGATCTGGGGTGTGCCCTAAGATCCTGTTGAAGAAGAAAATAATATGGTCTTCTTTTTTAACTATACTTCCAATTATTCTCTAGAGATACAGATATATTTATTAATCTATATGCATTAACATCTCCAAGTTACTAATTTACAGAACTAGTTATCATATTTTATCATTATAGCAGGTATGCAGACAAAAGTCTTAGTCATATCATGTTCCACAATGGCATTGTCAAACCTAAGTATTATATGTGTAAACCTAGTGAACAGAGTGAAATTATAAAATAGACAAAATGCTCTGCCACCAACTCTTTCTTCATCACAAGAGACATGAGGATTCTGAGCGTCCAACCACTAGAGCCAGCTCCATCCAATAATCATCAAGCATTCAATCATTAAGAATCACTCACACACAGTGATCAAAGAACAGCTGGTTACACTGATCACCCGCTGGTTTGCAGCATGGTCTGGTTTCTATCTCTTAAGAAGGGAGCTCTGCTTCAAACCAAAACCAGGACTGTCAAATCTGTCAAATCAAGTGCAAAAAACCCCAACAACAACTAAAAAGGCTACCAACTAAAAGTCTTCAAAGCTATCAGATAGTCCCAGAACAGCATATGGCGGAACGCTGTTATGCTGACCACCCTGGAAGACACTGGGGATAGTGCAAACTGACAAAAAGCCATTTATATTGTACAGTGACAACAAGGAACCTTCCATGCATCCAATTAACAAAGCTGATGCTTTTTTTACTGGTAAAAACAACATAGTTGTGGTCATAACTTATTAAAGAGAAACACGGTCAGAACATGTAGGCCAGTAAATATCCTCAAGATCCTAACTCAGTCCTTATTTTTCTTACAAAGGACTGTTAACCACTTGTATTATGTCAGATTATTGGCCAGTTCCTTCATATATAAAGAAAGGCCAAACCTTTCTTGCATTTCCTGTAGTCAGCACAATTTTATAACCAAATAAATTTAGATTTGTTGTTCTACCTCCAACATAGCCACAAAGGTCCCGCTGGGAACATTCTTGAAAGATATGTTGATTTTGCTCTCTGTATTTTTGACTGGCTTACTCACAAAAAAAATGTTCCCTGCTGTACAGAAAGTTTTTTTTTTTAAACCTTTTTAGTAAGCACTCTCATGCTGACTCTCACACTAATAAAATATAGTGTATTTAACATTGAGTAACTGGTCTCAAAATAATTGGGAAATGTCTTTAAAAGGGTTAGAGTGTCTGACAAACAGTGGAGAGCATTCGCTCAGCACTGTCTGAAGTAAACACACCTGTAAGTAATGTTTTTCTTCCCCCACTTGGGTTTCCTGTGAAAAAAATTGTAATTGGCCACATCAGGAACTCCACATCGTGGTTTCTTCATGATCTCTACTGTCTTCTGATCAATCTCTCCTGTCTCTGGTAAAGCAAAAAACTTCTGCATCTTCTTCAGTGTGTCCTTCAACACCATCAGGTTACATCTGTCTTTTGGGCAGCCATAGAACTTATTTAAGTAGTGCTGTGAAAAAGATTAAGAATGATACAGTGATAGTGCGATAGAGAGAGAGAGAGAGAGAGAGAGAGAGAGAGAGAGAGAGAGAGAGAGCCTTAACTGGAGCTGTTTACCACATTTTCCAGTGTCATCGTCATATATGCATTTTACATTTTACATAAATACCAGCGGTAAAAATGTTGAAAGTTAAATACTGCACAAATACTTAAAATAATAAAAGTTCTTAGGGGCCCTGAATAATAATATAAAAAAAACATTTTTCAAAAGTAATTTTCATCCGTGACGATTAATAAACTTCAGTCATTGCTAATGAAAATCTAACTAGCCTATTTTAATTCTAACAGTGAAATGAAAGTACACTCACCAGGGCCACTTCTTTGTCTGTGTGAGAAGTCTCATCGCCTGGGAACTTTATGATGGGTGAGGGCGCAGCAAAGGTTTGCATGGAAGCAAGAAACTGCACGAGGAAAACTTTAAGGACAACATGCCTACAGCTGAAAAACTTAAAGCACGTCATTTTGGTCCGGTTCCTCGAAGTCCTTATGTCGAAAATAAGGATGCGGACAGGCCTTTACGACGTGTTCTCCAAGCTCCAAGTTTCTCCGACTGCACTGCAAATTTTCTTTCTTTTCCTCAGCGACACATCCTGCTTTCGTGGTCTGTGGAATAGGTTCCGCTTGCACACGCACTTTTCCGATGCTGTGGCTTGAGTTGGGACTGCGCAGCCTCCAAATCCAAGAATTTGGGAGAGCAGTGAAATAGGAGACGATCGAGCTGAGAGAGATGTGTGCGCCATGGAAACACTCACATTAAAGTTGAACGCTTGAGTTTACATTTGTCCATTAGGTTTTAAACTATTAAATGGAGTTCTTAACCCTGAAATACACTGTTTACATTTTACTCTGTGTGATAATAATTAGACCTGACTATTAGTTATTCTCAAGAGCCTTCACTGTAAGCTTACCGTTCTTATTTACATATTTATGAGGTCAGCACATTTGACGAATACTGGCGACCTGTTTTGATGGCAAAGAGTTGTTTATTTAATCATAACAAACTGCAATAATAAATTACTTTGGTTCAAACGTGGCAATTTTTACCGTCTGTTTTAGATGTCTTTAAGGGACGTCATTACGAAAGTAATGACATCATTCATTTCTTTTTTCTTCGACTCTATTTTGAATCAATGGACACGAACAGACTGCGATTTTGGAAATCATATAATTCAATTACACGAGCTTGGTATTGTTGGAAATATTCTTTCCCCCCAGTCCGTTGATTTGCCAAGCCAAAGAAAGACGCTACTCGTAAATAAATGAAATCAATTTAATGGAGAATTAAAAGAGCTCTGAGCTCAGGATTACTGGACCACAATGCCAAAAGCTGACATCTGGGCAGTCCAGAATGTCTTACAAGCATATGCAAACAGTTTATATATTCTTGACTTTCAGTTCCTCCTCGAGTCCACCTCTCCATACAGTGACTGTTGTCAGGTAGATTTCTTCATTAGTTACATCATAGCAATCAGCAATCTGCACACAAGAATGCAAGAACCCCTTTGTCCCATCCCTTTCTTTCTGTAACTTTTCTGGTAAACAGATAGCGTCAGCCTTGGACTTTTCACCGAGTGCATTGTCCTTTGTTTTAGACAAGAAAGATTTGCTACAGAATTAAAACAGTAACTTATGTTAGAACAGAAAAGAACATGTCAATACAATTTCTAACATTTTAAACTATATGTTCCTTCAGTATGACTGTGTGCAGACTGTATGAGGAAGACAAACATTTAATTGTAGCCTACGGTAGAGTATGCGACTAAACCATCATGCGCTAGTGGTAAATAAATAGAGCAAGATGAATCGCACTTTAGAAATTGTTGGTAATGAGCAGAAAAAAGAGGAGGAAGCGAAAGAGAAGAATACGAACGCGGTACTGGCAAGGGAAAAGAGGGCATCTTGGCAGGTCAACTCTGCAAGAGTTTAGTAGTTACAGTTTTAACACAATGTCGCGTGCTATTTCACGGTGACGTTGGCTAGTCGGAAGTCAGTAGATGTAGGTTGTAGCTCAAACACAACTGCGATAGTATCAGGAAACTATTGTTTATGCACCAATATAAGCATAAAGTAAAAGGCCGACTCGTGAGTGTAGTTCAGCAACTGTATTCAACCAAAAACCGCGGCAGCAGCCCCAACATAGACCAAAGCAATCGTTTACCGATTGCATGAAACATCAGGCTACATCCCGTAACACCCACTTTACAAATAAGACTGAATAAGAGTAAAATACTATATACACTTTAGGCCATACATATAAGCAATAGCCCTGTGGCTTGGGCTTAACAAGAGGCGCATCAGCAGACGAAAGGGTCTCTGCAACACTCCCTTAGCGTAAGAGGCAACTCAGGTTCAGTCCTGTCCAATGTTGGCGTGGTGGTTGACTGCTGTTCTTAGGTGCACTCTGGGATCCACCAACATTCACAAGGTAAGATCGCTGTGCCACGTTCTGGAGGCACGTGCTGGGGATTTCCATGTAAGGGGCTTCATGCGTGTTGTGAATTCGCCCCCTTTTAGCGCAAAGGTTTGTAATGTGTGTGGCGTTTTCCATTATAATGTATGTGCAAGAAAGTGTGTGTACGTTTATATCCATGTTTGTTACTAATAACGTAGATCAGTGTTTTTCAACCTTTTTAGAGTCATGGTACCGGTACATTTTTTTTTTCATTGAAAAAAAATCACTAGGCACACCACCAACCGAAAATGTTAAAAAATGAAACTCTGTAGCCTATATTAGTCATTCATATCAAAGTGTATTGAATGGGAATCAAATAAACACAAACAATATCAAGTATTTTATGATTAATTTGTTTAAAAAAAAGTTTTTAGACCAATTAGTTGAAATTGAATAATTTTCCACGGCACACCTGACGATCTTTCACGGCATAGTGGATGAAAAACTCTCTGATGACTCAGACTCCCTGACCAGAGTTTTGCAGTGGTCAAAAACACAATGACCGGCATTCAGGGGTGCAATCCTCAACAATATGGATCCTCTTTCATATGTTCAGCTCGGGCAGATTACAAGCTGACCTGTCATAATATGATTTTCACAACTGCTTTCGGTAGTGGACAACAAATGGCTCCAGGAGCTTGTTTGTTACTGGAAGAGACGTTTTCAGTCTCCATGACATTAATCTTTGTGCTGGGCAACTGACCATGTATTCATTTGGGGTGTTTCTCTAATGAAGGATTGCTTTCCAAGGGTCCGTTCCATCATGCATGGCTTTGCGCAGAAGTTTCTTAGCAGTCTTGACAGCTGATTCATCCTTCCCATTTGATTTGGGATGTCTTGGTGAAGAAGTGACATGCTCGAATTCCCAGTTGGAGCCAAAGCGCCTAAACAAGGCAACAAATTGAGGGCCATTATCCGTGATCACTCTATCTAGCTCACCATGTTGAGCAAACTGAGCCTTGCAGTGCTTCTCTGTCTCTGCTGACAGATTAGGAAGCTGCTCAATCTCCCAAAAATTTGAGAAATGGTCCATAATTTGAAGATAGTCCTTTTCCCGGTGACTAAACAGGTCCATGCTGACAGTCTGCCATGGCATACTGGGGACACCATAAGATAGCATGATTTGCTTCTGTTGGTTGTGTGCATATTGGTTGCAAGTCGAACAGTTACTCACAAAGTCTTTGATTTCAGCTTGCATACCAGGCCAATACGGGGTATCACGAGCTTGACGACAACAGGTGTTACCTCCTATATGGCATCTCTGGTCATAGTAACTTGGGGACAATAACTTTCTGTCCACAATACAAGATATCAGCCTGCACTCTTATTTCATCTCGATACGGCAAGAATTCTCGGATGATGGGAGTTGTTTTCTCTTTCTCATCAGGCCAGCCTGCAAGGACAGTGGGCCAAGGGCCTTTAGTGCTTCATAATTTTCAGTATGCTCCCTGATTGTCTTTAGCCACTGGTCCACCAAATTAAGGTATTTTGCTTGGTTGATGAGTTGTACATCTTCCTGCTCTTTGCAGATAACATATGGCATGCCGCTGGTAGACTGCTTCCATGCCTGTACAGTCAGCAGCTGCACTGCTCAACATGTCAGTGATGAACGTTTTAGGCCCCAGCTTGTAGACAACTTTGAGACTGTATTTCTGAAGTGTCATGAGCATGCTTTGAAGCCGATTGGGTGCACTAAGAAGTGGTTTGCCGAATATAGGGGTCTGTCTCTGCTGTAACTAGCTCTCTTCTGTACATGTGAAGACAATACTGAGACACTCCTTCTCAATTTGTTTCTGTGGGTGTCAGGGTTCTTTAAGCAAAAGCGACAGGCCGTCCTTCTTGCATTAGACAGCAACCAAGACCACTTTGGCTAGAGTCACTTTGAATTGTATTTGGCTTGGTAACATCATAATAGCACAGCACAGGAATTGATGTGGTCAGGGATTGAAGTTTGCAAACTGCATCATTATGTTTGGGTTGCCAGTGCCAAGGGGTGTCTTTGTTGAGCAAGTGTCGCAGTGGGTCACAAACAGTTGACAAGTGGAGCATGAATTTGGCCAAGTAATTAGCATAGCCGATGAGCAGAGCCGGCCCGTCCAACAGGCGATACAGGCGGTCGCCTGGGGCCCCGCTTTGATTTGAGGGCCCCGCGACCCGCACATGATGTCACACATTTGTAGAAGTTTTATTTTTTTCAAACGTCCACTCATAGTAGGAGTTGTCCTATGTCAATTACAACGATTTAGAAGTGCACAGACCCGATCAAACACCATACAATTCACAATGACGGTGAGCAAAATATAAAACATATTTTATTAAAAGAATATCTCTGAATAATTCATACATGACAAATAGTTGAAAACGATAATAATAAAAATAAAAAAACTGTCTAAATAAAAGCGGAAAAAAGATTAGAAACATACACAGCAGCACCACACTCTATTTAGCATAACACCTCCCGCAATAGGCTATTGGATGAACTAGAATGTCGTAACGTATTCCTAGTACAGATTCCACATTTTCCACTTAGCCACATATCTCTGTAAATTCCTTTCGATATATACTCAAGAAAGTGTCTTAAATAAGTCTTATATAACGTCATAAGTCTGGTTGCTATTTTGATCGAGGTACAGTGTTACCTCGAGATACGAAATTAATCCGTTCCGAGGCGGACTTCGTATAATGAGTTTTTCGTTTCTTGGAACACATTTTACATGTAAAATGTCTAATCCGTTCCAAGCCCTCCAAAAACACCCCATTAAAATGCAAAATTGTTGTCGTCGGCAGTATTCAAAGCTGCGCAGAGAAACCCCAGTGGATCCATAGTTCATCGCCTTAACCTCTCAGCCATGTCCGAATCACACTTGAAAACTTATTTAAATCAAACTTAATTAAAGTTTTATAACAATGTATACACTTAAACATTGAAATTGTATTTTTTGTGCTCTCTTCTCGCTGTTTTTACACCAGTGGGCTCAATTTTTTTATCTCGCCTAGGGCCCCACAACCCTTCGGGCCGGCACTGTCGATGAGACGCTGGACACCTTTGACATCTGTAGGGTTAGGCATGTCCATAATAGCCCTCACCTTCTCTGATTCGGGCTTCAAGTGAATGAAAGAATATGACCATGGAACTTCACTTCAGTGACCTTAAATTGCAATTTGTTTAAGCTAAGTCATAGCTTGTTTACGATCATGATCATATTCAGCTTGCTGGTCTGTGTCTTCGTAGTCAACGACAAGAATATCATCTGCTATTGGCTCAATCCCTTTAAACCTGCTAACAGTTCATGCTGTTTCCGTTGATACACCTCAGGTGCTACTAAGACACCAAATGGGAGCTTTAGCCACTGTTTCCTGACCCATGGAGTCCAAAATGTGCTCATGAAGCTACTCTTGGTCCAGCTTGCACTGTAAGAATGCATGTTTAGCATCAACCAAGGTGAAGATCCTTACTTTAGGCAATTTGTACAACACATCCTCCAGAGTTGGCATTACATAATGAGAGCGTTTCAGAGCTTTGTTCAGGGACTTTTGGTCCAAACAAATCCTCAGCTTGTCCTTTTTTTGCCATCACCATGTTCCTGATCCAGTCTGTTGGCTCTGTAACATCTGTGATATGACCCTCTGCCTGATATGTGTCCAGTTGGGCTTTTACAGCTGCTTTCATGGCGATTGGAACATTCCGAGGGGCACACTGGACTAGTGTAATGCTGGGATCCAGCTCAAAGTGTACCTCACCAGGCAGAGAATCCACAGGAAAGTTAAACGCATCACCAAATTTGTCAATTAACCGTTCCTTTGTCAGACCATTCATATTCAGCTGTAGTTTGATGTTACTAGGGCGGAGTAGTGTGTGCGGTGCCACCTTTACCTTGTCCTTTAACATTTGTCACGTTGCGTGTTGCCCCAGAGTCCAACTGGCAATGCAGTTACTTGCCATGTAGTCGCAGGGAAACAAACCATTTCTTTCCTTTCATGTGCACCATGTTCCCGACTGACTGCTCCTTGGAATATTCAATATTGAAGCTTCCCCTCTGTGCTTTTAAGACACACTTTTGCAAAGTGATTGTCCATTGCAGGCTCTGTGGAACTAACAATGACAATGACCTGGACAATGGTCCCTGCCTCTTGAATGCACATTGCCACAGTATCGGCATGTACTGCTTGTGTTGAAGAGTCTTGATGAATTAACTTTGCTTCCGGTAGTTAGGCTTGGATGGTTTCCTAGCAATCGCGTGAATTGGAGGCATATATTCCGCATCCATTGCTAATTATTAACTCACCATAATCACAACTTGCTGCTTTTTCTCTCAATCTTGTGACAAAATTGTTAATGTTTCCCTTTCCTCCTGTTTGCAACTGCCAAACACATACCTCTCATAAATGACATTTCTGACAGGCTTGAAGTGTGCATCCAGTGATTCAAGGATGGCTGTAATGTCTCTCTGTTACGCTGTTGTGAGATTCAAATTGTGCCGGTAAACATGCCTGCATTCAGATCCCATCACACTTCTCAATATGGCAGCTTGGACCTCCGTGGTCTTTTCAGCCAAACCTGTGGCCAGCGCATAATCCTGAAACTCAGCTCTGAATAAATCCCAGTTAGCACCCCAGTCTCCATTCATGTTCATTGGTGACAGTGGAGGTTTGTTAGCCATAATCGAAGAGATTACAGCTGTTACTGCGTAAACTTGTAACGACTGTCAGAGTGGTTGACGACTGCCCAGATGGAAAATGGAAATGAAAGAAAGAAATCGAGGCGGTTAACTGAATTCAACCAAAAAACGCGGCAATTTCCCCAGCATAGCCCAAAACAATCGATTACAGTTATAACAGGCTGTCTTTGTTCGCAAGACCTTGATAATGGCCGTCTGTGAATAAGACCACCGTTTAAGAGACATGATCACAGAAATAGCCAGAATTGATGATCATCCCAAAATCTTACAATATGTGTACCTAGCATTAGTGTTGGCGATTTACTATGACACAACCTTCGTCGTGCATGTGAAAACACTATGCCAAACGAAAACTCTGGCAGCACATTCATAAATCAAGTTTAGAAAAATGGCAGTTTAGAAAACTGTCAACAAAGAATGCAGTTTATTTAAAGACCATGTTAATTTTTTTTGTGTGTATGTAGCAGAGAGATGTTGTTACACAAGGTTATAAACTTAATTTTTTTAAATTAAATTTTTACTATTATTATTATTAGTTTTTAAAAATTACTAATGTGTTTTATTTTTTTTCGTTTGGTTCTCTGGGTGTTTTTCTCCATTCTCAATGTGTATTTTTGTTTGTATTCGCAAAGGTTTCGTTCAGTATTATTGACTCAAAGATAACACTGTAATGAGCAGTGAAGATACAAAGACTAGCAATGGGAATACAGAAAGAGATGTACAGTCTGATACTATTGGATCAAGTCAGAAGCGACCGCGACCTCCAGCGATTTAATGGCTGTAAATGCATTCGTATTAAACAAAACCAAATAGGCCTAGTCTACTGGTTTCATTAAAGACGCTTGCCGTCATGGTTGGAATATTTGTTTTGTCAGATGCTAAAACTAAACAGTGCGTACAATTTCCTCAGAAAAAAATTATTTGTTTTAAAATATCATATCATGCTACAACTATCTCATACAATTTGTTTACTTGTGTACTTGCATTGCCAAAACGTTTGCAATGTTCAGCTATTTTAAGCAGTGTAACATCCTGTGTCATTGTCACCTGTCAATGACGGCATATCCGCGTTAACCTTGATTTCCGGTTTTACTTCTGTAGAAACTATGACACCACCAAATGCACTTTTAATATATTATGTGCTTTATTAGATAGATGAGCAACTGTTTGGATACATTTATTGACAGAAAAGGAATCATTTTTATAGCTCAACATGGTTTGAATTGCATGCCATTTATCATCACAAGCCATCCGGCTTTTATTACTGTAATATTAAATTCTTATATTGATTTAGCTTACTGAAGTGTGCAACAAATGTCTCAAACCAGCCACTGAGTTAACATAGAGAGTGACATTAGCAACTTTCAACAGACTCTAAATTATTTTTGTTTTGTCTAATTTATAATTGTTTTGAGTTACCTCACAATTTTATTTTGTCAAATAAAGTGATCTGAGTTCTAATTAATTTGTTTCTTTAGAATAAAGTAATTTGCATTAAGTGATCAAATGCAACTGTAACAAAGTTCAAGTTTAGAGAAAAAGAAGATAAAGCAAGTAAGTTTTGTTTTCTATATGAAAATGATTGAATGTTTTTGTGACTTTTTCTCTTGACAGTCAAATGACTCAAAGTAAAGGAAAGGTCTTCCCTCTAGTGGTGTAATTCTGAAAATACATGACGAAAATGAAAGGTTTCACAACACTTATAAAATACAGTACAATTTGCAACCTAACTTTTTCATATTTTAAAGTTGTATATATTCGTACGATTGATGTTAAAGGATCTTCACCTGTTGTTTTTATCCCCTCTGCTAAAACAATTTGAAAGTGTATACACGATATCTCGCATATATGATGCCATTTCAGTGGTATTTAATAAATTAATTTAAAATCTAATTTTCCTGAACACATTTTTATCCTTCACTAGTACACGTAAAAATGAAATAACTTGAATTTATTTGGTTTAAATGTATCGTTATTTTTAAACCAATATCAGAAGTTGGTAGCAGACCTATTTGTTTCTGTCCAGCCCACAGATCTGATTGCACTCGTGGAGCTTGGCCAAGACTGTACAGTATATCATTTATCATGGCAGGCTTATGCCCACTCAATAGCTACTGACATAGAGTCTGACAATCTTTTTTCTCTGTGACATTTATGTCTGTGTATGAGCTGTAATTTTGAGCTGTTTGTTGCAAGTGTTTGTGTATAGCAGCTTTTATATATTTAGTTTGTCTGAGACTGCAGTGCACTACTTTGCACAACATTCATATTAAGAAACTTTCAGGTGCAATTTATGGATGACCACAAACAAAGGAAATTATGCTAATGATCTCACTATATTAACACTGGTTTCGATATTTCCAAATTGAGGTTCGAGGGGTTTGTTTTGAAGCTCATATGAATAGCTAAATTAAAAATGTGCCAACTTCATGCATTACAATCTCTTTGCGGATATTTTGTTTTGATATTATGATTGATGAAACCTGATAAGAAATCTGAATATAATACTAGATGCCGATATATTAAAATATATTGGCATCCTTTTGGTCTTTGGAATGAAATAAACCTTAGTGAGTGTGCCCTCTGGTGGTAGACATAAGCCTTCACAAGCTTTGATGTGTCCTCAGTGGGGTTTATTGAGCTTCATCAGGCCTGCAGTTCGCCCCTGGATTTCCTCTAACTCTTCTTGACGTCTCTCTTTTCCTCCAGTGGAAGGATTAAAGTCGACAGTATATTGATTTGGGCTCTTTATAGGAGAAAGCTGGAAGACTTAGCATCGAAATCGAACAGGCTGAATGCTTTCAAAAAGGATTTCTACTGCATATCTCCCCTGTCAATTCTCCTTGCACTGAGAGGAGTTAATTTTTTTTTCATCGCAAATGGAAAGAGAGAGAGAGAGTGTTGTTCATTTGGTTGCGATGTATGAGTGTTCATCTCATTTCATGCTCAGGACCGTAAACGGAAAGAAAAGCATTTTTTCACCTGTCTCATTCTCTCTTCGTTTCTCTCCGTCCGCCTGGCTGTGCCTAAACGTTTGGCCTGTATTATCGAATAGAGGTGTCCTGTTCTCTCAGGGCTTTGAATGCATCTGTGCTTATGAATGCACAACAGGCATAGGGAAACTGAGATGATAAACTTTGATTTGTATGCAAATTGTTTCTTTTGTTCTGCATTTGTTGGCTGCCAGAGATCTTTTACTTATAGCTTGTTCTCTCCTTTTCTGTCTCTCTCGCTGGTGCCTTTCTGTGAATGCAAATGCACAACCGATTCATCTGTTGGTTGATAAAACATTTAATCAACATCCCTGGCAGAGTTTAAAACTAAATAGGCTACATTCGTAAGATGACTCTGTAGGAGTCTGAAAATCCTTTGACAAAGTGAAAACATCTTATTTCGCTCTGTCTGGCAGTTTTCTCTAGTTGGTTCCTCTGGGCCAGTCAGTGTGTCTGTTCCAGGGCCATCTCGCTCTCTTTTCCTCTCACATTTCTCCATGTTGTCACTAGTGTAAGGGGAATGCAGCATGAGGCTGGTGACTGTCCTCTTCCCCACTTTCGCTCGCATCCAGCTGGCCCTTTCTTCTCCTCTTGAACCACCAGTGTGATTCTTGACTCCAGAAGTCCCAGCTGGTTGAATCAGGCCAGTCAACAGGCCCAGCTGATGTTTGGGTACTGCAGGGTGTTGGGGATTCATTTGGGTCATGTCAGAAGATCTGTCAACACATCAGTCCATTTGGAACATGTTCTGACCATGTTCATGTGTGCCACTGTGCTGTGACCTGTCCCTGCTACATTGGACACTTATGGTCCTGTTCCAATTTGGATGCAACAGTGTACAAGTGCTCACAACAGAGTGAATTAATTTTTCGATGAAGGGCAAGTGTACAAGTCTGACCTACAAAGTGAATTTTAGGGCAGTTCACTGACAAATCATGTTGATTTGTGCACTAGGAAGGACTAGAACACTTCCTCATTTCAGTGCGTATTTTAGGTGAAAAATGCCATTTTTACCCTGCAAAGGTGCATTTGAAGCTGAATGTACTGCATGAACAAAGAATGTTTCATCTTGGACAGAGGCAGCCTAAAGCAATGGTTTTGATGGCGAGCCCCCCCCCCCCCCCCCCATTATTCAAAGACTGCTTTAAAAACCTTTCTAGCCATTTGTGTTTAACTAGATAAGGATTCTTAAATATATTTTGCACACCGTTTCTAGTTTAATGTTTTGTTATGTTGGATATGGGTGATCAAATTAACACATTCAATGTGTTCTATTGTTAGCAAGAAGTTTGAGATGATATTGGTATGTTTAAGGGTGCATTTACATGACACTGATGAATAAAAAATGGAAAAAAAATACATTTTGTCAACAACATAGTCAAAATGAACCCTGTTCACACAGATCTCGACGAGAAATTCTGTTTGCTGCAGTAGTAGGCCAGTAGTTGATGTCACTCTGTAAAGAAACACTAGTATGTGCTTATAAACTGAACACGTAATACCCATGACATGACGTCATGGAGACGATAATGGTATCATTTTCAAAATCTTGTACTTTGAAACCTATTTTCAGACAATGTAGAATGGCATGTAAAATGGCCAAAACGCATAAGTGTTCTGTTTTTATTTGAAAACAGTGTTGTGGAAATGGTCCCTAAATACAGTGAAGTTTGTAAAAGACACAAAGTACATTCATATTATTATACAAAGTATATGTATATTAAGCAATATTCTTTTTATTTTTTAATAATTTACATGAAGTTAGTTTCTAAATTTAAATAGATTAGGCAGTCAGTTACCTCAATTGATACGATCCTAACTCATTTTCACAGCACACCCATACAATATTGTAGACCTTGGCCTAACTAGAAACACATACTCGATGTATAAAAATAAGTCAGGTCTTCTAAAAAACGTGGGAAAGAAGAGGGTGTGAGTTAAAGGGCTCTATAGGTGGCCTGACCCCCATAGTTGAGAACCACTTTCTTTCAGCATGTTTATAGCAATACATTTGAAAGAAACTCCGAGCAGCCTAAAATGGTCTGTGGGAAAGATGCTTTTCGTCAAGCAGATAAGAATTCTGAATTATTATAAACAGCAACGGCTTGTTTTGTTAAGTATCCTTTGTCAAGCTAATTTCGTGAAGCATACATGCCGCAACATTTACATGACGGGAACACTAGGATGAATTATTGATCACAAACCCATTATCTCTGGCATAATTTATTCATGAGCGCATTATCAAGACTCAAACGCTCCGGAATGATTGTTTCTCTATTGTTGTTACTATTTTACCCTCAAAAGCTAATTCTGGTAGGATGATGATTCCACGGGTATTTGTTTGATTGGCGTTTTGTTCATGAAAATGCCCCAGAACAGCATTTGTTGTATTATTTTGATTTACCGCTTATTTTCCGCGCTCTTGTAAACACTGATGGAATAACGCGTTTCATAATGACGAAGCGAGCGCGCAGTGTCTCCCGTGGCGTCTCTCCGTCTCAATAATAGGTCAACAGCTGTATTTAAAAAATTAATCACATTTCTTGGCAGTCGCAAAGGTTAGCCCGTCGCGTTTGGAGATGCAACCGGAGCACTCTGATCGGCGGAAACAACTCTCGGTGGAGATGAGCGGACTCGGAGCTGCCTTTGATGAGAAGAGCATGTAAATGATTTGTGTCTTTATAGAACGCGCACGTGCGTGTTCTCCGGCGTGAGCGCGCTCGGCGGCCTCGTGTGGAAACAAGTTCGATTGATTGCTTTGCTTTGGGTTTGCAGTGAATGCATTTGCTCGGAACACACAACGTGCACACATACATATCCATCACAGACCGATCAGACCGGAACTGACATTTAGATTAGTAGGCAACACTTCATCTAAACATATTCATGCTAGGTGGTGGTGGTGGTGCCGTGAATGGGTTTACCATCCCAAATCCCAAAGACCTTTAAAAAAAAAGCTGATTACACTTTACCAGTTTGAAAAATTTATGTTTTCACAAGCTTCATACAAATGGCAAATTAAGAGATATCAAGAAGTGTGTGAACATTCAGGTAAAATATTTATGGGTACCTTGAATTGCTTTTAGCTACTTTAAAATATTCACATATTGTTTTCCCCTACTAACAGAGGTTGACAGAGTGGCTTCTGTTCATATTCATTGATCATATAATATAAAGTTTAATTGCGTATAAAACAAAATCTATCTTGTAGACAACAAATTTCTGAAAGGTGATCAAATGTGTCACCCAAGTAGTTAAGATGGCTGCAAATGTTAACATTTACATTTTGAAATGAATCTTAATATGTATAACTCAAATGTACAATTTCTTTCGATTTTTCTCTTTTAGCTAGATTAAAAAACAGTTAAGTAGTGACAATTCAATAGATGAAGCTCAAAATCTGTTTAGGCCCTAGTCTTCATTCATTTATTAAGTGAAGTGCAAGCTAGATTTTAACAGTATTTATAATAAATATTTCACATAATTTTTTGTCTGACTGTTGACCCATATTGACTTTAAATAGAATATGATTCCTTGATACCCAAACTTCTATGTTTTTATGGTGTTGTATCCTATTCATTAATCAGTGAAAGATAATAATTTGAGATAGAGCTTTGCTGAAAGCTCTGTCTGTAACTAGGGATGGACGTGTTTTCCAATGTTCAAATCTTTCTCCAAGCATGACTTGAAGGTGTGTATCTCTCAGCAGGGACTCCGTGCTTGTACCTTACTATGACTACATTAATGTCTACCTGACATTAATACCTACCTGGCGTTAAAGTATTCACACGTCTTTACTGTGTATGTTTATGTGTGGTACTAGATTATTTTGCAGCACATTTGTCTCTCATACAGATTAAAATGTCTTCTTTTTGCTTAGGCTTGCTGTCCTTGATTGAGTGCTGTTGTAATGTGTTCAGGTAAGCACAGCTAATCAGCTTTGGCTGTGTGCTTTCAGTAAGAGCTGCATTTTATTTTATATGATTTGTATCTGTCACAGAGATGGCCTTACACCAAAGAGCAGATTTTCATAAATGTGTACAAAAATGAACTGCGCATGTACTGTATTTAAATGCATTTTTTGTTGATTTATTTTATATTTGTACCTAAATCAGTTAGTATTTACTCCTCACAATTTTGTTTTTAATCCTGCCATAATTTATGTTCATATTGTCTCTCAAGTTCCATTACCATGTTTTCAGAATTACCCTGCTTGTAAGTTGCTTATAATGGAGATAGAGCCATTAAGTAAGTGGTAGAGATTGAAGTACAGTGATATATTTTACCTAAGGGTTACAACTCATACATTACATAAACACAACTGTTGATCTCCTTGATGAAACAAAGGCAACTGAAGAAATGTTTTTACGTATCAATTTCTCTCATATTTTTGTAAATTAATATTATTTAACACTATTGCCACTTACACTAAATGTAATAAAATCAGAATCATTCTCACATTTTGGTGATTCCCTAGTTATTTTGTTGTTATTGACGTTTTAAGCCTCTTGTAGGGCAAGTAAAATTATTTTAAACTTGTCTTTTCGGAAAAACCTCACTTGTTCTGGATAAGCTTTAACGGGGAGTCTTGTTGGTCTCATGTTTGCAAATATAATTGAATGAGAGTGCTGCCCCCCTAGTGACAGTCTAAATACATATTTTCGTTCCAGTTTCCTGGAATTTTCCTATCGCTTTATTAAGCATATTTTGTTGTAATAGGACTGGACTAAGTAAGTTCTTGTTCCATATCCATTTGGAAGCTTTTATGTTACAAAACAGTCAGCCACGCAAGTGGTTTTCTCATGAATATGTGGTCTGAAAATGGCAACGTGGCGTCTGTGTTGCTGCATAAAACTAACACCTCTGTTGTGATGTGTGCATGTGTTTCGGGAGTTAGGATGTTGATTATACGGGTGCAGACGTCTTGCCTCCTCTCTTTCCTGTTGCCTGTGATCTAAATGGCCTCCGTGCCAAGTACTACCTGGCACGCCATCTCTCTCCTTTCCTCTCCCTCTCTCTATTAATTTCTCGGTCTCC
Source organism: Rhodeus uyekii (assembly GCA_037043235.1). Lineage (NCBI taxonomy): Eukaryota > Metazoa > Chordata > Actinopteri > Cypriniformes > Acheilognathidae > Rhodeus > Rhodeus uyekii. Next base: position 1,022,771 of record JAWRVZ010000022.1, on the reverse strand, counting down.
CTCACTTATTCATACCCCTCTCTACCCTCTCCTCTTCTGTTCAGGATATTGAGAAGGACCTTTGTCAGGAAGTAGAGGCCCATGGGGGTGTTGGGGCGGTAGAGATACCCAAAGCAAGGATCACCTTTCAGAATGTAGGTAAAACAGATGCACTTTTAACTTTTTGGACCACAGGTACCAAATGCATTTGGTTGAAAGTGTGCTGATGGAGTGGCTTTGTAATAAGTGTAATGACAGGTATTTTAATTATGAGTTTGGTGTTTATATGAACATGAAATTTGAAAGATCAATGCCCTTGAGAATCTTAAATATAAATATCTTAAGTCAGGGGTTTTCAAACTGGTGCCGCAAGGATTTGTGCTAGGGCAGGGGTGTCAAACTCAATTGCACAGGGGGCCAAAATCCCAAAGAAATTTAGGTCACGGGCCGAACAGGACCATTTATTGAAAACACTAAAACTAAACTTTTAAAACTTACCTTTTTTTAAATTAGATGTGAATAAAAACAGACAGAAATATTATTCTGGAATAAATCAACTTATACCTTAAATAACTTAAAAATATAAAAATATTTAAAAATACTTAATTTTTTTTTAAATATATCCTGTCTAAATTATACAAGTTAGAAATAAAGTAAACAAGTAAGTAAAGTAAAAGTAAAAGTTAAAAGAACAAACATTCAAATTTCTTTACTCTTATGTCATTTTATATAAAACTTAAAAAGATTTATATATAAAAGATTTTGCTCTCCATAAAAATATATCCTGTCAAAATTATACAAATTCAAAATATGGACATGCTGCATTACAACACCTGGAAATCTAAAGACAATTTTTGCTTTTCAGCAATAACAAATCAAATCATTCAGTTGAATTTGCTCTTATGTCATTTGTCTTATAGTGCCGTCTTATTAAATTATTTAATTACTGCCACATTAGCTCCGCAAATGAGACACACGGGTATACCGGCAGTATGTCAGTAAACATATACCGTATTACCGTATTTATTCGAGTATAACGCGCAAAATTTTCTACCAAAAAAATAACTCAAAGTTAGGGATGCGCGTTATGCACGAGGGCTGGGCTGGGGAGGGGTGGGGTTTTTGACGGCCGGTCCTTTGAGGGCGCCGGCGAATTGTGAGTTCGCGCTGCGCATTTTACAGGCTGTTTAAGTAGCAATATATGCATCAAATAAAAGGCAGATTCGTGAGTGCAATTCAGCAACTGTATTCAAACATAAACCGCGGCAACAACCGCAACATAGCCCAAAGCAATCGATTGCCGATTGCATGATACATTACATCCCGTAACACAGGCTTCAGCCTCTCACTGTACGTGAGGGCGAAGAAAAAAAACGTCCCCTCGCGCCGCTTCATTTCCTCACCCACACGTTACGGAGAAGACAGGCATCAGCAATTAAATGGACGGCACAGAAGACGACCTGCTGTGGAATTCAGACGCAGAAGAAAGCGGAGAAATAGATGTTCCTGCCAACTGGGACACTGATGAAAAATTAACTCCAGAAGAATGGGAGCAACTCTTTAGAGTCTCTAATGAGGAATCTGACGTCGAAGGATTTTAAATAAATATTTTTACTGGTAATTCTCTTTCGGTATTGTGTTCATTAGTTTATGTTGTCAATAAATATATGTTATATAAGTTATACATGTTATATAAGTATATGTTATACAATAAATAAATGTTTTTTTATCATGGCTGCACGTGTTCAACAACGTTTTTTGTCAATTACAATGCTTGGTGTGAAACAAAATTTTATACCGATTTTTAATCGAAAATTAGGGGTGCGCGTTATACACGTGTGCGCGATATACTCGAATAAATACGGTATCCCGCATATAACCCGTGGGTTATAGCAGATTTTACAAACTATATCACAATTTTTTTTACACGTAATAATATTTCAATATATTTGTTACGTCCCTAAGGACGTAATGTTTTTTTGGTTTTTTTTGCGCTGTATTTTCTTTCTGGCGCTTGTACTTTCACTCTGACAGCTGGCGCTGATATGCTGTCTGACTTGTCAATCATGCAAGAAGACGTTCTGCCATGAGGGCGGACTCTTCTCATCTTCTCAAGCACTGTGTACCGAGCCTGAACAGTTATGGATAACTGACAATAACAATTGCGCACTAGCGCGAGCGCGAAGCATCATTAGCCACTTCCTGTTTAATACAGGAAGTGTTCGGCGGGCCAGCTGGAGCGCGGGACATCTCGCGGGCCATTAATAAAATGCTCTCGCGGGCCGGACATAATTACACGCCGGGCCGGATGTGGCCCGCGGGCCTTGAGTTTGACACCTATGTGCTAGGGGGTCCACGAAAAATGTGAGTAAAAAGAAAACAAACACACAGATATTGATTATATGCATTTACAATTATTTTATTCCATTGCTAGGTCTAGTTTTTATTAAATTAATTAGCATAATTTCTTTAAAAAAATTATTGATTTCAATTAATTTGATGTTTTTAATTAGACTACAGCAATTATAGTCCATGTTATTTTGTTTGGACATCTTTTCAAAATGAATAAAAATAGTAATACATTTTATTTAAGGGCGCCTTACGTGACACTTACATGCAGATAAAACAGTAATTTACAAGCAACAACATAATAAAAAAATTATAAAAACTAAAATTTTTACAGTTGTCAGGTAATCTCCCGGTGGGCGAGTGCGATGTGGGGACAAATGAGGAGCTACAGGTTTCCACGGAATTTCCACAGGTTTCCACTTTATTCAAAAACGTAAGACAAAAACACTTTAAATATAATATAAACTGCTCTCTTCGTGCAAACATGGAGAAACTCAAAACACTCTGGAGAACACAGAAAGAGAAGGCATCTGCACACAACGAAACCACGGCATAGAAACATTCACAACTAACCGAGACAAAGGAGCACAGGAGGGTATTTAAAGACAAACAGGATAGGGAACAGCTGACGGGACTTAGGATCATGATTAGACACAGACGGGGACGTGCAGGACCTAGAAGATACATAAAGGGACCTGGAAGGGAACAACGCAGGACAATACCGTGACAGCACGCCCTGGATGGAACAGGAGGAGGACTAGACAGACCAGACAACAGAAAAAAGGACAACAGGGCGGGTGGGTGGACACCCTGGAGACCAGAACACAGAGTCATAGACAGGGTGGTCTCCAGAGTGGTAACGGGGCCATGGGGAACCGGGGATCAAGAGGCCAGGCAAGGGAGAGTATCCAGGGAGGTGCCGGGGAACAAGGGGCCAGGCAAGGGAGAGTATCCAGGGTGGTGCCGGGGGAATACAGTTTTAGAAGTCCAAGGCGGCGCTAGGAGCCTGGTGTCCACAGGAGGCTCCACCTCCTTTTCCCCACCCGCCCTCAAGAAGTCCCTTAAACCCCCCCCCCCCCCCCCCAAAAAAAAATATTTGAAAGGCCTCCCCAGAATGCTGTCAGGAGGCCTAGGTGGTACTTGGGCGAAGGGCACGAGTTCAAGGGGCTCAGGCAACGCCAGGAGCTCAGGAGGGCTGGCAGCTGGCACTGGGACGGCCTCCTGGCTGCGACTTTTCCGCTTAAGACGGCGTGGCATGGACTTAGGAGGTCAGGAGCGGCGAGGCTGATTTTCTGCTACTAATAGTATAGGTGCAGAGAAAGTACTTAAATCACAGTTCTCTGTGATTCTCCACTGATAAATGCCAGTAGATCAGTGTCACTGCAGCATCTTATATCAGCAACGTAAAAGAAGCTCGATACTTCAACTGTAATCTTTGATTAGAAGATTAAATATAGACCCATATTTAAAAAGATCCCCGTTATAGGCAGTGTAGGGTGTCTTCATCATTAAAGGTGTGTGTGTGTTTGTGTGTCTGCACTGAATAAATAAATGTTGTGTTCTGAGCTGTCAGATTTTTGTGTGGCAGCTGCACAAAGATCTGACAGCCTATGAATCAAAAGCAGCCCTGCACCAGCAGCCATTAATATGCAAACAGAGAAGACGGCTTAAGTTTAATTTATATAATATTCCCCAAAGAATCATTATTATTCTAGGGATCTTGCCAGCAACATTTGGCCTATAAAGAAATTAACTTTGTCTCCTTGTTAAGTACACCAATGCATCACGCTATAATCTCTGCAATAGATGAATCATATTTCATATTGTACAAGACGAATGTATTCATATTTCATGTTTTTCTAATTTTTCCTGTCTGACCATCTGTATGTATTAAGTCTCAGTAAGATTAATCTCTTGATCCTATTGGAGTAGGAGGCAGGTGTTTTTCCTAATACATCTATGAGTAAATAAGGCGTAGTATCAGGGCATAATCCCCTGCATTATTTTTTTATATCTAACGCCAATGTCACAATTTCTATTGTGTGTGCATGTGTGTGTGAACGATGGGGGTAGCATATGCCCAGACATTTCCTAAGAGCAGCATGTGAATATCAGTGGTGTATGAAATTGCTTGAAATGTCTTCGGATCATAGTGCTAAATCATTTAAAAGCTCCTTCCCCCTGAAACGCTATCCGTCTTGACAGAAAAGTCTGCATACATGTATGTGTGTATGTGTAAGAAATGGGGATCTGGCGGTGTTTAAAGAGAGAATGCAAGGGTCAATACAATTGTGACCTCTATCTATTGCTGCAATACTTGGTCCTTTGTGATTAGCAAATCAGCTTCTCAGTCATAACATAAAGTGATCGAGCTGTAAGTCTGGCATCAGTCAAATCTGTTAAAGTCTGGTCTCTTGTTTGATGTCTTGTGCATAACAAATAGTGTATATATTTCTCATTACAGTGCACAGCTCTCACAGATGTACACATCTCTTTAGAGACACTTAAGGCAAACTGATTGGGATGGCTGTTTGCAATTTGAAAATGAATTCCTGAGCCCTCCAGTTGCTTTCATCTGGGTCTGATCTCGGGTCAGCCCCCACAAGGCTCACACACGCTGGGTAATTCATCCTCCATATTATCTCAATAATGATAAATTCGTGGCCTTATGAGTAGAGATGAATCTGCGGATGTAGCTTTGGCTGTAGGAAAGGTTTAGGATCACTTTTGCCCTCTAATCCTATGGAAAATGAGGGGGGCTGTCACAATCACTGAAATGCATTGCAATTTTTTAGAGCAATTAACGGTATGTAAGAAATATAACTGATTATGTAATGGACACACACATTATAATAAATTATTTTATATTATTTTAATAAGAGCCATTGACCTCGTTTGGGATAGTGTGTTGAGCACTGTCTTAGTTTGTGTGTGTGTTTAAGTTTAGATCTAGCCTGTCAGGCTAATTGATGACTACTGGGTGCATTTCGGAAGACAAGGGCACGGAAACTTCTCGGGAAAGTCCCTGTTGCGTGTCTCTTGGGCGTCTCATTGAACACCTGAAAGACTAGTGGGGACACTTCAACCCTGCATGAAGTGGCTAGGTTACACCCACCCTCCTTCCTTCCTCCCAGCATGCATGTGGCCTCCTTACCAGCAACAAGGTTAACACTTGTGTCTGGGGAGTGGCAGTGCCTGCTTTCTGTCTTTGTTGATACATGCTTGAATTCTTTTTTCTTTCTCTCGCCTGTATCGTTTGGAAATCAGACTAAAGACCGTAATCTAGTTTTGTTTTTGTTCCTTGTAATACGTTTTTAATTATCAGCCTTTGGGGCCTTCATTTTTATACAGATTTCATGGTAAAGTGTTTGTTCAAACATACAAGCGCACACTTTTGCACGGCTCGTGACTCCCGGCTGGCATGCATTAAGGCTTGTAATTGATTGCACATGGCGTCTGAATATGCGATATGTGTATGTTCTCTCACACGAAAGGTGCGGAGGGGAATTGCCTGGTCGTAGCATTGTTAGTCGTCTCCTGGGGGGACAGATTTCCTGTGCTTGCTTTGCACGCGTGGCATGGTGTTGGCCAGAGTGACGAGCCAGTGGTGAGGGAAATGCCACATGCCAGAAGATAAAATCAAGACTGACAGTTAAGGCATGGAAGAAATGGGCACCATATAAGAGAAAGAGGGAAAACTGTCGCTTGCTATCTACCCATACTTTTTCTTACCTATATTTAAAAAAAAGGCAACAGTAAAAAAGGTAAAAAACACTTTTTTGAGAGAGAGAGACCTAACTGCGCCTACTGGACATGTGTATGCAATTATGCCATGATGTACACAAACTCTTTGTTGTCTGTGAGATGACGGATGGCTACAAGTAATCGCCACATCTGAAATTTGATCATCTAGAGTTCTTTTGAAACTAATATGTGTCAAGTGACAGTCTAAATATGTCTCCAGTTTTGCATTTGTTTTTTGAAGTCATATTAGATATAAATGTAATAAAGAAATGTCATTAATAGTAAACCTGTAAAATATTAGACATATTTTGTTATAAAGTAACTGAGGAATAGAGTTTAATATTTACCTTTTGTAATTTAAAAAGTCACAATTTAAGAATTCATTCACTCAACTTTTAATTTTAAACAGTCCATGGCCATGTTTGGTTAATTTGTTCCTCGACGTAATGCTCACATAGCATATAGGGATGAGAGAGTACAGCATTATCTGTATCTGTTAACCATTTGAATAATCTGTATCTGTATTCGGACTGGGCGGGGCCTAACCCAGAAGTGGGTGGGATATAACCCGGAAATGGGCGGGACTTTAACCGGTATGTTATTTTTAATCATGCAATTGATATGGGTTGATCAGAAATTGTTATATTTATTGCTGATTAGAAAACTATTTACTTGACAGCATCAGCATTGAGCTTCAGATCAATGGTTTTGATCATAACAAACTATATACAGAACAAGTTTTGCAACAATGAATACAACACATGCAGTTGCAATCATGAAGAAATCATAATTTTTAATCATTATTTTTTGCGTGAAGTCAAAAAACTGGTTAGAGCCAGCAGACGGTTAAAAAAAGGAAAAAAATCTCTGACGCTAGTCGCATTCTGCCAAGCACCACGTCTGAACAAACCCCACGTTTACCAGAACTATACTGGCTAATAAGTAAGTACTACAAACAAACCTGAAGGTGAAGAAACCCTAAACGTTAACGGAAATGACCCGCAAACCTGAGTGACTGAGGGAGAGAGAGAGAGAGAGAGAGAGAGAGAGAGTGTTCTCTTCTCAGTGTTCTGCTCAGCAAATCTGCATGTGTAGGGGAGGGGCGCTGTGACTAGCCTATCACAGAACGCAGACACAGTCAGCTACCCAATGTGGATTTTTATTCAATCCAAGCACAGATATCGACTCGTATTACTTGTATGATACTCGTACTCAGCAAAAATGCTTTATCCGTACTGGATACTCGTTTCAGTATCCAGCTCAACTCTAATAGCATACTAAAGCTTTTGTCAAACATCAGCATAAAAAAGTCATATTATTACATTATTTACATCTCTGTTTAGTGATGTCATTTAAAAAACTTTTATTTCTACGACAGCTGACCACTACAAAACAAACCTGCCTCATTTCCTGCCTGTCAAACAGTTATTTATAAACAATTGTTTCTCTGTGCAAATTACTTTCTTGATGTCACCGTATTCCAAAATCATTTTTCACTTGTCCACAAGTGTCACTACAACAGTGTTTTGAAAAGTCTTGGCTTTATTTTGTGATTTAAAACACTGTTTATATGTGGATAGGAGGCCACAATGCAGAGGAATATTGTATTGTCGATGGATCCTAAATCATGCTGTGAATGTGGCATGACAAATGCATGCACAAACTCAAAAAATCATATCAGACCCAAATTAATATGAAAATGAAACTCATGGATATCTGTGTGCGTGGTGTGATTTCCATAGCCTGGGTGAGAATGAAAAGTTTTCACAACCTGTAACCTCTCTTCCCCTGCCAGTAATCTCCTCAGAACCCTGTAATCCTGGGCGCATACAGATGCCACAACGGGAATATTGCTGTTCATATTCTTAATCTGCTCTCAAATGCCTTTCTGTTCCCCTGACGAAGCACCCCTGCTTGCCGTGTTCTGTGGGGAATTAAGTGTACTCTACAAAATTCATGCAGAGGTAGATATCCTGTCTTGCTCAGAAATCCAGGCGAGGAGGAGGTCGCTGTGGAGCTTTAAGGAACACTCGTGCTCATGCGAAGGTCTCTGATGGCGTATTTCTTATAAACAGAGCAAATGAAAACGTGGAAGTATAGAAGAGAGAAAGAGGAGGAACTGGAAAGCCCTGGCATGATGGATACTGCATTGGAAATCTAAGGAGGAGTAAAGCTGGTTTAAGTTGGCCTGGTTAAGCTGTGTGCCCGTTTCATGTGACAGGTAGAGACAAGCCTGCACACCTCATTGAGAGGCTAAATATTATGCATTAAAGGCTTCTGTAGACAGGTAGACGGATATAGAGAGTGAAGCAGGCAACATGCAGGGCCTCATATCAATGAATAACCTATCACGACACAGCCTGCTGTAGAGATTTGAGTCTGTTTGAGAACCTTTCCTTTAATCACCCTTATGATTCTCATGACATATTATCACGCACATTAATAATATGTTAACAACATGCTATACTAACCTATTTGAGTCATGTTCTTAGTATGGATAATTTGTTACTCATAGCATGTGAAAATGCTTTAATTTGTATAATCTCATTTTTGTGTTACATTGTACGTTCATATATGGACTTTTAAATTATTTGTTACATTTTCTCATCAGATTGGATATTCAAATCAATAGCACAAATGTAATTGCAACAGCACAATGTGTTCTTGTTAAGTTGAAGTTTTCTATAAAGCAATGTTAATTTTGAGTAATGAACAGGTGCTGGTCATATAATTAGAATATCATCAAAAAGTTTATTTATTTCACTAATTCCATTCAAAAAGTGAAACTTGTATATTATATTCTTTCATTACACACAGACTTGTATATTTCAAACATTTATTTCTTTTAATTTTGATCATTATGACTGACAACTAAGGAAAATCCCAAATTCAGTATCTCAGAAAATTAGAATATTGTGAAAAGGTTCAATATTGAAGACAGCTGGCCTTTAAATGGTCTCTTAGTCTAGTTCTGTAGGCTACACAATCATGGGGAAGACTGCTGACTTGACAGTTGTCCAAAAGACAACCACTGACACCTTGCACATGGAGGCCAAGACACAAAAGGTTGGCTGTTCACAGAGCTCAGTGTCCAAGCACATTAATAGAGAGCCGAAGGGAAGGAAAATGTGGTAGAAAAAAGTGTACAAGCAATAGGGATAACGGCACCCCGGAGAGGATTGTGAAACAAAACCCATTCAAAAATGTGGGTGAGATTCACAAAGACTGGACTGCAGCTGGAGTCAGTGCTTCAAGAACCACTACGCACAGACGTATGCAAGACATGGGTTTCAGCTGTCGCATTCCTTGTGTCAAGCCAGTCTTGAACAACAGACAGTGTCAGAAGGACTGGACTGTTGCTGAGTGGTCCAAGGTTATGTTCTCTGATTAAAGTAAATTTTGCATTTCTTTTGGAAATCAGGGTCCCAGAGTCCCTGGAGGAAGAGAGGAGAGGCACACAATCAATGTTGTTTGAGGTCCAGTGTAAAGTTTCCACAGTCAGTGATGGTTTGGGGTGCCATGTCATCTGTATGTCTTAGTCCACTGTGTTTTCTGAGGTCCAAGGTCAACACAGCCATATACCAGGGAGTTTTAAAGCACTTCATTCTTCCTGCTGCTGACCAACTTTATGGAGATACAGATTTCATTTTCCAATAGGACTTGGCACCTGCACAGTGCCAAAGCAACCAGTACCTGGTATAAGGATCATGGTTTCCCTGTTCTTAACTGGCCAACAAACTCGCCTGACCTTAACCCCATAGAAAATCTATGGGGTATTGTGAAGAGAAAGATGCGATATGCCAGACCCAACAATGCAGAAGAGCTGAAGGCCACTATCAAAGCAATCCTGAGCTCTCATAACACCTGAGCAGTGCCACAGACTAATCGAATGCCATGCCACATTGCTGCAGTAATTCAGGCAAAGCCCCGACTACGTATTGAGTGCTGTACATGCTCATACTTTTCATGTTCATACTTTTCAGTTGGCCAAGATTTCTAAAAATTCTTTCTTTATATTGGTCTTAAGTAATATTCTAATTTTCTGAGATACTGAATTTGGGATTTTCCTTAGTTGTGAGTTATAATTATCAAAATTAAAAGAAATAAACATTCGAAATATATCAGTCTGTGTGTAATGAATGAATAAAATATACATGTTTCACTTTTTTTAATAGAATTAGTGAAATCAACTTTTTGATGATATTCTAATTATATGACCAGTACCTGTATATTTTAAACACAACATTGATAGTTATTTTGTCCTCTAGCTCAACCAGTAGAGCATTGGTGCTTACAATGCTAAGCTCATTGGTTCGATGCCAGATTCAATGTGTTCCTTGAATGCAATACAAGTCGCTTTAGGTAAAAGCGTCTGCCAAATGTAAATTGTTTTTCAACACGTTGTGGTTTTTCGTTCCTGAATGAATCAGTGTTTTTCTGTGAATCGGTTGAATGATTCAGTGATAATTATTGAAATATTTATACAAACACAGTGATTCGTTTAGAAACAAAATAACTAACCTTCTTTATTTAATAAAATAACCGACTTGTTGCCTACTGGTGTAACATGTAAAATGCTTTGTTTTAGCCTCTTTTGCTGTCAGATTGTTACAGATCATCTTCCCTCCGGTTTAAAATAAATGGTATTTTATAATTTGTAACAAATACTTAATTTTACCACGATAGATCAATGTAGGAAATTAATGCTTTTTTTGTAAATGTTCTCAACCAAAAATACTAAGGTTTATTTCATTTTCTTTTTCTCTTGTCCTCTTTTTATGGATTGAGCATGCTCTTGTGTAAATGCTCAGTCAGTTGGTGCTGTGTGTTTGTGTCAGTAGGTGAGTCCTGTGTGCCAGTGGAGTGTAAAATGTGGCAGTTGGATTGACACCTGAATGACAGATACCAGTGAAACTCACTCTCGCTTCAAACACCTGAAATTATTCTCAAGGAGCTGAAGCTATAAACAAAACATTATCAATGGCTGCACTTGTGGATTGCCATCCTGTATTTTTTTCTTTTCTGTTGCCATTTCTGCACCACCCCCTGTTATTCAATAAAGTGTAGCGAAGAAAATAATTTTTTTTCTGTACTGTTTTCTGAAGAAACATTCCTTCAATTATAAACGTATTGAGAGAAGCCTGTTCAACTCACTGAGCGGAACTAGGGGGCGATGGTGTGTGATGGAAATTCATTCTTTTGAGACGACATGCTGTACATTTGCATGTGATGCTTTTGTCTGAAAGTGTGTGTTTGTGTTAATTCCTCAGTCCAAAAAAAAAAGCATTGCATGTCACAATCCTCAAGCCTGCAGAGTTAGTTCAGTGGACAGGGAATGGAATACGGTCGGGTTTGGTTCGCAAGTGTGTCTTTTTTTATTTTTTCTTCACTGTTTGGCCCACACTTCTGTGCATCCACTTAACTATCTCTGCCCCAATTTCATTGCCTCCCATAGAAAATGCTGATTAGTCTTTTACTTTCTCTCACCTTCTTCAGGTCACCTTGTAAGGAGGGTCGTCTGGCGGTTGGGTGCGTGGAGGGGGAGGCAGCCAAGTGCCACACACACACTCCTTAAGACTTATGAGTGCATCATAACCTTGACCAAGACAATCTGTTCAACGACACTTAGAAAAGATTCCTCATGATGTGCCTCAGAGCCACTGGGACTCAGCTCTTCTGTTCTTTCTGTGCGCTATCAACTCAGTGCCAGATCGCCACCCTTACCGTTCAACGGCCGTTACTCCATTTGCAAGATAAATCTTGACTGCTGTGTAGAATCAATCACAACAGTCATTTCATCCACACAGACCGCAGCACTAAATTGAAGCCTTTTTGCCCATATGCATTCCAAATAGTCATCAATTCTCTGCTGTACATTCATTGTTTGCTTGACAGCTGCAAGCCGGTAACGAATGACCAGGTAGTTTAATTTTGAGATGGATTGGGTCGGTTCGGACGCTAGGCGGCAGTTGCTTACGTCCCTTTTCTGTCCTGCAGTTGCACATCTTGTCGTGCGCTCTCCATTTTCCCCCTGCTCGGTGAGAGGGAATGCTATTATATCACATTTTCCCTTTTTTGCATAGCTGTCGTACATGTGTCGACATTGTCTGTTAGCAAGTGTCTGAAATGTATATCTGGGTAAATATTTGTATGTCACCAGGGACATGGGTAAGAACAAACAAGTGTTCCTGTAGGCCTTTGGTGAGGGACTCTACAGGCTTACAGCATGTCTACAGTGTGAATTCAGCATGAAAACAGTCGTTCTGTTCTGAGGCCACGGTTCTGATCCCTGTCCGCCTCCTTGTTAGTCTGTAATAAACATGGCTTGTCCACTAAAAGATAACATGGAAAGGAAGATTTATTCAGCAGCTGCTGCCTTATTTTTTTATTATTTGAACATGTTATTTCTTTTTGACAATGGATTAGGGATGTTAGTTTAAATGACGTGTCTTTGCGGCCGATTGGGGTCATCGTGGCTTCTGTGTCAGACATCATTTTTGGCATGTTGGGGAAAATTCCACAAATGTCTGCGATTTGGTAGTGGAAAAGACTTTTTTCCTTCTATCAAATCTATTGTAAACAGCAGATAGCACTAACGTGTTTTGTAAACATATCCTGACACTGGAAGATAATCCTCACCCATGTGACTCATTTACAAGTGCTGTCGGTTTAGCTAATGCAAAAACAAGGATCACTTTACTTTCACTGCTAGAATTTTGCCTCTCTCACTCTCTTTTTGACTCACCTTGCCAAATGTGCTATTGTGTTCTGCAGAGATGAGAAATGAGGGGCTTTCTGTGCTGCTGATACCTGTTATTTGATATCACAGCCTTGCAACAATTCATCCTAATGTGCTGTTTAAGGGATTTGTTGGCTCATAATGCATTGATATTAGTTTAAAATATTGCTACTTTGCAAAGCAGTGCAGATGGGCCTGGCTGATGCAGCAGGCGTGAGGGAACGGGCTGAAACGCTCAGATATGAGATGTATTAAATGCACGAGTGATTCTGATGCGTTTTACTGTAATTGATTCTTTTCAAAGGTGTCCTCTCACTTTTCACCACCTCGCTTGCTCTGCCGAACTCACTCACTCACTCTCTCTCTCTCTCTCTCTTTCCCTCCCTCCCTCTCTATATATCACTTGCACATTCTCTCTCGAGCATTTTTAAGAATCATTGGAGTGTAACACTGTTTAATATTATACATTTGCCTATTTCTTTAGGCCTTGAATCGTAATGGCTAGTTAAAATGAAAATTCTGTAGTCATTTACACTTGCTCATGTCATTCCAAACTTGTATAACTTTCTTTATTCTATAAAATACAATGGAAGAAATAATAATAAATAATTTTGTATTTTTGTCAATGCAATGTCAGTCAGTGGGGTCAAGTGTTGTTTTGTTTTTTTTACAGAAGAAATACAATTTTAAAGATTTGGAATGACATGAGGGTAAGTAAATAATTACAGTATATTCGTTTAGTAGCCGATTTAATATGAATATATATATCAAGTATTATTAACAGAAGAATTACTACCGTATAAGTGCAATTAGAGTAAGTTCTCCATCAGTCAGTGCTTGATCCTAAAATTTCCATCCACTTACCCAAATACAATAATACTAAATGTTGTATGATGGTTTTCACTCACCAGCTCATTGTTGTTCATTTTCCCTCCCAGTGTCAGCGCTAGGGCAGAAGTGGGTGTTGCTTGTGTAGTGTAACAATGTGAAATGCAAAAAAATACATAAAAATCCTGAGCCATTACCTACATGTGCTGTGTTCGTAAACAAGGCACAAGTTATTTTAGAAATGAGGTAATTAAGCAGTTCCAAAATGAACCCAGCCCCCGCTCTGAGCGCTGTCATTTGCATGCCTTTGAATATGGTGCTTGTCTCTAAGGGGGTTTCCTGCTGATGAGATTCTCAACGCCATACCGTCTTTGTTTTAAACACAGCTAATAAGCAAACAAACGCATTGTGAATGCCAGACTTCTTTCTTTCTTTTTCTTTCTTTCTTTCTCTCCCTCTGTAAAGAAACCTACAGCCCTGATCCTGCCTATAAAGGATGCTTTCCTGGTCAGAAAAAAAGAAAAGAAAAACTTGCTCATGGTGATTAGAAAAGAAGAGACGGAGGAAAAACAAGAGAAGTTGAGTCACAGATCTTTTCTTTTGGTATTAATTAGAAACACCATATATCAGCAAGGCAGTCCCTCTATTCATCCAGCTGATTGGGGAGATGACAAATGAATGAGGGAATAAACAGGTTGTCAGCAGAGAGAGCGAGAGATGGATGGCTTTTGGTCTGAAGAGAAAGGAGAGGTACAGTTAACCCTGGCTTTGGGCCAAGGCCTGTGTTCTTTCCTCTCACCTCACCCTTCGGGCCTAACTCAAGCCGACACACCCTACCCTGGCTCATGACCCTGCCTCCACTTCTATTTATTAGGAAATCAACACCCTTAAAGAGAAACACACACATAGATTCATCACTATGCATCGCTATACCTTCGACTGCTGCCTCGGTGAGCAAACGGGCAAGCAAAATAATAAAAAAAAACATTTACAAGGTATTTTAAAGATTGATTAATTAAATGTTTTTGGACCTCTGCTGGATGTAATGCTCAGAAGAATGAGTGCAAGAAAATGTGTAGCACTTGTTGTGAAGATGTAATTATGAATTAGACACGGTGAAAACAGCTGCTGTATTTGAAGAGAGTCGATTAAAGGCCGAAAGCGTACAATGCTCCGTTAAATTCAACCCGGCTCCTTTCAGTACTAGAGCTGGCCAGGCTAATGGGTTCATTCAAGTGTTTCACCATGACTGAAAGAACCAGTGAGTGAGAAAGAGAGAGAGAGAGAGAGAGAGAGAGAGAAAAGAAGGTGGAAAGATTGTGAGATCATTGTGAATTACAATCTATTAAAGGCCACAAAGGAGATATCATTTAAGATAGCACTTATTTTTCTTTCTCTGAAACTAGGGGCAAACTGGATGCAGGGCTGAATGGTGTTGCGAATATAAATGGTTCATTTTTCTTTGTAATTTTACAAAGATTAATGTGGTTGTCCTCATCACCTTTCATTCATTCATTTATCCACCCACTATTCAAGCAGACTTTGGCTTTCATTAGAAAATAGATAAATAAATAAATAAAAGATTGAATTGGTTTTTCAATTACTGGAGTCTAGCTGCACACTGGCTAAACAAAGATATTCAGGCAGGAACCAACCAGACAAGTAGAGATTATACATTACCTTGGTATGTGATTTAATAACTCACATTTTCTTTTATTGTTTTTCTATTTTCATTCTACTCCATTCCAGAGCGTGTGCGTGCGCTAGCTGTTTAATAGTCAGAGAAAGATGCGTTTCTTTCCACAGTCAGTGTTAACAAAGACGTCCAGAATGAGGTTGGTGTGCTAGCTGCAATACAGAGAATCCTCAATCAGAAGACTTGAAATTGGATTCATAGTTCACTTCATGGAAAGCAGCAGAAAATATTAAATCATTTTCTTTATTGGATTAAATTAATTATGGAGAGACTGCATATTAGATATAGGCTAAAAGGGCTTTTAATGTGCTCAATAAGAGCCTTCAGCCTTTCTTGGAATAGGCATAAATCTATCTCTACTGCTTATTACATTCTGTTCCCTTCCACTGCCTGCCTTTATTTAAAGTATTAGTCATTTTTTCAATACAATATATGCCATTCAAATTCCTAATCTAGCTTCCCCTGTTCTCCAAACACACATATATAAGCAGGCGTACATGCACACACACACTTTTTCTTTGTTTACGTGTTGGGTTTTAAACTGAAGGTACAGTATGGGTGGTCACACTTGTCAGTGACCATTCTGCATGTTAAATTGATGTTTCTTATCTGTTTCTCGAGCAGAGTCGTTTCTGTTTTGTTTGCACTTGACCATATCATCTTTTGATGTAGGACTTTATGAAGCTTGAAGTGAGAATCTCATACTCAAGGATTTGTCAGTGATGTCTTCGCAATTCGGTAGCTGAGAGATGATTTGATGAGCGTAACAATCTGTGCAGGTAATTAAAATGTCAGTCACACTTAACCAGCAAGAAGAAAAAGGGACAGAAGTATTTTAGCTGAAACAAAATCCAACCAGATTGACTCTTTCAAAGTGAATCTCACTTTCACCGTAATCATTAGAGAGATAGATGACACCTTGTGTAGATGTGTGTTATAAGGGAAGAGAGGGGAAACAAAGTCTTTAATTTCGTTTTCATCCTGTCTGATGTCATAGTATCAAACTCTCAGAACGCACATTCTAGAGTTGCTATAAAAAGAACAAATGCTCGGTTTTGGCCCTCGGCAGAAGCAGGTTTGAACCTTGCAGAGAGTGAATACCAAAAACATTTGTTGAAACTAATTGAGGAACCCTAATAGGAGGAAGACTAATTTATTCTCGTTCTTCATTACTCTGCAGTCAAAGCACACACTCTCTCTCTTTCACACACAAACACACACATGTATACAGAGAGACACACACACAATCACTATGAAAGTCAGATTAAGGTACTAAGGCAGGGCAGAATAAGGGCATTGATATAAATCTGTCATTTGGATATTCCCCATGGTGCTTTGCTGCTTTGTGCAACTAAATAACCTCTAAGCCCTCTGAGGTTAAGACCTAAACATGTTTAAGTTTTTGAGGCAATCAAGGCTTATTTTCAGATTTTTTTTCCTTCCGGAGAAGCAAATTCAAGAGGACATCTGTTCCGTTATGAATTTCACATAAATCTTAAGCTTTCTGATGCTTCAAATGAGGCTTCATTCAAGCCAAATGAATGAAACATGATGGTAAACCCCTCACGCACTGGAGGTTGTCATGCAATATTGAGTTGCGTATAATCACTGTGTAATCTGTCTGTGTGCCAGGGGAGGGTGGAGCGAAATCCCCTTATACAACAATATCACGCCAAGATCACAAAACTCTTTCTACTCTCTTTGGTAATGAAAAGCTGTGAGATTCTTCTGTGAATGTCAAGCCATTGCTCTTGGGCAGATGAAGACACAGAATTGAAAGTCTGTTTGGAACACAGTTCCTCCATTTAGATGTTGTGATCAAATTTGTTTATGGTTTTGTTTGAAGCAACTTTGCACATTTTGCCATTCTGACATCTGTAGAAACATAATTGATGTGACTGGTAAAATCTAGAAGTATGCGGCTGTCACTGTTGTTGAGAGTTTTGAGTGTTGGACAGGTTGCACATTCACTTGTTTGAGGCATGTATTATACATGTTTCTGGTGGTTTTACTCACTAGAGTAGCAGTGTAAAAAATAAATATACATTCCTGTTAAATTTATAATAACAACTACCAGCTGTAGTTGCCAGAAGAAAATGTGGTGGCAATGTTTTAGATATTACAGGATGTCATACTAATGCCTGTATATTTAACAACTTAACCATATGTGTCGTTTAGTGATTATAATGTTAATTTACCAAGTGTAAAGAACAAAATCTGCATTTTACCTTAAAAGAGATTTAAAACCATTTAACATGATTTTAAAGCATGTACAATTTACCTTTTACATTTACAAGGCAATATACAGTTAACACATTTTTACTGTAGCATTTTGAGTCTTTTTTTTTTTGTTAAAAAGTACAAACGTTTTTGTGTATTATGCATTTTAGCTTTTTAAAAATTTAATTGCAAGATTCCACCTGCCCAGGTTAGGTTTTCTGTCAAGAGTATTTTTTCCAACACCTATTTCAAGATGTTTTAAGAAGATTTTTTTGCACTATGAGTGTTTGTGGAATGTGTATAAATTATGAAGATTATGAAAGGGATAATGTACAGGCAGCATGTCATATTGTATCACCCTCAAGCTGTTCGTAGTGATTTATTTATTTTTTGGTTGAGGGAAACACACAATGGATTTGGTGACACTTGTGATTTTACAGTAAGGTTGAATTTGTTAACATTGATCCAATCGAGACATTTTACTGCAGTTAAAGGTAATGTGTGTGTGTGTGTGTGTGTGTGTATATATAACTGTTGTAGTATTTTTTTTTTTTTGGTGGGGGGGGGGGGGTATAAAGTGTAGTATTTCATGTTTGTACATTTATAATATACAGTATTAATGTTAACTTTACAACTAACAGAAATGTGTGGACATTAACATTACATAATTTAATAATTTTTCTTAAAAGTATTGTTCATTGTTCAAAATATTATTTTGTAATTTAGTTAGTTAGATTAATACTAGGGTCTGGATGTTCTGTAAGGTGCATGCTGGACTGTTCACCTCACTTTTTATTTACATTGGTAACACTATAAATTCATTAGTACCATTAAATAACTTTTGGTTTAGATCCCAGATCTGTGCTGGTTCAGAAAACGAGGAGCCGTCTGTAAAAGTGCACAACAGCGTCGTAGCTCTGCGATGTCTTGAGAGAGATCTTCTCTTTCTGTTTTTGTTTTTATGCAAAGCACTGAGATGGGAGGAGTGACACACAAACACATCCAAATTCGGGAAAGACCTACGTATTGTACTGCCTCACCCATGGCCTAATTAAAATTCACACAGAGACCGTCTTGCTTTTGTTCCCTTAGTACAGCAGTATTGTTCCTCAGGAGTGAGCGGCTCCAGCAGCGCTATACTAACCCTGCTAGCATTGCACAGCTGCCCTCTTCTCTGGAGATTTAGCCTACTTTAGCCTCAGACTGACAGAAATAGGTTGTCTCTTTCAAAAAGGGAACTATCATCATTACTCTATTGAATGGAGTAGCCTGTTGGTATACAAACAGATCAAACACAAATGCACACACACACAAACACACACACACACATCGCCTTGAGTCGTTCTTTTTCTCCTGCCGAAAAAGTGTCATATCCACAGAAATCCCTGGAATTGGACTATGTGGGTTAATTGGTTGCCATTTCCTCAAAGAAAGCTGTTAATATTCAAGTTTGAGAGCATAGATTTCTCAGTTTCTCTTTCTCTCCCTTTGTGTTTCTTGTCAGATAATTCTGATTCTCCAAGGCATTATTGAAATCTCTTCTTTTTTCTCTTCCTTTTTTGGGGGGGGGTTTGTGTATGTGCGAGTTAGATGAAGAGAGCTGAGTGGAGGTGGGTTAAGAATGAATCTTACGTCTGAAGTGGTCTTGCCTTCACCGCTTGATTCTCATTCACCTCTGCCGATCCACGTCAAAACAAACCGACCTTTTAAAGCCTCCGCTGGCTTTGATGTGATTGAATTCCTTTCCCTTTGCCTTTCTTTCACTCTATGGAACTGACAACTATGTATTGTCTGCATGTTGTCTGCTGAGTTTTTTTCTGTTATCTTAGTTATTTTGGACAATGTGTACTCCTGCTCTCAGATGTGCACACATTATCTTTTTAGTGGCTTTGGATGGAAAAAACAAGGAATGAAAAAAAGAGGAATTTGCAACTTTGTTTTCCAATTTATTTATTCATTCAATATTTTATCTTTTTTTCAATATTTGTTTATTTATTCATATCTCAAAATGCAACTTTCACAATGTGACTTTGAACAGCACAGGTGCAACTTTGTTTCTCACAACTCACAATTGTCTGTTTATATATATATAATTATATATATATATATATATATATATATATATATATATATTATATATATAAAGTAATTAAAGCATTATGATTATTATATATAGTTATATAATATATTACTGAGGTGGAATTGGTCTTTCATAGCTTTTTTACAATGTGTAATAGAATGTGTTGTTGGGAAAAGGACTTGGAGTGACATAGTTTGCGTTAAAACGAGTGGCCTACGTACACAATTTCGCCCCATCCTAATTTGTGGGATTTCAGTGCTGTAATATTTATTTAAAATGTAATGAAACATTTCAAATTATTGTAGAGGCCTGTTTATCTCAATTACTGGGGGGTTATGTTACCTATTACTGTGGTCCCTGTAAGGGGAGCTATTTCTAAACAAATGGAGAAAGTCTGAGAGAGAAGGATGGATAGAAACCGATATCCTTATTGAAACTAATCAGGAATATTAACCACACAATAATACCAAGCTCTTCCCCTTTATGTTATCTGCCCTGATTGTGGGTTTGTCTGACTTTGATTAAAAGAGAAGGAGGGGCACCAGATCACTAAGCCCAGGGGAGAGCCCCTCATTTTCTCCCAATGCCCCATGACACGCGGGCACACACACACACACACACACACACACACACACACACACAGACAGACAGACAGAGCATCATTCTGGTGTCTCCAGACGGAAAGTTTCAAATCCTTGACAGGACTGTTAATCCTTGTGCGAGTGTCTTTTCCTTTTCTTCATCCTCTTCTTTTACTTTGCCACTTTCACTTCATCTCAGCAGATTGTGGCGATGACTGCTATTTTAGGGTCAGTGTGTAAAAGAGCAGCTGAGATGCTGTGTGGTGAAGGACAGACAGTTCCATAGAAATGCCTGAGGCCTTAACAGTCATTCAAGATCTATCAAAGTTTGTTGCTTTAATATTTAGCAATACCTTAACCCAACATCATCTCCAAGTGTAAAGCTATTAAAGGGACTGTTCAACCCAAAAGAAATTGTCATTTACATCCCCTCATGTCATTCCAAACGTGTATGACTTATTTCTTATGTAGAGCATAAAAGGTGATTTTTTTCTTTTTAAGAATATTGTGTTCACATTTTTTCAATCTAATGAAGGACTGGGAAGGACTTCAAAATGATAGTGGTAAAAATTGCCATTGCCATTGACAATTGCCAAGTATTTATCTATTAAGGTGCATTTAAAACAATTTAAGTTGTGTTCTATTAGACGTACTTTTTAAATGACATTTTCAGAAGACCTAGCACACAATTCATTCAAGTGTATGTGTGTGGCGTTTTCCCATATTCCAAAATCGCCATGATATTAATTAAAAATGTACCTTTTGTTTTTCACTGAAGAAAGAAAATTATATGGTGAGTAAATGATGACGGAGCTTTCTTTTTGGAGTAAAATATTAATTTAATTTGCTGTCATTCAGTGTTTACACCTCTGTGTGCGTGGGAAACCTGAGCACTGAGAGACATCAAGAGACATGTTCCTCTCGTCTCTCGCAGAGAAAACTCCCTTTCTTCCTCCTCTGAGGAATCATTTTGTCTACTGCACTGTCTAGTCTTTCAGGAACCATTCACCAAGAAGTGTCTCGTTTAGCAGAGCTTTGTCCTTGTTTGCCTGGAGGAGGGAGTTCAGTGCTATCACAGGACACCTTTCACATACTGCAGTCAGTCAAATCAGTGTGTGTACATGTGTGTATTTGCGTGTGTGCGTTTGCTTTTACATTTGCATAGCTTTTTTGAGGCAGTCCTTTCCGAAGACAGAACAAGTTAGTGAGAATAAAGGGGATTAATTAATATTGTAGTATCAGGCAGGTGGGGGTCACTTGAGCACTTTTCAAATGGAATCCAAAACATGAAACGATATGCCGTTTTATTCTGAGAGCAATTTTTAAGAAGTTGATTTAGCTAAATTTTTTATTTTACATCTTAGATTACCTTTGCTGTCATCAAAGGTATGATTTTTTTATGACAATTAAATATAATCTGAAAGTTAACATCTGTATTTCATAATGTACATTATAATGTGATTCCTAAATTCACTTGTAGTATTTAAAAACTATTTTTTTTTTAGTCATTTATATTCTCTGTAACATGAAAATAATTATCAGTGTTAATAATTTATAAGCTGGCAGAATTTCCATATTATTCTGCACATATAGACTCGTATGGAGGGCCCACAGCAGGATGCACTTTTCTCTTCTTCTTTTCTTTGCTCTCTTGTTTATACTCTCCATGTTCAGAACCTTGCAGGTTATCCTATCCGAGAAAAGCATCAGACAGATTTTCTTTCAGTCATATAGTCATATAGTTAGAGTGAAGTTTTACTACTTCATAAGTGTGAGCCCAACACAATAAATCAGTTCATTCCTTGAGTCTGGCAAAGGCTTCAGTACAGGGCTTGCTGCTTAATAACTTTTTCTTGATTTTGTTTTCATGAATGTCATCTGATGTACTCCGTAGCAACTGTTAACATGGATTTATCGTGATCAGGACGTTTTGTACCTCTTTCTAGAATTAAGTTATTTCTAATCCCTGCTTTAATGATTTCTAATTGCAGCCAAAATGGTCTATGTTCACAGTAGATTAGATCAAGGCCAAGACCAGCTTAAGATTCTCTGTTGTTTTGGACTCTTTTAAGATTTGCTTTTTCATTTGACAATCATTAGATTCCAGACACATCATTTTTTTAAGAAACTTGGTTAAATTGATATTATAAGAAATGATGTCCTATGAATTGCTATTATAATTACACCCTGTTTTTTTTTAAATCCAAGAAGAATACTTTGGATAAACATGAGAAAGGAAAATATAACCTCACAGGCAGAGTTAGTCGGTTAGTTAATCCAGATGTATTTGTTTGCAGAGCAAATAAAATAAGGAGTGAAGTAATTTAAAACTAAATTAAAATGACCAGGGTTTGGCTCTGAGTAATATGGTGAGATATTTTGAATGAGTCAGGGCATGCAAGAGGATTTCAAGTGGATTTGAGCTTACTGAACAATGACACAAATGTCTCATTAACAATATGTTTGGAGAAATTTAATTGGGCTCAAGTAGTCCATCTTGTCTGCAAATACACGCATGCACTCACACACATTTGTGAGCAAATTCATTTTATATATTAATGCAGATGTATACATTTCATTCTCAAGTATCCTCCATCTGTACCAGCAGCCCTTTGTTAAATAACCTCTTAATTGTTCGTAAACGTTTAATCAGAATCAATGTCCCTCATTTACTGTCCTTTCCTCCCCATTTTTTTAGTCCCTTTCTCTCTTTCCAGCACACCCACCTCTCTTTAGTGTTTGTCGAGAATTGTCGCTGTAAACATGTTGACAAATGGCCCTTTGAAAGCCCAGTTACAAATGACTTTTATTCGGCAACAAAGCAGTTATTTGAGTGGCCTCACTAGGCTTGCTTTACACCCACTCTAGTGATCAGCTGTCTCATGGCCAAGCACCTCAGGCTCTTGGCCCACCCATGATGATGGTTTCATGAAGGACCTTACTTAAAAATGCTGCTGAGTTGAGCTTTTCAAGAAGCACTGCTCCCACATCCCTTTTCTGCTAATGAGTCTTTGCTGGCATTGGCCAGTGTTCCACCATAGCATGTAAACACAATTTTTCTTGGCATTTTGTAGTATAAAAAAAAACAAAAAACTTGTGTTTCTTTTAATGAATTAAAGTAGTATTTGTAGAAAGACTGCATGTGTTTGAGTGTGTTGAGACCTGCGGACTCAGTCTCTATGATGGAATCCAGTGCCGATAAAGAAAGGAGTGTGTGTGTGTGTGTGGAAACTGGAGATTCATTCGGTAAATGTAAGTGTGTCTTAGAAGCGTCACTGATTTGGTTTGTGGATATATTTTCACTAAGTGTGTGTGTGTGTGTGTGTGTGCTTGAGGAGATTTGGTGACTGTGTGAAGCCCCTCTTTAGTGGAGCATTGCCTGTGCGTGGAGTTTGGTCGTAGTGGATGGCTAGTCGAGGACAGAACAGCCTTTCATTCACACCCAGAGTGGGGCTCCAACCTGCAATAAATGAACATTCGATCTCCTTAAGTTTCTATTGCGCTCTCACTTTGATTTTCTTTCTCGCTCTCTCTCCAATTACCCACTTTGTTCAGGATACAGGTCAGATGTCCATGCATGACCTGCCGTGTGGATGGAGAGAGAAGAACGAAAAAGAGGGAAGGAAAGCGAGGAATTCAGAAAGAAGTGTAGTACATGTTCTGCAGTAAACCCACTACATTTGGAATTTTAGCAGGCTTTTAATTGAACACAACTCTTTTCACTGTGTAGTTTGTTTTATGTATAGAGCGGGAGTAGTTTCAAAAGCCATGAAAAAAAGTGTCTTGTTTATATCTGATTATTCGCACATAGAACAAGCAAAAGTTCATTTGGCCTGAGGCAGAATCATCCAGGCTTGTTCCTTGTATGCATGTGTTTGATACGTTATACTGAAGGAAAACTAAAAAATGTTTGTCTCTAAGTGCCCCTTTTCACCTCTGTTCACCAATGGGTTCCCACTGTGATATTGTTTGTATAATTGCCAACTAAACACAGCAAAGCATGAAATACAATTGTTTAATCTCAAACAGCATGAAAGGGAAAACAAGTATAACTAAAACTGGAAGAATTTCAATTAAATTTTTTTAAAGGTGCTTTGTACTTATTCAATTAGTTTACTATTTTATCCAATATAATGTAAATGGATAAAGGTGTAGAATAATTATTGACAGACACCATATTATTAAGATTATCATGCAAGTGGTTTTCACAAATTAGTATGACATAGAGAACTTGGCTATAATTATGCTTGAAATATGGGGATGCATGATGCTATGTTGTAATTGGCCAATATTAGTGATCTTCTAAATCTGTTAAAATTATTTTCACATTTAGATGACCTTTTAGATTACCTAGAGCAGGGGTACCAGTTTTTCTTTTTTTTGGGGGGGGGCTTGTGAGCTACTTATAAATTGACCAAATCAAAAATGATCTACCTACTATAAAAATACAAAACATATATTTGTTTATTGAGAATTCCTTATGTGTACAATATATGTTGTTGTAGCCTGCACAGCTACATTAACCCATATTGTACAATACAACTCTGTGGCTGTGAGAAGTTAGCTGTGAGAAAAAGGACAACAGGGATTTTAGTTCCTTCACTGTTTTTCTTCTCAGTTCGCTTTTCAGTGGGAAGTCAGTGTTGTAGTTTTTATGATCAGTTCTAAAATGACATTCCACATTTCTCTTTGATATAGCGATGCACTTCAAAAATAACAATGAAAAAAAAGTCCACTTCCCACTCCGTAAGTAAGTAGTACGTTTTTAACTTCTTACTTTGTTCTCCCCCATTAATTTTTATACGATTTCTTAAGTTTAAAATAAATAAATTGGAGGCTAGCTTGCTAGTGTTTTGCAGCACTTGGCGTCGTTGTGCGCATGCGCGGTGACCCATGTGTCAGAAAAGGTCAGATGTCAGACTGGCTGCCCTGTACGTCAATCAAGTGACAAATTTCATAGAGAGGACAGATGATGGGCTGATGTCTATTTTGTTAATTCCATACGATCTACCCACACCTCCTTTGCGATCAACGTACTGGGCACCCCTGACCAAGAGAATCATTAACAACATCAATAACATTTTCTTTTTACTGACAGATTTGATGAACCTGGCTTTTTCATTCTGCTTGTTCTAACAGTGTGAGTCTGTATAAGTGAAAGTTTGTGTCAGCTTTTATGTTCCAGTCTTTTCCTTTCCTTCCTACTTGTTTTCCTCTTCCTTTTCTAGGAACTGACATACAGTTCTAACTAGCATACAGTGATGCAGAAATCGCATTTAAGTGTTTATGAAGAGTGCACAAATGCACTTTGACGGGGAAAATGAAAGAGAATATTGATCCCATGCCAGGCTCAGTTGCCTGGCACCCTGTTGTGCTGCCTGTTAAGACCCTCTGTTCCCCTTTGACACTCAAGCAAAATGCTGGCAGGATGTTTGTTGAATACTGAGGAAACTGTTCTTGAGGTGGCCCCATTAAAACTGTGTCAAACGAGTGTGTGTGTGTGAACAGAACCGGCTGTTCCTGTGGCAACGATCCTATTCGAGTCTGGCCTCTTGGTTTTTGGATCTGTACATGGATGTTTCTTCCATGTTCCATGTTCCTTGATGGAATGCCAGGACTCACAAACATGCAGTCTGAGTACCGGCTTTTTCAGGCCTCAGCCCAAATCTATCTGTTTGTTCCACCGGATAGGATCAAACTGCGGTTTCTCCATAATCAGCTGTTGACCATTAAAATGTTTTTTTTTTCGTCTCTCACGAGATACCGCTTTCCAGGTCCTTCTATGTTGTCAAACTGTGGAACTGAAACTTTACATAGAGGACTCATTTCCTGTAATCACTGTCCTGTCAAGCCCTGTACTATAAAACTTCATTTACAGGATCAGAAGTACATTTGATATAATAAGACTTTATATTGGATCACATCAGATGACCAATTCACCGAAACGACAGACAGAGTCTTGGAGGTTTTAGATTTTAATGTTTGAGTGAACTACCCCTTTATGTATGCCATTTCATTCTGAGAATCCAATCTTTAAAGGCCGTGAAACACCAAGCCAAAAGTTGTATAGGCATTGGCTGCATTGGGCCAAAAGGCTGCTCTTCAACACAACACAAAGAATATAGCCAACTGCCAACCTGCGTTTAAGAAAATAATGATCTATATTATCAGGTCTCAATACTTTATATTCATCATTCAAAAAGAGAATCTGAAACTAGGACTGAAGATATTCAAACTGTAAACAAAGCAGCACTTGATTACAGTTTTGAATATCTATCATGTTGATCACTTTCACATGTTAAGAAAATATTTTGAGTATTGCAGTGCTCAGGAAAGATTATGTAAATGACACAAACTAACCTGACAGCTAACTAACCCCTGGCTTAGTGTATCACAACCTTTACATGAAAAATTTGGCTTCTAGAAGACCAACTGGAGAGGTGCCATAACTAAATTTATGAAAACATTTCACTTAATGCACTGGCAACTACAAAATGTATCTTGAATGGGTTCCTGCAGATCCCTCTAATGCATGCTTCTCTATCACTGTTTAACAGTTTTCTCACCATCAATCTTTTTAATTATTCTGCCCTTATCTCACGATGAAGAACTTTTGGATGTACTTCTATGTTGTTCGTGAGAAGTTATAGCAGGGTAAGCTTTTAAAATGGACCATTGCAAACTATCAGGTCAGGAAAGGTTTGAAGATTTGTGAAATGTGCTGATTAGCACACTTAAAGACATGAAGTCGTTCATGCTGGTGAAAAAGCTTGTGGAAAAGGTTTTGAAATAAACTAAATGAAGTGAAATTTGACGTGAACTTGTAAATTGCACGTAGCCTGTTTTAGAATTTAGATTAGTAACTATTGGACTTGAAAGACCGTTTAAAGATATTTTACCTTACAATCACTGTCATTCAGCTTGATGTGTTTTTCTGATGCTTTTCTTATGAAAAGTTTAGAAATACACTTTAACCCGGGTACACAGATTCTGGCAGTATGATTTGTCTTGCTTGTTTAGCTATGTTGCAGATTTCTTTTCAAGTTGTGACATTTCCTAAACAACACGCCAAAACTTGACTGCTGACATATGTTTTTTTTGTTAACTTGTAAATGTATTGCTGACTAATTCACTATATTTTTTCGTTTTCCAAAAGGACACATGGGATTTGTCTGTGTGTGTGTGTGTACATATTTATATTACATTGTGGGGACAGTAAAGGATGGTAAAACCTGAAATCAGACCAGCCAGTGGTGTTTTTTTGAAAGTGTAAAAATGCAGAAAGTTTTTCTGTGATGGGTAAGTTTATGGATAGGGTTAATATAAAAGAATATACAGTTTATTCAGTGTAAAAACCATTACGCCTATAGAGAGTCCACACAAAGATAGCTAAGTGTGTGTATGTATGTGTGTGTGTGTGCATTTTCGTAATTAGTCCAGTGGGCTGTTTTGAGGGCGAGCAAAGGTACCAGATGGACTTGGGGAGGGGGACTGGCATTAAGACAAGCCAACAAAAGCAAAGAATGAGAAGGAAGAGAAGAAGTGAAGGGACAAACAACCGAGTGCATCACTGTCAGGATGCACCTCCTCCCTCCTGCTCTAATCCTTTATCGCGTCATCACACTCGTTCAGATGAATCTGGATATCCAGTGGAAGAAATGTCAGTTACACTTGTGCTAAAGTCAGTTAGTGTTCTTTTGTGGGAGAGAGCCGTAATCCCCTATTAAGCCTGAGAGCCTGTGTTTGACCTAACTATAAACACAGCTCACACTCCCCCTCCAATAAATATCCAAGTAAAGAGGCTTAAGAAAGAATAAAGAAATGAATTACTTTATGTCTTATGAACACATTTAATGTTGTTTTTTTAGTCCTCATATGCTGCTTGATTTGATTCGCTGCTGTTGTTATTTTTGCACTTAATCTCCATGGATTTCAAGTCTTGAGGATAAATGTATTTTTTTAATGTGACTATTTGGCTAAAGTACTTTGTGGGTACTTTGTTGTGGTGTAATCACAATATTCCACTTTTATTCCACTTGTTTTTCTTATTTAAACTACAGTTGTTTTTCCCAAAGACAAAGTAGCTTAAACTGTGAAAAATATTTTGTAGCGCCGTGTTGTTCTTTTGGTCTCTAAACGCAGAATATTGAGTCTTTATCAGGTGTTCTGACATATTTTGGCAAGGTCTTGCATCTGTATAACTGTCCTAACCTGCTCTTCTGATCTGTGGCCTGGGAAATACAACTGAGAGTAAGATTAGGTTTTATGCTGGCATGTTTTTCAAGATGTGTTGAGAGACCATGAATAGAAGGTGAAAAAAGCAGATTTCCTCTGGAGAGATGCTGAGAAAATGTAGGAAGGCATAGAGAAAAACAGGCAGGGAGGAAAAAAAGAGATCAGCTTGTTTGGAAGAAAGAAAGGAAGAAAGCATAAAGGAGGGGTTTAGCTCCCCAGAAGACACCAGACTTTGACTCCTGCTTGACAGGCTGCTGGGTCTCGGACCATACGGGCCTGTCTCTTCCACTATCAGCCCAGCTGCACTCCCCCTCTGTCCCCACACCTGACACTTTGACACGGGCACAGCAGTGACAAATAGCTGGAGCTTTCACCTTCTGTCACCCTGTCTGGACTGTGCTAAATCAGCCCAGTGATACTGTAGCCTGGCCCCACTGACAGGTCCTCTGTCACAACACGGCACTGATCGGGGTCTCTATGGGTGGCTTAGTCCTGCAGAGGAGGGGGCTCTTTCTTTTCTTCATAATGCACTGAGAGTCAGTTAAGCAGCTTGTCAGTTGGTGTGGCATAGAGTGGAGGCGAGAAAAAGAGAGAGAGCTTGTGTGTTGTGGGTGCATTGAGTGGACGCGGGCAAGTGTGTTTATAGATTTCCTTGACTTGGCTACACTTTGAGGACAAAATTGTAAAATTCTCTCTGAAAGTTAGCTAAATTTGATAAAACCCTAAAAAAAAATTAGAATTTGGGTTAATATCTAACTATAATTTGTTTTATGTACTTCTAACAATAGATGTTTATATGGTGTAAATGTATTTAGTTAGTAGGTAGATGAGTCAACATGTTTGTGTGTGGGTGTGCCCTGGTTGTATTACATAAAATATCTAGAGAATGACAAGAAACGTGAAGTTAGATGAATAAAGTTATCATGAAATCAAATTATTTTTATACAAATAAAAGTATTTATTATAAATAATTTATCTGTGCATACAGTTTATTTCCTGGTGCTCTCATAATGTTTAATCAAAATTTCTTCTCTGATTATTAGTTTTTTGACACAAGCCTGGAACAATAACCTCTCCCCTCTAGCAACCTGTCACTCATGAGATCGTGGCAATAGCCAAGGACAACGATCCAGTCAGTTCCCGATGGACAAAATTATGTCCTCTCCTACATTTTATCTTGTATTTAGAACCCTTTTCACTTGGATCAACATCAAAATGGGACTTAAAGCATAGATAATTATTATTGACTAGTGATAGATCTATAAACAAGCCAGGCCATTTTGAGATTATTGGTCTCCACTATATCCAGTTGGGTGAATAACAGGTTTTATCTCCCCACTTTGTCAGTTCCACATTCTTTCATTTGATTATTTCATTTAGATTAAAAAATAGATTTAATGTTTGCATACATCTCATTGTTAAACTGTGTTACCTTTAAATCCGCCAACAGCCGATACTACTTTTGACTATAATTTCAAAACAGAACACACAGGAATCTGTGTCCACCTTATCTTTCGACAGGGAGGTACTTTAAGCTACTTCCTGTACACCTGTAAGACTTCTGATTAATTACATTTGCATTAATGCATTTGGCAGACGCTATTATCCAAAGAGACTTACATTGCATTCAAGGAACACATTTGATCAGTTCTTAGTCAGTAATAATTAGCCACAATAGATAAATAACTAGAAAAAATAACTGTAAACTGTAAAACTATTTGCGCTACAGAGCATTCTGTTCATGATTATCACAATAAATTCAAATAATACGATAAAAAAATTGCAAAAAGGGGCCATTAGTATTTGTCGTACTTCCAAAGCACTCCAACTAGAACAGCTCTAAATCTCCTTTCGTGTTTAAATGCCTTTTCATCGGAAAGAATGAGAATACGTTTTTGATAAACTTAAGACTTCATTGAGCCAAAAGCTTAAATTATAGACAGTTGTGCTCAAATGTAATCTTTATTTAAAATTGGAACTCAACATAGCTTGAGAATACCTGTAAAAAAGAGTCCGTAACATTTGGTGAATCGTGGTACAGTGACATTATGATCAACATGAAGACAGATATACAGACAGAGAGAGAAACCAACAAATAATAGATTATTTAATATCTTCTGAATGTAGGGCCCAGCATTGCCCACAGCGCACTTGTTAAATTCATGTCCCTGTTTCTCTTTCTTTCTTTCATATTTTTGCTGTCAGTCTGTCTCCTTCCCTCGATTCTTCTTTATCCCCCCTTAGGCTTTAGAGGCCAGATGCATCTAACAGCACATTTAGCTAAACTACAGTACTCTGAGTTTTTCACCCCTTCCTTTCCTTTGCTCGTCTTCTCTTTTCTCTTTTCCTCTTATAAATCCCATCCCCCTCTCCCTTTCCTCCTTTCCTATCTCCCACAGCTGAAATGGAATTGGATCAAAGAAAGGAGGAGGAAAGGGGGGATAGGGAGAGAGAGATAGAGAGAGAGAAAACGCTCTCATTGGGTTTTATTGAAATATTTATAGTTCAAGGTTGGCTGGCTAAATTGAATATCTATGCTGATCTCACTCGCCTGTTTAACTTGTGCTTAGGCAAATATGTTTCCTAGGTGATAACCTTTTATGTACAGGTCTGACTTCATTGAAATGCATGAAGATAAAAACGTGTCACACTTCAGAGAGGCTCGGGTCTGCCACGCTGCTGCCTCGATTATTCAAATGATAATTGACCCCCACCTGTAGCTGGCTTATTTTTTCTCCTCCATCACTTCATTGACTTTTAAGATATGGAATAAATACCATTTTTGTCATTTACATTACAAACCATCGCTGAATGTCAAGCACCTCTGGCAGGAGATGAGAAATATATGGCCAATTATTATTTCCAGTTCTGTTAATAATGTAAACAGTGCTGATACCGATAGTACCTAAAGCATTCGGTGTTGTGTGGCCTCATTTTCTGCCACATAACAAATACGTTGATGTTTATCATCATTTATATGTATAATTTTTCAACTGGAATGCTGTATAGCAGCTGGCTGTCAGCAGTGATTAATTGACATATAGTGTCAAGCCACTGAACTGTGTGATTTAAAAGAGCCGTGTTATAATATATCATCCACTTTCTCAGGCTGAAAGGAAAGCTGTCAATTATTTGAATGTATTTGTCAAAAGTATGTGCGAACAACCCCACCTTGCTGCTCACCACTCTGCCTTGTGCTTAGTAATTTGTGCCGAGCATAAAGCCCTAATTTTTACTAGGCCAAAAAAAAGTGTTTACTTTATCATGCAGCATCCTCAAAGGACACTCGTTTTCAGATGAATTACATTTCAGATAATTTTAAATAACTCATTAAAGAGTAATACCTCCCCATTATTAAATGTGATTGACCGTACGCTTTGATAACCTTCTCCCTCTGCTGTACAAACAAATGGCCGCAGTTTAGCTCCTAATGAGCAGGGATGCTAAATGTCCTCTTGCTTCATTAGTGCATGCATTAACCAGAGCACTGATTTAAAAAGAGCTCTAATGAAAGGCTTCGAACGTTTCCCACTTCACTGCCGTTGCCTGTTTGCTCAGAGCCAACCAAAGCTCCAGAATTAGAAATGTTTAATTATGAAAATGGTTACTGTGGAGAATTTCAAACACACTGCCTCCCCAGATCATTAGTTATGGAGTGAGGTGAAAAAAAATAATAAAAAGAGAAAAAGAAATAAAGGAGAGAGAGAGCGAGAGAGGGTAAAAATTGAGAAGAAATGCTCTCAGCAATGAAGGGTTCATATTTCAAGCTTATAGCCGCTAAAAGGGTGTACTCAGAAAATCAATTTTATGAAAGTCCGCTCAGCACTAAAGGGAGCTCTATGCAACCAAGCAATCTTAAACTAACATCCAAAAACGATGGCATAGGCTCTGATTCATGCTGGATATCATGAATGCATTCCCCTTGGCTTAGACATTATCCTCCAACTTGAGGTCAAAGGTTTCATCTTGGTTTAAATCAAGTCATGGTGTGTGTGTGTGTGTTTTAAATAATTGTATTATTTATGTAATATGTATTATTCATCTAATAAATATATTTGATCTATCCATCTGTCAAGTTGCTCTGCTTCTATATTAACTAACTTTAAAAATCTCTAAAACGTAAACAGAGACCATTCATTTTATATACACATATGTATTTTGTTAATATTGATCTTGATTCAATAAAAGGACAGAATATCATATACAAGTGACTCTCCACGTGTATTGCAATCTCACTGGTGTCTGCCTTCAAAATGAAGACTAAACTGTCTCTCACACACACCACAACTTTCTGTGGCTAAATGACATATGTCTGTTTTTTCATCTGTCTGTTTGATTGACCCCCACTTGGAGAGAGTCCTCTAGGGTGGATAAATGTGGCAGACACATGTGGAGACATCAGAAAAATCGACACTTTGCATGTGTTACTGTAGGTCCTGCTATGCTGCTTGACATAATTGATTATGTGTGTGTTTGTTGTGCAGTTGTAAGTTTTGTTGCTGTTGTTGTTTTTTTTTGGGGGGGGGGGGGGGGGTAGATAACATTGTCTGAGAGGTCTAGTCCATGCAGTGTTTTGCGGTATGTCGTAGGGGGGTGAACATGGTTATTGGGTGATTCGGTGTTTGTAAAGTTCTGTAATTATATACATGTTTATTCTGTGTTTGTTATACTATCAAGAATGAACTTTTGTACTTGTGTATTTAGGCTGGGTTGGTGCATTTAGGTAAGGACTTGGGAAATGACTGTATATATGTGTGTGTTTAAGATGGGAGGTCGCTGAGATTGTACAGCTGGGTAATTCTGCCCACACTCCACACCAGGGATTCCCATTAGTTAGATTGATTGGTTCCTTTCTGTGCCCTTTGATTCATGCATTACACACGGCCCTAATCAGTACACTGCCTTATGGTGCTGTGCATCTGTGTATTTCTACATCTCTACATTAACACACACACATTTACTTAGCTAATGAGAATGAGGATGTGCCAAATACTTTCTTTGACTAATTACAATTTTTATAATTGACTAATTGACTAATAAATACATATATATGCATGTATGTATATTATTATTATTATTATTATATTTTATAATATATTTGTCATTAAATGTATCTCTTGCCCATTTTATGTTACTTTAGCGTTATTTATATGTGAACGATATTCTTCATCTTGAAATCTCATATCAACAGAAAATGTAAAGACCATATATTCAAGCCTGGTGAAATAGATTGAGTCCTTGTGCCCTCCATATGGTTTAAACAGGCATAATTCAATACTTTAGCACAGACTGTGTAAATGAATTTAAATGTATTTTATTATGTTTCCACTGGGGGGTAAGGCTTTACTGCTTCAGCTAAATTTGTCCGTTATGGCTCTAGACACTTATATGTTCCCCATCAAGTTTTATCACATATAAGGACTGATGATGATGATGATAGCAGCAATGGTGTGAAACTCTATAGAAAAAATACTTTAAAGTTATGACTAGTTTTGAATGAGATGCCACATGTTCCTCTGCAGACTATGACTCAGGGTTGATGAATACGTAATTTTAGAAGGCATTCTGGTAAGCAAATACACAAACCTACCAGAATTCAGCATGTATAATGCATATCATAATCAATTATATATATCAAGAAAAAAGCTGCCTTAAAATAATAATTTAACATACTTGAACAACCAGAACTAACATTTTTGTGCAATTTAATAGCATTTCCCTGGGCATGAGTAGAAAAGTTTACATGTTGGAAAAAGCTGGAAATGTCTGTATATCTATCAGCCTGCTAATCCAAATATGTCATGTTTACTCAAAGGAAAAGTAATATATATAATTTGGCTTCTCTCCTAGAATACTACAGGATTTTGCTGATTTTAACAGGCTCCTTCGGACATTAACATTTAGTATGAAAATATTTAGTTTCAGAGGGAAGAGTTTCTCCATGACTCATATTTTTTTTTAGTTGGATGGGAGTTTTTTATGTGTCATGTTTTAAGAAATCCAACATAGTTACACAATAAATGAATAAATGAATAATAGATGAATAAATAAACTTCAGGTTAATTTCTTATGTCCTGCCAGGGAAACAAATTAATATTTTGTCAAATACATTTACGAATACAAATATACATGAATATGTACAGTAGCACAGACAAAAACACACTGTGGATGAACTGTGGATAACAATAAGTGGTGAATGTTACAGAGTAGAGAAGAAAAAAGGATGCTAAACATATTAGACCAGCGATGGCTTTGTGCAGGGGTGAATTTCAGTGCAACGAGATTTTGTGGTTATTAGGACTTAGGACTATAAGTCTATCTCTCTCTCTCTCTCTCTCTCTCTCTCTCACTCACTCTCACTCGCTCGCTCTGTCTCTCACTCTGTGTGTGTGTGTGTGTGTGTGTGTGTGTGTGTGTGTGTGTGTGTGTGTGTGTGTGTGTGTGTGTGTGTGTGTGTGTGTGTGTGGAGAATGAATGTGACTAGCAGGTCTGTACGGGACTGCAGGTTTACCTGCACGTTCTCTCTTTGTCACTCTTATGGGCTGTTGCCAGAGCTGTCAGGGTAAGTGAAACTCCATGTTGTGCCTGGAGAGATTGGTCTCTAGAGGTCAGTGCAGTTCCACTAGTGACAGCTGCACTCACAGGCCTGCTGTAGAGCCAACATGGCCGCCTAGACACTAGATGAACTTGCAGAGGGATGAGGGGCAAAATAATTAAAGCAAGCATCAAATATGTTTCCATGACAAGCAGTCACATTCACACACAGATAGACAGATACACAAACACACAGAGGAGTACAGCTCTCTAGGGTCCCTGACCTTGTCTCTAGAAATGTTGCTGCGGATGATGTCGTAGAGCTCATGAATGAATGTAAATGAAGGACTGCTGTGTGGTTGATTCAAAGCTCTGAACTGCTGTGTGAATATTACATTTTATATATAATCCGGTTAATATAATGACAATAATTATTTGACTTAATTTTTATTATCGGTTAAAAAAAGATTATTATTATTATTAAATAATCACTAATATAAATATTGCCAATTATCACTACAACAACAACTACTATTACTACTGATTTAAATATTATTATTATTATTATTATTATTATTATTATTATTATTATTATTATTATTATTATTATTAACTGCATGTACCAACTGGATAAATTTGGCAATTTTGAACTAGTGTCTTTTGAGCTAAGAGCACTGTTTGGATATTTCCACCTCTTGTATTTTATTGAAAATTAAAAAGTGTAGCCACTCAATTCCATAGGACTGCACTCTTCCTTTTCTTTCTGGTTTTTAAGATGCATACACATCTTAAACAGGTTTTTAACAGCATATTTTCATCTGCTGTTGAGGTACAAGAGAAGAACAGGGCGAATGCACTTCTACCCATTTAGAGCTCTGGTTTAGTGTAATGTCATTATGTCCAGTTAGTTTTAAAAAGCCCTTTTTTATAAACATTTACAGTGTGGGGCACAAAGGGAGCTGCTGTTCCGCTTGCTCTGTTTGTATTGTGGTTTTGGTCACGTTGGGGTTCAACTGACATGTCTACAGAAAACGGGTGGCAGAAACGTGGCCTGCTCTGCCAAGTTTTAAAATTAGTAACAAATTTAATATGTTCTACACTAGCATCCGCAGAGATTGCAAAAATGCGTTCCTAGTTTGTCGTTGGGACTCCATGAATGACCACAAAGAGGCAGAATCTAAGAGAAATGCATAACAGATGCGAGAGACGCATCAGAATAAAGGAGACCGGCTAGATCTCAGGACCACCAAAAACGTGCTGCTCCTAGTTATCTAAACACTTCCCACTTCACCATTCTCATACTCGTGGTGCAAAATAAATGACAGAACCATACTCACGTTAATGGCATAATAGTGATTTATTGCTCTCATTTTGAGGATTGCTATCCCCATAACTCCTAATACAGAGGGAAATATGTATTTTGTATAATGCACCCCTGCCATAAGGCCTCATGGGCAGTTAAAGCATGGGAAGGAACATATTACTGTCATAAATCTACATCTCTAACCTGCTGCATGAGAAGATATTAGAATTAAGGATGACTGGGAAAAAGAAAAATGAATTTTAGGGAATAGAGTAGACACATTGACATCAGGCCACTAACTTTTATTTAGAGCATTAAAATAGTTTTTTTTATTAATGGTGTTAATATGAATAATAATATTATATCATTTTCGTGCTGCCATCCTTCCTTGCTGTCTAACAGCTTTTTAAGTATGGCCTTTCCCCTCAGCGCTGTGTTTGCCAGTCTTAGAAACATAATTTACTGTTTTAAATATATATTATATATTTATATATGCCTTGAATATGTCAAACTTACATGGGTATTATTTGCTATATACATAACAGGCTTTGCTTGTCATTACTCATGTCATGCCCACAATATTCCCTCCTAAGGTAATCATCATAATCACCAATTTTGGCATCACATTATCAGGAATGACTACCTGTAGAAAGCAGAAGACTGTTTTTCAGAGGTTACCTTGATTGCAGTTTTAACATGAACCAGTAGAGGGAGTGAGCCACTGATTTATTTCCACCATTTTCTCAGAGTGAACAACCTTTGCTGATAACCCCTCATTATGTATGATGCTAAAGAAATGTGTCACTTATTATTTTTGGCCAGCCACATCAAGGGCTCGGGGCTTCTACGAAGAGTCATTTATAATGTAGAAGATAAGTGTGTTCCAATAACCGATTCCTCTCAAACAGCTCATGAGAGCTGATTATATGTGACTTCACATCAGGTCGTAAATATTTGTCAGCCCACCTTTGAAACAGGCAAGCTGTGGCGCTGTCAGCCCGCCCACATGAAAGGGGCGAATGGAAACGTTTAGGGTTGGGAGCCGAATCAGTCATAGCTGGAATGAGATGGCCAATAAAATGCATAATTATGATGCTCTGTCATTGGCCACAGCCCAGAGGGCTTTTTAACT
Source organism: Rhodeus uyekii (assembly GCA_037043235.1). NCBI lineage: Eukaryota > Metazoa > Chordata > Actinopteri > Cypriniformes > Acheilognathidae > Rhodeus > Rhodeus uyekii. The sequence goes on along the minus strand of JAWRVZ010000022.1, from coordinate 985,351 downwards.
GGGGCGAAAAATCCCACACGCACATAATGGGCCTTTTTTTATGATAGTCTAGTCTAAAAGTGAGCTGTGACAATGTGTGGTCTGCATTCAGTGCCCAAGGCTGCTGGAATATGCTGTTTACCTTGCTCGAACAGTATGTAGGCGTGTTGCAACGGCCCCTGTTGATTACACTGTGTTCTGGAATACATGGTTCTAAAGCAGTGTCATAGCTGCCACGCTACCATGGTAACCCTTCACTCTCACCTGCCTCCTTTGGAAGCCTACCTTGCTGTGAGTTGCAAATAATTGTCATGAGTTCATGATAAAGTTTCCAGAGGTTTTATGGAAATGAGGATGTCAAGAACTGTTTTAGAACTTCACAAACTGTTACTTCTGCAGAGAGACAGACTGAATATCATTACTGAATTTGGATTTCTTTAATGGAACAGATTTGCCTTCGTTCTCAGCCTCCCCTAATAATAAACGTTGATGAGTGGTAAAGATGGGCAGATATTCCTCTCTGTCAGAATAATTTGTGTTTGACTACCTTGCAGAGTGTGTCGTTTAAGAGATTCCTCAGAGCTGCAGACCTCTAGCAAAGAAAGTGAAGGAAAGGCATGTGTAGCATTGACCTGCTGGGAACTACCACTGATTAGGCCTAAACTAGCCCAAGTCTGTTCCCTCTAAAGGGTTCCTATCTGTTAGACTCTCACTTGAAAACACTGTAACTAATTACAATGGTGGGATTTTGAGGTCTGATATTTCTAGAATAAAGTTTGGTTTTAGTTCTTTTGGGAAGTTATGTGTGTAATATATTCCAGGGAAGGAAAAAAATCTACATTCTGAGAATATCATCCATAAATTCTTTACTCTCTCACTCAGATTTTTGGCAGCTAAATTAGTGTTAGGGGGTATAAGAGAGAGAGTAGCTTCCTTTCTCTCTTATCACATATTATGTACAGGCATACAGTCACAAAGACACAATATTGTAGAAATGGCAGAAAGTACATTTCTTATCAATTACAGTTCACACACACACACACACACACACACACACACACACACACACACACACACACACACACACACACACACACAGATAGATAGATAGATAGATAAAGACAGTAAAGATGTTTGTTTAAATTGATTAATTATCTATTTCATATAAATGCTGTTCTTTTGACAAAGAATTTTGAAAAAAAAAAAGTGTCATGATTTCAACAAAAATATTAAGTGGCACAACTGTTTTCAACATAGATGATAATAAGAAATGTTACTTGAGCACCAAATCAGCATATTATAATGATTTCTGAAGAATCATGGGATACTGAAGACCAGAGTAATGAAGCTGAAAATTCAACTTTGTGTCACAGGAATAAATTACATTTTAAAATATGAGTTATGTTAGATTATAGCATTTTACTGTATTATTGTTTTCACTCTTTTGCAGTTGGTGAGAATACTTTCTAAACAATTTTGACTAGTTCCAAACTTTGGAATGGTAGTGTATATGCAGTGTTGAGGAAAGTTTTGTTACTATAATAAAAACTATAATTGCATTACTTTGTGACTTTTTATGGAAAGTAATTTAGGTTACATAACTTTTTGCTGGATTGGCTTGCTCTTTTGTAAAACTCAAAAGTCTTTACATTTTGGGCAAATGTAATAATGGAAATGAATAAGCCTCGGGCTGAACGAAATGCAAATTCACACCTGTACAGTAAAGAGTTCAGCAATAAAAATCACACAAATGTAATGTTTAACTAAAGTCACTTTTGCTCATTCATATAATTCATATTCATATACAGCAAAAACATTGGCTTATAAAGTTATATTAAATACATAAAGTAAATTTTGAATATTTAGCGTATTTAATTATAACATGTTTGTATAATATTCTGAGTTTGTTTACAGATCTTATTCAATTAGAGGAAAAATGAATCTGTTTTTGTTCAAGTGAGATTAGTAAATGACTCAATGCTCAAATTTAGTATAGAACTACAATAATCATCATGTTTACTCAGCGCACACATCACCTCACTCACAATCTTTCTCAGTATGCAGACAGGACAGCTGTCAGTCAATAAAGAAGAAAACATAGTAGCCTCTGTTACTTATTTGAAAAACAAATTTTATTGTACATTTAAAAGTAATGGATTACTTGTTACTTGACAAAGCAATCTGATTGTGTAACTCCTGTTTCTTTAAATGTGTTACCTCAAACACTGTGTATGTATATGTGTAAGTATGTTTGTATGCAGGGAGATAAGAGTAGTGCCCATAATATGGAGATGTTACGTTCAATTTGTACGTAAGAAAGGTGAAGGTGAAAGGTGATTAGAAACCCAGGAAGATAACAGCGAAAAAAGGAAGAGGAATTGCTAAACAGACCTGATGACAGAACTTTTTATGAAGTTAATAGGCCTCTTATCTTCTACCTTAGCATGCAAAAAAGGAAAAGAAGAACATTTGGCTCAACTGAGTCAATATATTGGAAGAAGTAATGGACTACAAGTGTAAGATGAGTAGTTCAAGATACAGTTAGTTGAGACCTGTGTTGTATCCTGTACATTAGGCAGGAGTCCATCATTGCAGGACAACGGCTCTCATCCAGGAGAGGGTTAGGTCATTCGGGTTACTCAGAGTGCAAGGGGATGAAAATGCACTGTCCGCACACAAAGCTAGCTTTTCATCAAGCTCTTCGGCCACCAAAAGGACCCCGTAATTATCTTTGACAAAACTCATTAGCAAGGACCTTGTAGCAACATCGGCAACCAGGAATTCCATGAGGAGAGACATGCACAGAAACAAAGCCCTGCACACATTTCAATGCGCCCTTTGACAAAATGTAATGAAGTGTGTTCATTGTCCCCCTCATCAACATTTGAACCCAGAGCCATCATTACTGAGATCCTCTCTATATGCCCTCTGTGGCACTGTGTGGGACACATCAAATGGCACCTTCACTTTACCTCTTTTGTCTGGATTCGGGCAAATTGTTATAGGAGATGTTGTTGTTGATGTTGTTATCCTGGGCTTTATTAGTATGAATTGACCATTGCTTTTCTGTCAGAACGAGTTAGCTGGTTTTACATCACAATCATATGCTCTGTGAGCAAACAGTCTGAGGTGAGAGCGAAAACCTTCCAGAACCTAATTTTCAGTAACCCTTTGTTGACCTTTTACATTTAAATTGTGGTGTTGTCAATTATAATCATGTTCATGTATTTAAATATATCTGTGATTATTGACTACTAGGGCAAGAGCTAAAATAACAGTACCATTTTATGAATTAGTTTAGGTTTATCTGTTCAGCATGGTAAGTTGTGTTTGGGTATGTCCTACTGCTTCAATTTTCTCACAACAAAAGTGTTTTCCTTTGTCTATTTCTTAATGTCAGTCTAAAATATAAGATACAAGAATAATGTCCCAAATATTGTATTACAAATTTAGCATTAATTTCTTTGAATGAATTTATATATTAATAAATTATATATTACACTTTTTTTTTACCACACTGTATGAGCTGACATGTCATGGCTGTATCACAGAAATTATTTAAACTTTTTTTTCCAATTAAAGTTACTTTAAAGAGGTAATTTTGCATGTTTTTCTTAATTGTTTTTATATATCTGCTTCTGAATAAAGGTATATATTTCTTACAATAACTGTGAAATATTCTTATTCTTATGAAAACTTTTTAACATTCTATCTACATAAAGTATTATGCTGTGGTCTGAGAAGGTTTTATTTTGATGAAGTGAAGAGAATGTTTCTGTATAAAACCTTTAAAGTTATGACAGGTAAATCAGTGATACAGTCATTTTACATAAGTCTTGCTCCCACAGTAAACCAAAAAGTATTATGTGGGTTACAGCAGAGCAGCCTTGGTCATTAAAATGTTAATTTTGGTCATAAACACATCAAAATGATCTGATATAGATTTTTTTTGTTTGCCAAATCCCACCTGAGCTTTACATCGTCAGCGAAGAGTAGTAAAAGTTGACTATTTTCCTTGAATTAACATTATAAAGATTAATACTGGCTCACCAGTCCACTTGATCAAAATCTAAACCATTTATGCCACATTTCCATAATCCATAAAATTGATTGCATCTTGCAAGAGTCATTCACAGATCATAAGATGTACACTGACAACCTGAAAGCTATGAAGGTGGAAATAAACTGTGTAATAGACTAACTGTAGAAGATGTTTTACTTTTTTAACAAGTATCAGTTACAGTGTTAAACAGTTTGTATACATGAATACTGATTATTATAGGGTATATTGTTTAGATTTTCCATAATAACGATTTGGTCATCTGAATGTTTTATTAAAACCAAACACACCATGGTGGATTAGTAGGCCAATGGCTGTGTACTCCTTAATCTCAGTTGGAAACATAAAGTCCTTACTGTGACAAATCTGTATGCTTACATTATAATAAACGAAGCTGTCTTTTATATTATGATGCTGCTTTATTGATTTGTCCCGCCGCTCGCCGCAGTGTATACAGGACGCGAGGGCGAGGGATCTGGAAAAGAGCTGAAGTGCAGAAGAAAGACTGTCAACGGGGGATTTGACTGCACACTTGCGGATCATAGCACAATCTAATCCGCAAACACGAGCGCGCGGTCCTGCGCACTTGCTTCGACATGCCATTGAATATTGTTTGTATCTGTAATGAACAACTGATATTTTTAAATTCCATAACCCTCACACAAACCTTTCTACAACACATTTAGGATACTTATTAAGCAGTTTCTCGTAGTGACAGTCCCTAATTTAGGCCCTGCTATTTCCCTATTGTAATCAAAACCTTAACCACACGCATCTTTAGGTTCAAGTGACCAGATTTAGTGCCTAGTTAAAAATGACCCTTAATGACCTAGTCCTTTCGCTTATTTGTTTGTCCTTCTTGTGGTGACGTTTATTTCTTGCGTCTTTATTATTGGAGATTAGCGGAAATCTGTTTTGGATTAGGCCGCTATCGCTACAACAGCCCGTAATTAAACAAGCACTCTGGCAGTGAGATGACATGATGATAGCTAAGACACTGAGTGGTGTTTATTAATATCTATCTATCTATACATCTATCCTCAGATAACATTTTGACCGTTATAAACTGTATATTCTGCGTTATTAGTATAGACCATTATTGTAATGCCATTTACATTCAATGCACTCTGCATAATGCATAGCATGTGTCCCCATGCACCCATCCATTAGACTAATGCGTCTGCAGTCCGAACAACAGCCACGGACCCACAAAATCGGGGATGCGGTTCTTTGAAGGGAATAACACATTGTAGGACACGCAGGACACCTTTTCACTGACACCTTTTTAACGCGAAAGCACATTTTAAGACTTATTCTGCCCTCGTTGGTCTAGATTTAATATGGTGTAAACCTGTTGTAAGACAGGCTCTTAATTGATCTATTAGTTGCAGTATGAGCCTGATGCTTTGTGGCAGGAATCCATGCTATTATTGCCGGCTCCCTCAGGTATAGCGCTACCGCACTAATCCCATTGCACATGCATCATTACCTTCAATAATGTTTGGCAGCTCTTCTTTACAGCTCCCATTTTAATTACCTTTGCTTTAAATATTTAACACACGGCAAACGTCTTTATGCGGCCGGGGCACAAGCTGTGTGGCACTTGTCAATTCAAAATCAGCTTTTGATGATGATATACAGGGAAAGACGGTGCATAATTCACATTATTCTGAATTCACTTTTTCCACCTTAATTACTGCTTTGTCTCTTACAGTGTGAATTTGTGTTGCAGGTCAAATGTTTGATCATGGATATGCAGGACAGACAGCGGGCAAGCCTTTGCTGTTACGCGTTACACAACGGTGTTTTGAATCTTCCAAGTTACTCTCCTCTATGCCAATCTCACTCCTTGCCCCCCCCCCCCCCCCCCCCCCCCCTCTATTTTTTAATCAAAACAGTATTCAGAATATGATTTTGAGAGATTATATTTAGGGAGATTTGTAGATATAGATCTCGCCTGTTGGACAGATTGCTTGGTAGTGGAGATCCTGAGGGATAATCCAAATGATAGTCCGATGACCTTTAATAAAACAAAACTATCATGGACTATAAGAAGGAAAGAATGGCACCTGCATATAGTCGGACCTCTGATGTACAATTTGTACAACTTTTTTCCCCCCAGCAACAAATCTAGTCAGCTTTCAGAATCAAAAAAATAAATAAAAAGACAAATCGTTGAAGGTATGAAATGCAAGCAATCATATTGCCGCATATCGTGTTTGACATGTATTATTATTATTATTTACATTTATTTTAAAACAGTAAGGGCTGGCTCATTATTATAACTATGTGGTATTATGGCCATATCTTTTGGTGACATTTGATCTTTAGACCTTTTCTAATTAAACTCTTATTAACCAAGTTATTTATAGCAATATTATGAGCATCTTTGTGACTGAATGAATAACTCTGCGCCGCAAACAAGTGACATCGACAGTCTGCGCGACCCCTTTTCCAGTTCTCCTACAAATTGACCACATTTCCTTTGAATAGACCTAATACTCTTATTACACGCCATAATCTTTAAATCCGTCCTGAAATAATGTCTCTTTCGACGGCTTAATTTACTGGACTCTGAACAGTAGGTCATCGCTTCAGTCTAGTTTTTATTTTTCTCGCTTGCCTGATTGTTTTTGTTTTTTTTTCCCCTTTGGACTCGAGCTTAATTTTTCTTTCCAAAACAATCTTGATCAACGAGTTATTAGCGTGAAAAATGAAAACTTAAATAGAAATAAGCAAATGCACACTTTTTTAATACGACCACTATTGTTACTCTACGGAAACGGACCGTCTTAACATTATAAGTGAACAAAAATGCTTTTCTTTGTGTTTTTGAGCTAGCTCGACGATTGCTTTGTAAGTTTAATTGGGTGCTTAAAGATCCCCAGGGATGTTAGTTCGAGCAATTGACTGATCAACATCAAAACACTTGATGCGCGTTCATGGTATGGATGCTCCCGCGTGACCTCGTTGTTAACACAAGAACTGCATGACGATGAACCTGCTCGCGCGCACTGGAGACAAAGCTGCATTCATAACCAATTCCTGCCTCGCTCTGAGCCTGAACAGTAACAAAGTGTTTGATGCCAATTCCGATTAAACAATGACAATGAGGAACGGATGTACCCTTTCTTCACACCCTTGCTGAGTCCATTCACGTCGCGTCTGAATTTATGACCTTCCAACAATGTCCCGGCTTCACATATAGAGTCAAGAGGATGAACTGAACACCGCAAAACCGTCTGATTAATTTAGAAACAGCTATCATTCAACAAAAAAGAAGAGGACAATTAGTTCTTATAAAATAGTTTATAAATTACATGACATTTACACACGGTTTCTTGATGTAAACTACCTCAGGAGCACAGTATCTCACCTCATTTATTTTTGATTAGTAAATAAAAGTAAAAAGAATGACTGTAAAGTTTACACCAGCTTCCAAAAAAAAAGTAAATCACATAACATTTCAGTACATAACCACAGAGAAATAAATGTAACACACAACAAAACCTTGAGAAGACTCATGGTAAATAAAGCTGATGGAAAATCAAACAATAAATAGATAAATAGAATTACTAAACTAGATTGCCAATGCAAACATAGGAAATCACAATTTAATCTCGTACACACACAAAACATTGCATAAAGTTATTGACACCATCAAATCATATTGTGCAAAATTATGGCTGCTTCCAGTTTTCACAGTTCCAGAAAGATACTAATCGTGCCACTGTTTCCAGTGTCTGCTGCCATGGGCTTATAGTTCTTCAATGACTCCGTTCCATAGTGCATAATGTAGATCATAAAAATGTCCCAGTGTTTATTGTCATTTCCGCAGTCCTAATTCAGAGAGAGAGAAGGGAAATGTCTAAGTATGAGCCAATATTGGGAAAGTTAGGCTAGGTGAAAATGTCAGTTAATATTGGATAACTGTGTGATGGAATCCTTGTGATGCACAATTATATTTATATCTCATTACCTCAAACCACACACACATACATATACTAAAAAGGAAGGATACGTCATTGTTTTTAGTTATGTGGTATAGCTGAAACAGCCAAAGCAATCCAATCAGTTAGCTGATGGCCTTGCAGCACAAATGTTTACTGTTATCAGAGATGCTTTACTGGCCAGTATGTGTAATGACATTACTTGAATGCAGGCTAGGGGGTGACATATTATGTAATCCTAGATGATTGGATTTCCTTTTTATCTTTAGAAAGAAAGAATAAACTGTAACCAAACAATAGTTGGCCGATAGTACATAAGTTTTATAATGGTGCATTCTAGTCATTATGAGAGGGATAAAACACCCCCATAATGGGTTCAAAATGTACACATGTTAGTGTGTGTGTGTGCGTATTCACTCATGCTCACCTGCCTCACCTCTTCATCACAGGTCTGAATGCAGTGGTCTTGGTATTCTGGATTGTTGGACACGTGTCGCTGAGCTCACTGGCTTCTATCTCTGTCTTTCCTGCACTAGGGAATCCTGTAGTATATATATACACACACACACACAACATGGGTAACTGTCAATAAACAGACTTGGCATGTACACAAATATTTTCTTTATTTTATTTTTAAAATCTATATGAAACTTAGTTAGAAAAAATAAGGTATTTTGAATAAAGCAAATATTATACATGATTTATAATTAATAACCTTATCAAACTTTGTGATTTGTTATTTAGTTCATTTCTAAAGCTCTGTTATGTACCATAAACACAGAAAAGCTGTACCTTCCATTGAGGAGAACTGGCAGGATTCTGTCAGCCCAGGATAGGGTGAAGAGTGAAGTTGAAGGGTCTTGTAGCTTCCGCTACCGTATGCCTTGTGTATCCCCTGCAGTCCTTCTTGGTAAATGCTTTCAGTATTGCTGAGGTTTGTAGGGCCCTGAAGGCCCTTGAGCTCCCCACACTGCACTCCTCCGACTGTGGACCTGACTCCCTGCATCTGACAGTCCATGGGCCCAGTCCGTACATCCCCACCATTCTGTGTACCTAATACAACCCCTGCAACGGCCGTCCGTGCCAGCGACCAGATCCGAGGTTTTTCTGATGACTCAAAGTGAGAGAGTGTCACAGTGTTTATTGACGTGGACTGAGGTGAGGGCTGTTGCTGCTGTTGTTTGGATCCCAAAGGATCCAGGTAATCTGGGTTCAGAGGCCCCAAACTTTTTAGACCACAGGGAAAAGATGGGAAGTTCGAGTGGAGAGGGAGGTCAGGATTACAGTCTCTCTTTGAAGGGGAGGAAGTCGGGAGGTCATCCTGACCTGATTTCTCACAGTCACTGTCCAGCTTGTCACAGTCCTCGTCCTCTATGTCATCCAGATCGCTGAACTGCAGGTCCCGCTCATCCTTACTGTCTTTGGAATCTGTGCAAGACATTTACAAACAACAATCACAGTTTAATACTTTTTATTTACTGATTATTCATTTAATTTATTAGCTGACACGAGTTATGAGGTACCTTTGGTAATGCTGTCTGGGTCATTCTTATTAAGATCTTCCTTTCTGTCATCACCTGCTTTGTTTTTGGGGGACCAGGTCATTTTGTTTTCTTTTTTTAGTCTCCTTCTAGCATTGGCAAACCAGGTAGACACTTGCGTGAGAGTCATTTTGGTGATAATGGCCAGCATGATCTTCTCGCCCTTTGTAGGATATGGATTTTTCCGGTGTTCATAAAGCCATGTTTTAAGAGTGCTTGTTGTCTCACGCGTGGCATTCTTTCTCCGTGTTGACCCATTGAAATCAACTGTCCCATACCTGGATCAAGTTGAAAAGCAGCATCTTTAGAATTTTTGTATTTTCAGCATATTTAAATATGTCGTTTTAGAGGTGGGACAGACGTAAATCTCACCTGTCATACTGGTACTGGCCAAGCGAGTGGTCATATGGATAGTAGGCGGCAGGTTGGGTTATAGTGCCATGAAGACTGCCTGACCCCTCTTTGATTTCATATTGTGGGTTCTAGGGATTCAAAATAAAAACTTTACACTTTAATATGCGATATAGCTTTCATATATTGCTGGTATACTGTACTTGGCAAAATGCATTTATAATTTAGATTGGAAACAGCACTTTTATCTTTTTATCATCCCTAAATAAAATTTGCATGATAAGATATACACACTTTTTTTAGTTTATTTATTCCTTTTTAAACCGAGTAGGCCATATTAAATCAAGCAGAGGACATGCAGTGTAGCTTAATTCATCTGCTTATTTCTTCTGATTATTCACGTTCAACTTATTTCAACAGACAGCTAGACAGCTTGATTCTCTTACCAAGCCCAAATAATCAATAACAAGCCGTGACTTGAATGAGTCAATCGATCGATCGAACGGAGGACCCGCGCTGTATCTGATGAGAGTGTTAAACGTACCAGGCTGGAGTAGATGGCAGAGGTGTCTGCACTGTAGGGAAAGTAGTTGGCGTAGTTCTGCCCGGCTGCCGCCGCCGCCGCTGCGTAGGGAGAGCCGTACATCCCGAGCGCGGCGTTGAGCTCTGTCCGCGTGCTCGCCAGCAGCCGGTTCTCATAGGAGGGACAGCAGAAGGAGGCTGCGGTCTGAGACGCGCTCGACCCTTCCGTCACCGACCTGGAAATCGAATCGCAGCAAGTCGTACTGGGGTTTGCCGAAACGAAGAACTGCGTGAAGAAAATTGTGGATAGACATGTCATTGCATATTTGCGTTACAAAGCATGCGCACAGTTTCCTTAGTAAAACAAAATTAAGGTAAGATTACGCGAGGAAGCTTTGTGTAGAACTGAAACAGATTTTAATTTTATTCTCGGTCATGCGGTTCATTCATAAAGATAAGTCTACTTTCATTTGATTTGATGAAGACTTTATTGTGATTTTAAAAAAAAATCCATAAACATATACTTTAATATATCTCGTGCGCTGCTTTACTTCAACAGTGTTTTGTCAAAGCTGAAAGTAAAACTTTCTGTTAAGTTTTGCGTCAGGGAAAGAAAGTTAACCACCAGCAAGCGCGGATTCTTTTGATAATATTTTTTTTTACATTAAATTAAAACTATAATTGGTTGTATGTCATGATGTCGAAATGATCTATCCGTTATCTGTAACTGTATAATTAGTTTATACACACAGACTGTAAAGGCTACCGGCAAAGGGAGGAGTCTCGCCTTCACTCTGAACAATTACACCGTAAAGGTAATTTACACGTTTACCACAACACGTGAGGTCATTTATAATTCAAATAACCCATTACTATAAATATTGACAAACCCAACGATATCGCCTAACTTTAGTTTAGGACTTACTTAGTGACAGAACAATCTGCTACTGCCTAATGTTAGTTACCGAGTACGAGATCATGACAGAATGTGGAAAAAACAAGCCATGCATGCGCGCTCATTAAGCATATACAGGAGAAAATATCTAGTTTTAATGCTTACCTGAGAAGTTGCATTGTAAGGGTATCCAAACTGAGAGAAAGACATAGCTGCTTCTTTTGTTACCATAAGCAATATTCTTCTCCTGCTGATCGATTGAAACCAAATCTACTTCAAATCCACCGTCTTACACACATTTCCACACTCGGCCTTTCGCTCAATAATAGATGACTGCACTTAACTGGGAAGCACTGAGGATGTTTACGCCAGCCCTAGTTTTATATGTATAAAATAATCCCCTTAAGGAAATGAGAAATTAGAGTTAAGCTTCATCAAGTACAAAAATATTGTTGTTAAACAGCTGTAGAAAGCTTAAAGGATAACGTGAGACTTGCAAGATATGAACTTGTGGTTGTGCTATTATTTGTGCCTCTATAGTTCTTTAGAATTCATCCATGCAAGGGTATCAGTGTGACGTCATTCTAATCCCGGGACGGCGAGGATAGAATGATGTCTTTGCCAATCACGTCATGCTTCGCGCTTTTCTTGAGGTGTGTTTTGCACACCCCTGTCCCTTCTGTTTTTTCCCCTTTCCTTTTTAAACAGAAGTGTATTTTAAGACTTAAGAGCACAAAAAGTATCATCGGATTTGCTAAAAGCAATGAATATACAAGGATGAATATATATATATATATATATATATATATATATATATATATATATATATATATATATATATATATATATATAATACACACATTTGTTTTGATGATGATAATATTATTTGTAAAAATTTATTGTAGCACTTTGATGATTATTTTGGATATCCATGTGAAAATTAGGTTGTAATGCCAAATAACTCTATAACCTGTTAGATATCCGTGCTCTCCTTAATTCCGTCCATGGAAATATTTTAGTCCTGCAACATATTTTCAGGTTTATAAAGGTCATATATCACAATATATCACATCTAGCCTATATAAAAATCTAATAATAACATTTATATTGTATCTATCTTATCTATAGAATGATGTTCTCGATTCCTCTCTGATTATTATTGCTTTTCAGACACTACCCTGATGATGAGCAAATGAACTGAAGAGGGATCTGCAGGACCCTTGCTCGAATCTGTCTGACCGATCAGAGGTCCGACCTGATATTAATTGCGATGATGTTTCCATCTCTCTCTATTAGAGAGAGGGCCAGTCCCGGCAGACGTGAAGAGAACCTCTGGCAGGTCAACAGAAAACTGATTGATGCGTATCTCGGGACCTACGCGACCATTACGAGAAATGCGTAATTGCATCAATTAACAAATGGATATGGCCTTGTTTAACCAGCGAGTTACACCGTGAAAATATGCCTTTGAGGTGAAATTAGACGATCGGAATGGAATGGAAAAGGGAGGGAGAGAGAGAGAGAGAGAGAGAGAGAGAGAGAGAGAGAGAGAGAGAGAGAGAGAAATTAGCCGAATCTCTCAAGTCTAATTATTCGGCAGTAGTGGGAGGCGACGGGAACAGCATTCTAATTGAAGTATGCGTACTTGAAAGGGACGGTAGAAATAACGCTCCCTCACGCGAAATAAGTCTGGATAAAGCTTAATACATGCAGTTTTATTAAATGTTTTAGACAATATAATTAGAATACCCCCCCCCCCCCCCCCCTCTCCCCATGTTTCTATCATGGTGGGAGAATGATTTAGGCCTACATTGTTTTTATTCTGATCTAATTTTATACCCCTGTCCTTAAATCTAACCATCATACATTGAATCATCAGATTACCATTAAGATATTATTTAGCCTATTTATTAACCAGTTTTACTGGTGAAGAAAATCTGATTTCCAACGTGTGGTTACATGTGGTCTTAGTGAAGACAAAACACCCCCGTCTTTATTCTACGACTAAAATTAGACAATATCATCACCCTGTGAAATAATAATTTAATTAACGATTGGATATCTGAAGTGATAGAAAGGAAGCTATAGTAATCATCGTCATTCCTTACGCGCAACAGCACAGCGCCATCGCGTTCATTCCAAGCGCGTATAGCAATCAGCCACGATCTCCTCTTCTCTCATGTTTTAATCGCTTTCAGAGATAATATGAGACGAATAGTTCAATGACCCTTCTTAAAAAGGACGAGAACCCTGTCCACGATGATCTTTTTGCGATTACAAGCTCACTCTTCGAGAGGCGCCAGAGAGCTGCGAGTAAGTGAATGGAGCTGGGGAAGCTGGAAAACAGAGAAGTGTATATAAAAAGGAACATTTAAGCTGATATGATGTATTAAAACTGTCAGTTAAAGGCATTGTTAAAAAAGACGTTCATACAACTTCTGTTTACTCTCTCTCATGTCATTTCCAGACCAAGTTTCTTTCTTCTGATGAGCACAAAATAAGATATATTGAAGAATATTGGTATAGCCAAACCGTTTTGGTGACCATTGGCTTCCATTGTATGGACAAAAGCAATTATATGACTTTGCATCTGTTTTGTGGAAACATGCCTTACTTCATGAACTGAGAGACAACAGGTCGGATGCTACTGTGAAATGGTATATTTTATGTTTTGACAACCCCCCCCCCCCCCCAAAAAAAAAAGTTTGGCCATCAAATGTTATAATTCAATTGTTGTTAAAATCTTTAAAACACACAGACTTGACCCAACAAACACTCACTTGTCTTTAGAATACAGTTTAAATATTGGTTAAATCTATCTTTATCTATACATGGTCACTTCAGTTTGTGATCTAGTTCTCTTTATTAGTTAGCCACGACTTTTGTCTCAATAAACTCCTAATTACTGCTTATAAGTTAGTGCTTAAGTTTAGGTATTGGGTAGGAATAAAGGGTGTAGAATATGGTCATGCAGAAAAGGGCATTAATATGTGCTTTATAAGTACTAATAAACAGCCAATAGTAATATGCATGCTAATAAGCAACTAGTTCGTAATGCGAAATGAGCCCTAAAGTAAAGTCTAGATTACATTTAAAAAAATGTAATCTAGTAGGTTTTGTTGTGTTCACAGTGAAAAATAGGATGTAAAAAAACAACAACCTTAAAACATATTCTATGTCAAAGTTTCTTGATGCTTGAAAAACCGTTACAAAACTGTTAAAGAAAACATGCAGTTGGACTGGGATGGTCAGAATATCCTATGTGATAGTTTACTGTAGTTTCTCTAAAACCTTTTGCAAGGGCATCTATGATAGCCCAAGTGCATATTGGGAACCTCATCCATAATGCATGTAGAGCTGCGCGTGCTGATCAGTACTGGGGTGTGGAGGGGTGTCGTAAGATAAATCAGCCTTAATTGAAGAGGTACAAGAGCACACTGACCAGTGCTACACACCTACGTTGAAAGTGGATAGGTGGATGGAAGTATGGATAGTTTTAAGATTTTCCAAACTTTGAATTATAGCATTCTCTTTGACAAGGGAATTTGAAATTTGAGTGGTCTCTTCATTTACCTTTGTGTGTGTTTGTGTGTGTGTATGTGTGTGTGTGTGTGTGTGCGCGTGTCTGGGCCTCTGTTAGCCTTGCATAGGGATTATGGAGGCTCAAAGCCTCACAGCAGAAAGGTTAAACCAACAGCCAGATTCACCTTCTCATTTAATACATTTCTCAGGCTGCTTTAATGAATTTCACAAAGCTTTTCTGCTTTTTCATAAGACAGATCAGAGCTTTTTTTATGAAATAATAATAAGGCACTGCTCAGAGAGGGGCAGAGTGAAGGGGAGGGGACACTCAGGATCGAAGCAGAGTGATATCTCATTAAACAAGTCTGATATTCCTGATATATTCAGATGAATCCCAGACATACGAGATCCTGAATTATTGCTCACTGTCTCTCCTTGCCTCTTTCCTGGCCAGGTATTAACACTGGTAAATTATCCAAAAAATGAAAAGAAAGTAATAAATATTCTAATGAGAAGCCCTCAAATTATAATGGATGTGGCCATAACAGTGCCCAGCAAAATCCAAAACAAACTTCATCTAAGCAGATGGATAAATTGACCAGTGAGGGAGACTTTATTCTTCAATTATCTTCTTCTGCTAGAGAGGTAATAAAGTTATCAATCCAGCTATGTTAATAAAAGCTTTGCATTTCATGCAATCAAGTTGGAATTGCATCGATGTCTGTTCCTCAATGTCAAGTTTGAAGTCATATAATTGCTCTATTTACTGTAAGTAATGATTCCATTATTTACATGATTACTGATTAAGTATATGCCTAAACCACCTAGCTAGTTTTATGAAGTATAAGCAGATTTTAAATTAAGGTTGTTATTATGAAGAGGCAACAAAATCTACATATATTTAAATGATATTAATTGATAGGTTTTAGATAAAAACTTGTGGTGGCAAACAGAAGACATTAAACACTAATTTTGGAGATTTGAAAGTGTCCCTGGATGAATGTATGGGTGCATTATAGTTTATAATGTACATTTAGGTTTATTCTTTACTGTTTTCTTGAGTTTGTGTAAACAGGGCTGTTTAGCTGGCAGCACCTCTGAGTGCTCCAATGTAATTTAATCAGTGTTTCTGTGCTGTCAGGGATTTGTTACTTGTTACACAGATTTAACTGGCAGATACTTGGATGACTCAGCCAACGTCTCTGTGTATTTCTAAAAAGGCCCTCTAGTGAGTTTGTTGAATCTGTTGCATATGCATGTGCACATGTATGCATGCTGAATTCATACTATATATACCATAGGTAATATATATATATATATATATATATATATATATATATATATATATATACACATGTAAATCTAAATATATTTTATGTAAGGCTCTAGTGTGTAATCAAAGTGAAAGTAGAACACAGAAAAGGTATTTTGAAGAATATATATAATTGTTTATATGCTAATTTGGTGTTTAAGAAACATTTATTATCATTGTTGAAAACTGCTGCTTTGCTAAAAATTTATTTCAGATAAAGATCTTTCTAACACTTTATTTGTCGTTACTCTCACTTTTGATTCATTTACTGTATCCTTGCTGAATACGGTAAATGTATTAATTCATAATACTCATTATTCATAATGAAAAAAATCGTACTTGCCTTGAACTGGAATGACGTGACAGTGCTTAAATGATGACAGAATTAATTAATTAATTAATGTTCTTATTTTAATGGTACATGTGCTCACACGCAATGCTCAGAGTATGACAACTGGTGAAAGATGTTCAAAACACACACATACTAAATCTGTTCATTTTGCCAGTAAACTGTGGGGACAAGTAAGTCCAGTATTACTTTAGTGTCTCAGTAATTATAACCCTTCATCTTGATCTGCATTGACAACAACATCTGCAACATCTTGTGTGGTTCTAAAACTTCTGTAGCTCTGTAGTCATCCTCTCCTCTGTGAACCCTCTCTCTTCCTCTCCTTCTCTCTCTCTTCTAACCATGCTTGTGTCCCCATGGAAAAGGTCCCATCTGCAAATATTTGTGGGTGCTTAACCAAATGCTGGTGCCAGGTCATACAAATAGCCATGCGTGGTGTTTGTTTGCATAAACACTTCTGATGGGGGGTGTACAGTACAGTTCATTGCCAGGTCCCAGTCTCCATATCTTGGATCTGGATTCTGAAGACTGTATTGCTTTTGGTGTGCAGGGCAGGATAGCAGATTATGTCTAATTTTTTTGCGAACATTAAAGTAATCCCGGCTGTTGTGATGTCAAATTTACTTTTCCACTTACCATTACTTCAAAGCCTCGTCTTGGTACCATGCAGTATTAGTCAGGAGAAGTCCAACTAATTGAGAAGTTTTCTTTCACTTTTGATTTTACTCCTCGATTGAAAGAATGCCAGAAGTGGGAAAATGTTGAGCCGTGTAGGGCGGGAGAATTAAAGATTATGTTACATGTACAGGCAAAAATGAACATTAATTTATCCCGTATTATGACCGCACATTTTAGTTTCAGGTTTTCATCGCAGGGATTTAGGAGCAACTGAAAGTGACCAATTGGTAGTCATCATCACGTAACTGTTGTTATTCTGTAGGTTTAAGAAAATTGACCTGACTGCTTTTATCTACATGCGAGAGTGTGCCGCTGTGGAGGTAAGTGGGACCAGACAGAGGCTGTTGAAGCCCGCTCACATGCCCACGGACAAAGCAGACTCTCCTGCAATGACAGTTCAATTGCTGAGGCCTCTGGTCCTCATTTGCAGGCCAGGCACTGGAGAGGTTTTTCTTCTCCATGCTTGCTCTCAAACGCAAGCCAGATGGTTCTAAAATATTTCCTCCACACGTTTTATTTTCATCTTTCCTGTCTAGCCTTGTTGTGTCAGTTCTTAATGGTGCTTTATTTCTGATGCGAGCAATGTCCTCAACCAAGTACATTTATTTTATTTTAATTCTTTGTCCTAAACTACCATTTCTAGTTGTTTCTTTCTCTTTTCTATGGGCAAACGTTGTTTACGAAGCTATTTTATCTGTGAGTAAAAATGATTTGTGATTGGCAAGAGAAGATAAAAGACTTATCAATATAACCTGTTGCTTTTGGCAAAAAAAGCTGTTGTTTTATGATGGTGGACATGATGTTGTTTTATTCTAGACACAATTGGATTCACTTCACTTTCATGTAACACCCTAGGAATGTAACCCCATACTCATTTTAGAGTGTTGTGGATTTTCATTTCCAGGACACTTTTTCAGTGGAGTGCCATTCAGACATGGCTATTTAACTTAATTTCTTCACTCAGATCACATGCATTATGTACCTCCAGAACCGACCAAGGTTATTTTGCCCAAACTGGAATCTGGATTTCACTATACCAAGCCTATTGGGGGAAAAATCCCTTTGTAGAACTTAAAAGCAGATGTTACATAGCTGCCAACATCAAACACTCTTGTTAACTGTACAGAAAGTGAAATTAAATACCTTTGATTGCTGAAGTAGCTGGTTATTGTAAACTAGTTCTCAACATGGCTCTTACATAGCCCTTGACCTTGGCTTGGCTGCACATGCCTCATCAAATTTCAAAACCAACTGCAGCGTTTCATTTTTGCTGCTAATTCCTGATTAGCAGATTGTCAAGCTTACTTTGGGGACTGAGAACTTGGAACAACCCTTATAAGTGTTTCCTTTATTGTTTTAGAGTCAGCTTCTCTAAGTAAATACAGATTCATGAGTGTTTTGATGCTTGAAATGCAATATAGGGCTTTTAAGATTTTTGCCGGCCCAGCAATTTCCTCTGACATATGGAGATCAGGTTCAATTGTTCTAGTCAACCATCTATCTTAAGAAACGTGTGCAGAAATGTTGGTAGTTATAATATTTACTTTTTTTTCACCAAACACTTTAGTTTTAATCTTTTAATTCAATCAAATAAATCCTTACAACATCACTTGTGTGTGTGGTTTAAAGTTGCTAGATCTAACGAGTCGTAACTGACAGAAATAACCGTAATTTTGGTGATAGCAGTCAAATTTATCACTGGAAACAATCAATAGGCCTTTATCAAAGTCTGTGTGTTGTCATCACATCCTGATCCAAGTAGTGTAAAGAAATTTATTTCCCTTTCATGGGAACTCGAGCTGCGTCAAAGCGCTTGGGGAATACCTTGACGATAGTCTCGTGAAGCACTGTGAAACAACAATGCGAGTGAATGCATGCAGCGAGTTGGTGACATCATGACCAGGCCATAAAAGGGGCACCGGAAACCGGAACCGGCAGCTTTGAGTGTCTTCAGCGTGCTGTGTCGCTTGTGTTCTGTTGCTGGTGTGCACATTCTTCCCTAGTCTAGTTTAAAAGAAAAGGGACCTCTTTCTTTATATTTGGCGAACAAGCTTTAAGCTGTCTGTTTTCTCTGCCCGTGATTAATGTTACGGGTAATGATACAAACAATCTGTGCTTCGCTTGTTCGGAGCGGAGCGCATTCTGTCAGCGCTCGAGAGCGCTCTTTGCGTTCGCTCTGCTCCCGCTGTGCGGTCTTTTACTAAGCCGCTCAGTAACGCGTTTCCTCAGGGATCTGGTCCCGCTGCAGCTGAGGCTCAGCGACAATCTGTACCTGGGGAGCCGCGTCGGATCCGTCAGCGGGGGTTGAGATGGGCTCCGCCCTATCTCAGCCTTTTCCTTGCGGATCCGGTCTCTGTCATGCTTCGAAAGCACGCTGTTTGGAGCGTTTACTTCCGATCAGGAAGAGGCAGACTGACGCTGCAACAATCCAGCTCTGAGGAGTTGGACCTGCTAGTGTCAAGGCTGGAGAGGGAGTTTCGCCATCTCCCTCTCTAGTCTATGAGGAGCATGTCGAGGTTGTGAATTGAACTGTCTCACAGCCAATATTAAATATGGCTGCTGAGACTAGGGACTTAATCCTATAAATGCTTGGATTAATTTTCCTGTACGATTCCATCCCAGCGTCAGCAAAATCCCCCGGCGCTGCCCACAAATCCATACGGGTCACTTTTCTCGTGGGCAGAGCAGTTTCTGCGGAACAGAGGCGATCTTTCCCAGCTCCCGTCCAGAGTGGCGTGGATCTGGTGGAGTCGCTCCCTCCGAGGATTATTCAAGAGCCTTCAACCCAGGCGTTCCCTTAGAATCTGGGCCCTGTGGTGGACGCTCTTCAGGGACCAGATATCAGCCTCGTGGGTGCTGGTTCCCTTCATGAGATTCTCGCTGTGTAATGATGCCGCCAGATATCTCTCATGGGGTCCTCCACATAATATCATCATCTATGGTATGGGGCCATAGGAATGTTTCCCTCTCAGTTAGAGGTTCCGTCTGTACAGCCTTCTCTTCTTTGTTCCATATGGATGAGAGTTGGTGCGGCCCTGTGAGTTTAGCGCCTTCTTCGGAAGACGTGCTCTCCCACAGCTGTCCATCCACAAAGCACTGCAGGTTCGCCTCTGGGGGGAAGACGTACCTGTTTGAAGACTTCCTCTTGGCCTAGCTCTGTCACCCTCACTTTTGCTTGGACACAACGCGTTCTAAGAACTCCCTTGGCGACTGGCCTCCCCAGTCACCGGGCTAGCGGTTTGACGTTGAGATGTCGTTCCTGCTCTCCTAAGGTTGGGGGTTGAGGCTGAGCATAGAGGAGTGGCTCCTCCGGGCAGTTTAGTGCTAGCATGGTTCCCCCGTTGCGCACTTTTGCCTTTCTTCAGCCATCAGGGCTTATAAAAGGCCAAGCACCCACTGCTAGCACTCGCAGAGTGTCCCCTCTGCTAGTTGGCTATGAGAAGAGGTCCTGACACTGATTGTATCCGACCTCACTTTGGCGATTCCCCTCAGTCTCCGCCTCAGAGTGGATTGTTTAGGGGGTCGCCCCTCCCAGACTGTCATTACCCGTTACCATCCCTTAACACAGAGATTCGGGACGACACTCTCAAGCTCAGCCCTTGGGCATGGGGCTTGGCGCCCCCTCTGCTAGCAGGCTATGAGCAGAGGTCCTGGCACCAACCTCACTTTGGGGATTCCCCTCGGTCTCCGCCTCCGAGCGACCCGTTTAGGGGTTGCCCCTCCTAGTGGTGTCTAGCAGGTTCCTAGACTCTAGGACCCGTGCTGGTGCTTCGTTTTCAATGCTTCGGCTTTTGACGGATGCACCGCTACCAGCCCTTAAAACCGGATGGTCGGGCCGACGCTTCCAAGCCTCCGGCATGGGGTTGGATCTCCCGTCAGAGAGTCTCGGATAGTGTATTTACACTTACCAGAGGTCTCCCTTTGAGTTCTGACAACTTGGCCTTCTGCTTGTTGTCCATAATCTGGCAACATTGCAGAGGTCGCCTGTCAGTTGGGAGTAGGCATCCTGTCGAGGCAGGCACCTTGGGTACTGGGGCTCCCTCAGTTCTCTGAGGGTTTCTCCTCCTCTTCCAGACCTCTTCCTCTTCCTCTTTTGCTGGTTTCGAGGTTTGGACATGGCCGAGGCTACATCTGTATTTGTATTTGTATACATCTGAATACATCTGTATTCCGGTCAGAGAATCAGGAATGGAGAAGTGATTCTTGGTAATGAGGCATTTATTTAATTCCAGTATATGCAGGTATGCAGCTGTAATATTGTATGGGTGTGCGTGTGCGCGGTCTACAAAGGAAATGAAGAGAAATTATTTACAACATTAGTCTCATTGAATACACAAATGAGTAATAAACAGAGTCAGTCGACAGAGATGCAGCATCACACTAAATAATACACTGCCGTAAACAATAATATAAACAAACACTTGCGCTGTATCGGAGCAACACTAACGCGTCTGGTAATGACTCAGCAGATTAGTTCGGCAAATTACGGCCAAACAAACCGTAAAACACGAACAATATAAACATTGGAGATTACCAATGATCTTCACGGCACCTATTCGCAAATATATAATCTACATATGTACTTATAGGTAGTGCATGAACGCACGCATGGCATGGCACATAGTCAGCAACATAAAGATGAACAGTCATCGAATACTGGTGTGCGTCACTAATAACGGGACACCAACAACAACAACCAAATATTGGTTCCTAGGACAGGCTTTCTGACAGTGCTGGTCTCGCAACTGAGGTTTCCAAGACTGCTTGCCCCTCCAGAGGCTTCACCACAAGGAAACCGTGTACCCCTTCAGCTGTATCCTGCGGGACAGCGTTGCTCACTGAGGTGGCGTTGGTATAGCGCTCCCCCAGCGCTCTGATGCAGCTCGAGTTCCCATGAAAGGGAACGTCTCGGTTACGTATGTAACCTTGGTTCCCTGAAGAGGAACGAGACGCTGCGTCTCAGCCTCAGCTCCTTGCGCCTCCGAGCCCGCTTCAGACACTCGTCTAAGCTGCCGGTTACGGTTTCCGGTGCCCCTTTTATGCCCCTTTCATGACGTCACTGACCCGCTACATACATTCACACGCATTGTTGTTTCACAGTGTTTCACAAGACTATCGTCAAGGTATTCCCCTAGTGCTTTGACGCAGCTTCTTGTTCCCCTTCAGGGAACCAAGGTTACATACGTAACAGAGACGTTTTACGGTACTGTCAATGAACGAAAGTACGTTTTGAGAAGAAATTTAGTTGAACTTAACAATAAATGTCACTACTTAAAACTGCTTTTGTTGTTCTGTATATTTTTTCCACAGTATAATGCTAAACAATCATTACAGACGATATGACTCGTTTACAATGATCAAACCAGTTACTTTTGAATAATCGTCTATGAGCTGGAAATATTCCTTTATTTAAAATTGGAAGCGCAGGTGAGTACATCTGCAAGACATTTCTGCCTGAATATTTTTTTGCCACATGCCAGCTGCAAGGCCATCAGCCATGTAATACTGGAAAACTGGAACTCTCTCTTGTATAATTAGCATTCATACCCGAGATGCATTATTCCGAGTAGTTTCTGAGATGCCCCACGCTGAGCAGTTCACACCTCACCTTAACTCTCTTCATGACCAGAGGGTTCCCCTTTTTCAATCCTTCACCTAAAACGCACTCAAAATCATTGCAATTCTAAGAATGTGCCATTAGTGACCATACATGTTTGGTATTGTTTGAATTGTTTCAGTGCGACTGGTACGAAGTTCTCATTCCCACAGAAGTAAACCGAAAGGTGATAAAGGTTGAAGAGTTTAGAGATGTTTTGCCTACTGTGGTGGGTGTGCCTCTCCCAGGGTCTTTCATGCAAATTACCTTCTGTTCTCAGTAACCAAATTTCCATTGTTAGCTCATGTTTCTATTTGAAATATGTTTCTCTCCCGGTCGGTATTTAAAGCAATGCTTCAAGAGTCTCAGAGCGACTGGTAGTCAGAACAGCCCGTAAAGCTAAGTGTCTTTCAGATACTCCGCATTATGTATTTTTCTAAAGTCAGGTATTCACCTTTTACTCTATTTCTCAATGTTTTGTAATGATTATCTTTGAATTGATTATGTTATTGGCATGATGTATTTCCCTGACAAATTATATTTGAATTTATTCTGATTTACTCTGAAATTATGAATTAATTAATCTATTAATTAAGTTGATTACATTGCATCCATTGTTACCGCAAATATGTGTCCAGGGTTAAGCACAAACTGGATCTCAAGATAGATGGAGCATGGGGCACATCAGGTGAGAGTCTAGATTTCTGACTAACTGCTCGACTTTAGTAAAGTTGTTAAGTCGCATTTTCTATAGGGGGCTGGATAAAAAAGCTATTACAATAATAGCAAGCATGGGCAGCATTATTTAATGGTTCTGGCCATAACCTCTGATTATTGAACTAAGTTGTTATATAGGTGACTATTGGGACTAAGCGGAACTATTATTTAAATCATGGTAAGCATGCGCAACCTCTGCCTAATGATCGGACTTGAGAGTTTGTGACCGTGATAGCCGCGTAAAAGAATGGTCGGTGCGAGACTTTGAGCGACACTGGTACCCAAATGAGTGCAATAAGAGTAAAGAAAATAGAATAATCAAGTTTCTACTAGATAAATTATCATATAAATGACAAATAACCAATTGGTATTACAACCTAATTTTGCGGTCATGACAAAAAGGAAGTCAGGTAAAGAATAAATGGGAGTCAAACTACTTTACCACACTGAAAAGACTGAATGCGCAGTGATCCTTCACCCGCTCACCGATTAGATGGGCCTTACATCTGAGAGCCACCCTTCCCTGATGCTTTGCTCTTTTAACCCGGGATCATCTCGAGGTGGTGGAGCAGCAGCGGCAGTCTCCCTACTGCCCCCTCTAGCCAGCCCTAGGATCCATTTGTCTTTGAGGGCATTTTTCAGTTTGGAGCATCTGACTTCAAGAGATTTCATAAGACGTTGAATTGATGCTCCAGTGAAGCCCCTGGACCCAACATCTATCGGGAATGTTAGTCCTCTCTAATCAGCTTGTGAGCATAAAATCTGGCCGAAGAAAGGTTATGATGATCTCTAGAGGGAAATTCAACTGCCGTTCATCAACACTCATTTTCCACTGAGCTCCAGAAGAGAGGAGGGACCATGGCCCCTCTTGAACTTTCCTGGGAGAAAGCTTTTTGTTCAACCCGTCAGTTAGTTGAGACGCCAAATAAATGTATTATTTCCATGTATTTGTCAGATAGCTCAGCAGTATCCAAGACATCCAAGACATCAATAGACATGTAGACATGCATCCAAGACATCAGTAATATGAACACAATAAGTGTCACATGTCTGTCGTGTCTCTGTTTACTTCCTGGTTCCGCCCGTGATCTCCCAGTATCTTTCCACTCACCGGTTGTGTCATCAATCACCTCATCGATCTTGTCAGCTGTGTCTTGTTCCCTCATCAGCCCTTGTGTATGTCCAACTTGTGTTTTCTTAAGTCTTAGTCAGTTGTTGTTCGTAGTATGTTGTGGTCTCCTCATTCCCATTCCCATTCTCCTTATACTTATAGATGATATTATTTTGCACAATAAGTGCATTTTTGTTTGCATATTTAAAGTGTTTGTTTTGAGTTTTTATTATTAATTTTAGTTTCTCTTCTGCCTCGGTGCCTTCGTCATCCCCCCGACACACCATCACATTAAGCACATTTTACTTTATTATATTTAAAATATAAATAAATAAGAACATAGTAGTTAGATAGAAAATTTAAAGTGTGACCCAAATTTCATGCAGTAAACACTTTTCATGCAGCATTCCGACAAGTCTTATGAAACCACATAAGGGTGAGCAAATGATGACAGAAATACCTTTAAGTGAAGGTTTTACAATGCATTTAATGTTCTACATCATTTTAATTAATTCAATTCATTTAATTATTCTTCCATGATTTTTTATTTTAATTATAGTTCCCTATAGTTACTTCAATTTAATTTGGAATTTAACATGCATTCTCATAAAAAAAAAGAACCTCAGTGTAAACCTAAACTTAAAATTAAACCTAAAGTATTAAACCTCAGTGTCACTGTTTATCTGATTGTTTCTGTTTGCCTAAACTAAATGCCCTCTCAGGCATTACAGAAAAAAACATTATATTGCATATATATATATATATATATATATATATATATATATATATATATATATATATATATATATATTTCCGGTGCAAAATACTAGACTTTAATGTTTGAAGACCATTTATTTAAAGCAGGCATGGCATTATGGTATAAGTTATAATGCCTAATGGTAAAATGGAGTATGGAGTAATGCTTAATTTTTGTAATATTAACTGCACCTATATTTACATAGCGCTTTTTACAGTAGAGATAGTTTCAAAGCAGCTTTACAGAAATGATATGAAAATCATACAACAGTTTGTTTTGGCTGTAGAGCAGCTCTAAAAGGGCAGGTCAATGAATAATATTGATGGATATTAAGTGTAAAGTGTCCCCTTATAAGAGCAAAGATTAATAATAAAAAACCTTTTTTTCTAAAACAAATTGTACTAGCAGTCACAGATATGAATGAAAATAAATGAAAGAACTGGAAGAATAATTTGCACCTTGTCAAAAACATAACTCACCATCAACACCAGAAGATGGAACAAGTAGATTTATTTTGGTTTGGTATTCTTCGCAGTGCTGACCACAGGGTTTCATCTAGTGATTGCAGGGAGAAGATTCAATTTGAAATCCTATTATATCTACAGTATCTGGTGTGCAGTGTGTGGTTCTCTGTCTGGTTGGGGAGTAAGAATTTGGGCCCACAGAGGAGAGGCAGAGGATGAATAAGTGAAGAGTCGAGCTATAGCAGAGATGTAAAGATTTTCTTAGAGGACTGCGTTTCAAATCTCAGATTATTGAGTAGCTCTTTGTTTGACGGACTGACACCCCAAATGAATGCTCTCAATCCCATACAGTGAATATTTTACACCTTGGTGGATTGCTTAAAACTCATCCAACCTCAGAAAATAGAGAGAGAGAGTAAGAAAGAGCGTAAATTCTCAATACTTTTTAATTCATCAAAGCACCTTCTAAATGAGGAGCTCAGTTAAACTTTCATACCCCACGAACAAGGCAAACAGCAGAGACAAGTTTCTCCTCAATCTTTGGTATACCCTTCTGAGATTCATTAGGTTTTGAAGGCACGGGCTGAAAGGGGTAAGAGGTAAAAAATAGAGTGAACAGAAGAGAGAGAAATAAAAAATGATGACCGTTGCATCTTTTGACAGATGGTAAGGTAACACCATTATTTCCTAAGATTCTTGTCATTTACTGTCTGATTCTTAGATTTTGTGAGCTCTCACTTTTTCCATGCACATGGTTGTTTTTTAAATTCTTTGCACTCTCCTCCAAGGCCTGTCAGTTCCACCTCGAGCAGACTGTCTGTTAATTTCCTTTCTCCAAACATGTTTTAATGCTGATTGTATAATTACATCAATCCATTGTTTGGGAAGTCTTGGAACATAATTTGGTTAATTCAGATAGGTATTTTAAAGATTTTTTTTTTTTTTTTTTTAAATCAGCCATCTATGGAATATTGTTTCCACCTATAAAGTCCAAATAAAAAAGTATGTTTATGAGATTCTTTTAAAAATAAGAAAGAACAATCACATTACGAGGTAATAAAAAGCATGAGATATTAAGTCACAATTATTACAATTCCTGTAGCTTGAATCATGGTTTAAATGGCAGAGAATGCATCAAATGTATATATTATACCTTGAATGCAGTGTAAGTTGCCAGGATAAAAGCATCAGCCAAATGTATAAAACCACAGTGTAAATGTAAACGTTTGAGAAAAAAAGCCACATTGTGAGATATAAAATTGCCAAATAATTTTTCGGATAAAAAGCCACAAGTATGAGGTATTAAGTCAATTTTGAGATACTAAATCATAAGAGGAAAAAATGTTACAGTTATGAAATAAAAAGTCACATTGTGCCAACATGAGAATTTAAAGACACATTCCAACGGTTTCACAGACAAGGCTAAAGCACAGTCCAATAATAAAATTCATGTTTGAGCTGCCTTAACTGAAAGCAACTTTTGACATATCTTAAAATATGTTAGTGTGATTGTTTTGTCTCAAGATGGACACCAGTAATGTGTTTTCCCCTAAGGCATGTTTACTTAAATGTCCTAATTGAACTAAGGCCTAATTCTGGCTTAATTTAACCCCTGTCTGTGGAACCAGGTCATAGTGTGATATAAAGTCACAATGACCTTCTTTTTTCAGTTCTGAGTAGGTTATTCTCTTCTCTAATCATGTGTATTGGCTGAATTCTATACACTTTGTCTAACTCTAGCAAACGAGATCATGTACTTGAAAGGAGGAGCCTTATCTAACCGGTTACAGGAAAAGGTTATATCCTAACAAACAAATCTGAAAAATAAGTACCGGTAAGATAAAAATGTGGTTGTTAAACACAGGCACAAGATAGTCCCATCTTACTTTAGGAAGCCCCCACCCCTTTTTCCTCTTTTCTCGGTCGCTCTTCTTGTCACATTTCCTGCTGCTGTCTGAGTGTGAGTGGGGCGCAAGGGTCAGGTAGCTCAGTTCCGTGATAACCCCTCATAAGAGCCGCCAGCACGGCTGACACTCACCATATGGCCCTCTGACCCTGTCTCCTTGGGAACAGGACAAGGCACAGGAAGGAGAACACTACTGGAGAGATTTGTACTCTGTGGAAACGGATGGAAAAGAAATGTATGGATAACTTGGAAAAACTGGGAACATGACGATAAGCACTTTCAGAAAGCAACATGGATTGTGTTAATGTAGTTCACAACTGAATGCTTGTTGACTGATGATAAGGACTTTAAACACGGCTACTCAAGGCTGCTATTTGCAAGTGCACGGAGCTAATGATGTTCATTGTGGGAATTAGTCTTTTATCTTTTGAATTGTAATCAATAGTTGCACACGTGCACAAATGCGCATGTGTATGGACTATCCTGACGGTTCCCTGGGGTTGAGGGCATAAGGAGGGGAATGTGCAGTCTGGCCTTATTAGAATGCTCCATGTGTGATGAGAAGAGAGGAGCAGCAGCTTTCCCAATGCAGACCCCACGTCACACGCAAGTAGCACCGCTAGACAGGGGCCACTGCCCCCTAACCCCCCCTTCCTCTTGGGAGATAGTCCAGGTCTGCTTTCTGTCACGGTGTCTTCCACACCACACCCCAGGGGGCCGCGCCGTGTGGGAACCCAGTGTTTTAAACCCTGTCGGTCTGTGAGGGAAACCGAGGGAGGAGAGAGTGATATTTCCCCTGAATCAGAGACTCTTTCCTTTTTGTCAGTTTGCCATTGTCTATGTCAGCCTTCTCTGGTATGTGCCTCATCTCCCTCTTTTCCTCAGATCAATAGTGTTAATTGGTCTGCTCTGTCAGTCCTGCATTGATTGTGACCACTAATAAAAGAGATATCGATTGGCAGTTTGTTTAACATTGGCCTGCGCACTGCGCACTGGCCTCTAATGCTATTCCTACAGCAACCTTTTCCTGTTTCCAGCACTTCTTAACGTCATAAATTATGCTGGTCGATTAGGCATTTTTTTTGTGTTTTTTTGTGTGTGTGTGTGTGTGTGTGTGTGTGTGTGTGTTTTTTTTTAAAAATAGATTTAAAAAAATAGATTACTTGGATAATAGCCTATATTTTTATATCAGGATTTTTCTTTTCTAAAATATTTGTATATACACTGTAATCTATGTAATTACAGGTTTGTTATTTGGTTAATTGTAAGTGACATTTCCATATACAGTAACACATGTAAATTGTTTTAACATTGCATTATATAAAAAATATGAATTACTTTATAATTTATGGTGAAAAATAGTGACATATTATTACATTTTATTTCATTATGTTTGGTTTTTATGTATGTTAGGGTGTTGCATTCTCTGTTAATTAGTTGACGTTGCATTATTTGAGTCAGGTGTGTTACCCTGATGGTGTTTTGTCTTTGTATGACACTGTACATTAAGGCTTACAAACAGTGTTAGGTGCTTCTACATCAGTGTTATTCACTTGTCATTTACTTCTGATTTTAGGTTTTGGTTTAAGGCATATAGGGCAAAGATAACATTTTCGGACAGGAATATTGTTCCAGGATCAGCAAAAAAATGTTGATCCAGGAACATGCCTTACTTGGCAAATCACGTTGACCATGCACCATCACGAGCATTGGCCTTGTTTTACAGAGAGGCCACTTACGATGAATTCATGTGGTTTTCTATTGTTCCACCTCTACAATAGCTACTCAATTGGTGTACCTCTATTATTAGTGCTTTTAAAGGTAAAAATCAGATTTTGGTAGTTCAAGTAGATTGATAAACTAACATTGACAAACTAACAAATATATGCTTATAAGTTGTAAAATATACAGGCACCAATAAGCCATTATATAATATGTACTAACGTTAATTTATACTTTATGAGGGCATGGTGAAAGTGAAAGTCCTCTGTGTGTCCCCTGTGAGTGTGTGAGGACTTCAGAAACAGTCTTAAGTACTGTACTTCATAGATTTAATTATCTCCATTAACTATTCAGTGATCAATAGAGTTAGTTTTATCCAATCGATAGGTGCCCAACCACCAGAAGGACAATGTGCATAAGTTAATATTTGCATTTGAAAGTGGCTGATGTCACATGCCCCATTGGAAATCCATAGCGTTTTGTGCAGCTGTATCTTATGTGTCTGTGTTTATGGCTGGCCGCTATTGATTTAGCCCACTGTATTTACTGCCGGGACGGTGCCGTAGGTTTTAATTGTCAGAATGTTTTAGACCCATCACATATTCTCTGCTCCTCTTACCTCACACCTCTGTCATTTACGTCCTTTCGGTTTCTCTCACTTCTGCCAATTTCTGCATCCCTCTTCCTATGTCTTTCAAATCCCTGTGTTACGGAGACAGTGATTTCCAAGCAGAATCCTCTTAATTTGCTTTGTGCGTGTGTCAGTGTGCTTATGAGGAAGAGAATTTGTGAGTTTATTTGAAAGGATATCTCTATGAACCCCAGGGAACAGCTCCAGTCACTTTTAGGCGTGTACAGCTGCTTATTGAGGCCTCTTCCCGATGGATTTCTGTTTGTTTACCGACTAATTTTCTGATGTCATATGTTTCTTCCTGATCTCTCAGACCGGCAGCCCTTCACATTGACACTTCAACATATGTTCAGGCAAAGCTGTTGCTTTGATTTTATTGCTATACGTTTATATGATCATTGTACAGTCTGTTTTATCAGATTTTAAAAGTTATTTGCTCTCACTTTATATAGTGGTGTATTTAACTACTGTATACTTAATTGTATCCTAATTAAATCTGTAATAATGATAATAATAATGATTATTATGATTGTTGTTGTTGTTGATTACAATCTACCGGTACTTAATTTGTTCATGTCTATTGAGGTAGGATACGGGTAAAGTACAATGTAAAATGTATGTACACAATAAGTGCATTATATCAAATTCATTTTAAATTAATAATATTTAAATTAATATTTAAATTAATAAAATTTAAATATTAATTTAAATGTTAGTATATAATACTTAAAGATGCTTAATATAAAGTGGGGCCATATTAATTTAATCATTTTATTCACCTTTTAAAATATTTGGATTCTATAATATTTAATAGAAACAACCTTATTGCACAGGTTTAAATTAAACTCATTTTTAAGGGTCAGATCAGGTAGAAATAGATCTCTGCATGATGAAAAAATTCAAATGAAAAAAATATTTGATTCTTGTTTCCTGTGGTTGAAGCAATGTTCTGTATTGATGTAGAAAGTATTGATGTGCTAGTAATGGATTATACAGTCATAAATGCATCTGTCTTATTGACTAATTACAGTTTATGATGGTGGCATCATAAAATGTATTGATTAGAAATGAATGTCCTAAATTGTGTAATGATATTAGCGATGTACATTTTGTTTTGGCTTAGTCCAAACCTGAAACAACTATTGATTATAAAGTTGGTATTGATATTTTTTTAGAAATGCTATAGTGACAGTCTGTCTTTCACAGCCCCTTACATTTTTTGTTTTAAAACGAGTAACATGGAAAATGTTTTCACAAACTAACATCTCTTGCAAACTACTAAATAAAATACTACATAAAATATGTATATACAGTATATTATTTGGTCAGACTGATTCTCAGATATGATTATGTTTCTGGAATAACATTAGTTGGAGTAGCTAAAGACATTGAAAAGTGAGTCTTGTTTAAATTGCTCCCTGCTGTGTTTTTAATCTGCCAAAAATCAATAGAGCTTTTACTGTCACTCTGAATGGGAGGCAACGTGTATTGATGTCCAGATGTCATTCGGAAAGGATTTGAAGCCTCTATTCCTCCTCCTCTCACAAGAGATGGTGTGATATATCGGTTCATTCTGTCGTTTATTTTTAAGAGAGTTACTAAAGCTTTCTGCTGTGTGCTGCAGAGTGCAGGATGTTGGGCCTTGCTAGCATCTCTTTAACGTGCCTGGTTTACACAACAGGGCTTATTTCAAAGCCTTTTATTGATGTCCGTCTCAAAGAAAGCTCTTTAAATGAATACAGTCTTAATGGGTTATCACTGTAAGCGCTTACACGTAGCTTGGCTCGCACAGGGTGAAGGCAATTTATTTGGCAATTCAATCAGAGGAGAGAAAGTTTTACATGATTCAATAAGGCTTTCTGGCTGGCAAGTCTCTCCAGAGACATAGGGTAAAGGAGAAAGACATCGGAAAGGAGACAGAAAATGAGGAAGAATCGAAGAGGAATTAATACATTTATGTAGTAAGTACAGATGGACCATCAGAAAGATTGAAAAATAGCCTTATATGCATAGGCAAGATAGGTATAGGCATTAACATGCACCGTAATTTCAGATTTAAACTATAATGAGTCTTTATTAAAATGCAATATAAATGCTTTAATCCGACTGAGAACACACCAGTCCAGTTTTGTACAATTTCCCTAACAGACCTAGATAATGTAGATACGCTGGACGGAGTTAAGCTATCATATTGGCCTCTGCATTGTGCACTTGCTGTCAGGGTTCTGTCACTTTGGTGAGGAGATTTTGCTTGTTCTCGTGCACTCTGTCTTGTTGTGTGAGCGCACAGTTTTGAGTTTGCTCGGACAGTGCTCTCTCCAGTCCGTGTGAGTTGCTGTGTTCCCGTTTAGCTTGCGATTCGTGTTTACATCGGCTGTGTGCATTCATGTCATTTTTTGTCTTGTAGATTTATGACATGTTTTGTCTTGTGCTGTGTAGCGTGCAGCTTGTGTTTCCACTGGCTGCATGCTTTCATGTCGTCATGTTTTGTGTGAACACGCGGCTTATGAGTTCTCATTGGCTGCATGTTCATGTCTAGTTTTGTTTGAGCACATGGCACAAGGAAACACAAGTGTCAAGCTGTCTTGTTACCTCATTATTGGTTTATTTGACCCTACTGTCCTCCCTCATTACCTGCCTTGTTTGCTCCCTGTTTGCTATCCCGTGCAAGATATTCTACATTCTGCCTTTGTCTTTATATTCTACCCATTGTGTAGTCAAGTCATCCCCCTCGAGGTAGTTTTGTTTGTCTATTGTTTTTATTTTTGCTTAATAAATAGCTCATTTCTGAGTCCTCGCTCTATGCATTAAATGGCACTGTCCAACTGCCTGAAATGTGCTGAGTAACAAAATCGCAGCACATCTTAAATCTCACAAATCTCTATGTCCTCATGTCCTTTTGAGTTTGCTCTTTCATGGAAGCCTGGCAAGAACAGACTCCACAGTAAAAAAGTCCTTTATTTACATTGTTAGGATTGAGAAACGGCTTGTCTTCCCACTGTAGATTGATTATAACTGTTTATGTTAATTGGAGGGGTAAGCAGGGAAGACTAATCCTGGGTACACACAGTTATTAAGGCCGATTTTGGACCATTTTCTGCACTTCCGACAATTGTAGGTAAAATCACGATTATCTTAATGGTTCTACAGATTATCTTAGCAGATTTTCCTGTGGTGTGAGGTGTTGTAAGAGAATCTGAATCTGCTCGAAAGAATGTTGGAGCCCCCCTGAGCACAAATCGTAAATATTCAAAATGTTGAATATTTATGATCAGAAATCCTGTTCTGTGGGGTAACCCCGAGGACACACCGCACTCTCTGGATATTGTCACGTGAAACGAAACAATAGCGAATCAGAAAGCAAGCTGCTTCATCTAATATTTTTCTTTCCCGAACGAATTTTCGTACCTTATATGCGCCATTTCTTCTTGCCATCCATTGTCGTCCATTTTGTTTACTTTAAAGTCATGTTTGATCAGATATTTGTGATCCAGATTTTCCGTGTCCACAGGTGGAACTCTGTTAGTGTGCATGGTGCTTTCTCTGTCACGTGATATCTTATCGTTGTTTATGGTCTCTCACATTTTGAAAATCTTATAAGATTTAAAAAAAAATCTTTTAGTGTGGCCCCAGCTTAACTCTAAAAGAATGGAATGAAGGAAAATAGACAGTGATCTACTTAAATTGAGACCAGATAGAGCCCTTTGCTCTTAGGTGAGGCATTCATTCACTTTCTTCTTCCACTTCTCTAATTTTTGACTCATCCAGAGCCCAGAGTATCATTTCATGGGCTAGTGGGCACTTGAAGGCCTATAAAACTATATGTCTGCCTGGATGGGATTGGCCTGTGGGACTCTGCTGGTGGCCCTCTGTCTCACTCTCTCTGCTCCACTGAGCCTGCTGCTGCCTTTGTCATTATTTATTTAGCCCTTAAGTGTTTAAAACGGAGAGGTCTGGGGGGACTAGGAATAGCTGATGAAAATATTCCCAGATACACTGCAGGGCAAGAGGCAATCATTTATTTTCTTTGCTTACTTGAATCTCAGCAAAATAACCAATGTGAATGAAGCATGGATATAGATATAATAATGCTCTGTATAAATGTAGTGATGTGTCATAAAGCAGCTAATTTGACAGGAGAACGAGATGAGGGGTCGAGAGAGTATCATATTGTCTGAGTGTCTGTGTAATGGGAGATCCACATGAATAACTGATCTTTGACTGGAGGGTCCCCATAGGGGCATCACTGGCCTGAAGCGATTGGCCTTTGAGATAACATCGTCATCAGACACCCTCAGGTCAAAGTTCACCCCAGGGACCACCGAAAAGGAGTTTGGATGTCTTATAGAAAGGTCTTATCAGTCTTGTCAGAGCTATGCAATGATTTATTGTCTGTTTATGTTGGAACATCTAAGATCATTACTCTGTTACCAGTTCTCATTGTCAGATATTGAGTTTATCAATTAAAGGTGTCACACCTTTAACATTTTGCTAACACTCTACAAAAAGGTTCAACTGGTTAACATTAATTTATGCATTAGGTATCATGATCTAACAATGGACAGTTAATAATATTTTTATTGTTAATTGATTTTTGTTTATATATATTTATAAATTTATAATAGGATTTATAAATTTATTTTTTATCAAAAATACAGTAAAACAGTAATATTGTGAACTATCATTGCAATTAAATGTTATTATTCCAAGCAGCCGTTACTCCAATCTTCAATGTCACATTATCCTTCAGAAATAATTCTAATATGCTGATTTGATGTGCAAGAAACATTTTTTTATTATCAATGTTGAAACCAGTTGTGCTTCTTAATATACATTTATACAGAATTCTTTGTTGAATAGATCATTTATTTAAAACATGAATCTTTTTTAACATTATAAATGTTAACTTTTGATTAATTTAATGGGTCCTTGCTGAATAAAAAAAACGAAAAAAAACCGTTATGTACAAAATGTGATGTGTTATATTACATTATCATTGCGTTTTATACATGGCCTTCTAAGTTATTTTAAACAAAATTATTATTCAGACTAATTTTGTTGGATTTTATTATGTGATACATGTACAAATTAAATGACACACAAGCATTAATGACTGGTCGCCATTAGACTAAACATTTTCACGAAGTGCTCTTCAGTATTTTTTAGTACACTCACAGATGGGTCACACCCCCCTATAGGGACCCTGCTGGTTTCCCCCTTCACTTTCCTTTTCAGTTTCTATTTTTTTATTTGGTCTTTTACTTTATATTGATTTTGTATTGTCCAATTTTCGTTCACTTGCTCTCTCCCCACTCTCTCTTTCTCTCCTGCTTTCTCTTCTCAAGTTTACAAAAGCTGGGTCTCAGTTAGAGCATCTGTGAGAATAAAGTGCCCCATCAGGGAATCACACTCATGAAACACATCAAAAAATGATGACACAAACCTGTACTGATCAAAAGAGGTTTGAAGTAGTCTGGCCTTTGTATGTGCAAGGATGCCAGCTGAGATTTTGGTGCATTGCCTCCACTCCGATTAGACAGAAATAAATGCACTTAACAATGATTGAAATGCATTTTTATTGACTGTTGCTTATGGTTTGGCATGCAAACAGTCCAGGGTTTTAGTAGACAAGTCAGTGGAACAATATTAACTACTGAGACCACTCATTTTTTATTGCATTCTAGAGCAGAGCTGACAACATTCACTTCCACTGCAGCGTCTCATGAAACACACATCCAGTCAATAGCCTTAAATCTGTGGAGAATTTCAACTGAAAATTAAAGGAAGTCAATAAACTGCATTGCAGATGGGATATTTAGATTAAACTGCACTTAATGCAATTTCTACACAATACAGTGTTGCAGAGCCCCTTATGAATTGCCCATTTTTCCAGTTCTGTATGCTAGGCTAAATGGCTTCTGTCATATCTTGCTAAGCCTAACCTGGTAAAGGTTATTAATGGGAGCAATAAAGGGCAAATTATACTGTGAAAGCAATAAAAAAATAAATATCTAGAGTCATAATGTGCATTTGTTTGTTTACCTTTAGTGGTTATTGCTTGTGCTATGTGCTATTGGTAAATGTCTGAGATGTGACAGCAATGTTGTTGTTTTACTCTTTGAAAGGCAAAAGCTAATTTCCATTATTTTCTATTACTTTTTACAGGATCCCTGGTGGAGGTACATTTTAGCACACCAGAAGCGACTAGCCAAACATTATAATTATTTATCTCCTCCATTATATCCTGCAATTCCCACATTGTTTTCTTTATTATTATAAAGTATTAGTCTTCTGTAAGCTAACACCTGAAACTTCTCACCTGTCACACACACTCATGCAGTAAAGTTTATACTCTGAACTGGTCCTTAATCATATCCACCCTCTCTCTTATAGTGAATGAACCTTATCAACAGCCGTTCTCCGGGGCAGACACCGCATTGTGTATTGATTCCCCTCCTTCTCCATAATGAACTACTCAGCACAGCTTTATCACAGGGCTGTGCCACCATTGGCTGGTGGTAATATGAAATTAGGCAGCATGCAACCAGCCTGTCAGTATCGATTTTCCCCACCCAGATTACTTGTTACAAAAGAATAGAGCTGTCTGTGGCATAATTGAACAAGTTAACTCCTTGTCTCATAAAATGTAAGCTAGCATGGATTCAGAGGGACTCCTGCATTTTTACGCTGGATAAAAAGAAAATGGTTCTATGTTGATCTTGATGAGATGTTCATGGAATGTGTTTTCTTTTTCTCTGTCCTATGTTCCTTCACACTGGCTTTCAGTGTTTTTCTTGCTGAATTGCAAGAAAAGTAAATGGGATTTTGTTTGAGGCTGTAGGTTTTCTCCTGAGCAAGCCCTCAACCTATATTCTCCATTGTATTTGTTTTTTGATAATGTTATTTATTGGTGTAACAATTTGCTTAGCATAGAAACTGTGTGTTAGAGGAAATAACTACACAGATACATGTTCAGACACACATTCTCTATCTATCAATCAATCAAATAAATTTATAATGTCTGCACACAACTATGATATCAAGAAGAGCACTAGAAGAAAGGAGATTAAACTGAAACAGAGCGAGATTTAGATTTTTAAAACACCTTAATTAGAATACATAAACCATGCAATCAACATTTGAATCAAGCAGCATTTAATAAACAACCACCAAATCTTGTCTTAAATTCATCATTACAATTTTCACTCTATGCCCCTTCAAACTTTAAGTTTGTAAGTTTATAAATTTACAGAATTACCAAACACAGCTTTTAAACTTTTATATACACCTTTATCAACCTTCTTCTTTCTTTTAATATTAATCGCCATTTTTGCAGGACCTAATATGAAATTAAACATTGATACTTGCAGCTCTGAGAATATTTGAATATTTGAGAATATTTGAAAATAAATGAATGCCTTTGTTGAAAAACAATCATTAAAACATGTTTAAATGTTCTTTAAAACAATAAATAAATGTTTCAGACTTGAACAATGTTTGAAAGACAGTTTCTATTTGTGAACAGAAAGATCAATTCTGATCAATGTCAGGATTAATTACAGAAACAAATGCATTCACAGCAATAGCCCAATATAACAAACAGATCTTCAAGAATAACGCTGGTTATTCAGACCTATCCAACAATTCACTCTTACATAAATTATATAAAACTTATATAAATTTTCATAAAACATAATCGCTTTTTCCTGAATCTCCACTGCAAGTTTCCAATTCTCTTAGACTTATACAATACTCTCCACTTAGGTTCTTCATCATCTTCTCACTGTATCTTATGTAATGGTGTCAATTTTTATTTGTAATCCAAAGCTGCCTTATTCAAAATGTTAACACAAATTTCATGACACTTATTCCCAGATACAAAACACATGCCTATTACAATAAATTATTTGCCTTCACAATCACCAATAAAAAGAGTTAGATACAAATTAAGATATGGATCAGTATGGTCTGGGATAATGCACCCCAAAGAATAATCTGTCTACAATTTCAGTTCATTTTCAGAAAGAGCTGACCTCCATTTGTCAAGCTGTTCAGTCATTCAATTCACGTCTTTAAAGTTAGTTCCTTGTATCCATTGTACATTTCCAATAGGTGAAATTTCAGTTGAGAAGATACTCTGTTTCTAACAAGGTTCATTGGACTTGTGCAACAAGTTATACAAGGAATTTACACTACTTCTCTTTAAGTTTAAACCAGTCTTTTTCAACCACTGTGCTGCGGTACACTAGTGTGCCATGAGAAATCATCAGATGTGCCATGGAAAATGATTCAATTTCACCTAATTAGTCTAAAAAACATTTTTTTGAAAACGAATTAATCATAAAATACTTTTTTTTCTTTGTGTTTGTTTGATTCCCATTCAAGACACTTTGTTATGAATGACTGTATATTATTAATATAGGTGTCACGAAGTGGTGTGAGGTGTGCGATGCGGAGGGAGAACCACGATGAGGAGAGCAGGATAAACTCAAAACTGATTTAATAATAAACAAAAACAAAACACTTTAAATACAAACAAAACAAGCACGCATGTGCATTAACTTGAACTAAAATAAAACTCCAAACAAGAAACACGGCAGGCGATCAGGCAAACATCCACACACAGTAAACGCAGACCTTACTTCATTAACAACTGACAAACAACAGGGAAATGCACAAGTGATTTATACACAAGGGGAATCAATAACAGCAGCCATATCACCCTGTAGCCTAAGACTGGTTGCCCACTGAAGCTAAGCAGGGTTGAGCCTGGTTTGTACCTGGATGGGAGACCTCCTGGGAATGACTAGGATGCTGCTGGAAGTGGTGTTAGGAGGCCAGCAGGGGGTGCTCACCCTGCGGTCTGTGTGGGTCCTAATGCCCCAGTATAGTGACGGGGACACTGTACTGCAACAAGCACCGTCCTTCGGATGAGACGTTAAACCGAGGACCTGACTCTCTGTGGTCATTAAAAATCCCAGGATGTCCTTCGCAAGAGAAGGGTGTAACCCCGGCATCACTGGCCAAATATGCCCATTGGCCTTTGTCCATCACGGCCTCCTAATCACCCCCTTACACTAATTGGCTTCACTGCTCTGTCTCCTCTCCTTAGCTGGTGTGTGGTGAGCGTTCTGGCACAGGTTGCCGTCGCATCATCCAAGTGGATTCTGCACACTGGTGGTTGAGGAGATCCCCCCCCTCCCAAGCGCTTTGAGCTCTGGAAAAGTGCTATATAAATGTAACTGATTATTAACTGATTATTATTATTAACACCTGGGAGACTAACGAGCAAGTGATTACAAGACAGGTGCAGGAAGTGAAACAATAACCAGATGGACAGGAAGTGAAACAAAGACAAGACTGACAGGAAGTGACAAAGACCCAGACAGACAGGAACAGTGTTACAATAGGATACAGAGGTTCATTTTTTTAACATTTTCAGTTGGTGGTGTGCCTTGTGATTTTTTTTTTCTTTCTTCAATTCAAAAATTTACCTTGGCTCAACAAAAAGTTGAAAAAGTTGAATTCGGAAAACTGCTATTTGACTCTGCAAATGTACGATTACATGCTGTTCTTTATCCTTAGAAAGGTACAGTACATTTTTATATTGCCTTGTCGTCACTTCAACCTTTTTTACATGTTCATCTTTTGCAGGGAATGGGGTTGTGATTCTGGCCATGGACCAGCTGTCCACTTTTGTCTGTGTTGCAAGTAAGGTAAGTATTCACAATGCCAGCATGTCCAGAACTGCTTTGCAAGAACTTGTCTCCTGAACTTGTCTCTATTGCTTTGTTTACATGTCCTTGACTGAGAAGTCACCGAGAGGAGGTGGCACTCCTGTCTTCTGTGTTAGGAGCATTAATGGAGAAAGTATGAAAGGTTTTTCTGGATCTGTAGACTCAGGTAAGAGTGGTTGTGCACTGATGATAACAGTAACTTCTGCAATTAGTGTGCAAATAACTTTGTGGGTTAAGCGAGTGTTCAGCTTAAACATTGAATTCTAGGAACTGTGTGGTGGGTTGAATTCCGATTAATAGCACATGTTTGTACCTGTGTTTGGATTTCGGAGTCGTTTTCAGGTTCAATTAGCACAAATGTCTCATTCTATTGTGCATTCTGTGCAGGGGGCTGATGCAGAAAGGAACCACTGGTGAAGCAAGAGGTCTGCACCAGGGAGGATGCAGGTAAGGATGTTGATGCATGATCTGCAGAGTTTTCTAACATTCGTACATAGTACCACTGCTCAGGCCTTGAGGACTGATGGAGATGTTGATCTCTGTTGTGAACACACACATAGAATTGTTTCGACTCGTTATAAATGTACCCAAGCACCACTTTACTGTCTTTAGAATTGTATGTCATTCAACTCTAACTCAAGCTCATCCTGGATGAGATCTACCATCTCTACTGCTAAGACAGCAGCACACAGCTCAAGTTTTGGGGTTGTAGATTCAGCCCATAACAAATCCTACTTCAACTTGCACATTCTTCTGAAGTACTTTCATTTACGCCACAGCACTTATAGCCTTGGTCGATGCATCCGAGAATACACTACACACAATACTGTGCTTACCGCTTCAGTGAGTGAGTTTGTTGTGCATGTACACTGAACATGAAGCTGTTTTAGATCTTGGGGAGAACTTCCCAGCTGCTTAATTTGACCTTCAGGAGCGATTTGTCCCAGTCTGACAGTTTTATATTTACATTTATTAATTTAGCATACGCTTTTATCCAAAGCGACTTACAATTTGAGGAATACAGAAAGCGATTCAGAAACACAAAGCTCACAGAAAAGATGAGTTTCCTTTCATGCGAACTTGAGCTGCGTTGAAAACGCTAGGGGAGATCTATCATCCAACC
The DNA here is from genome assembly GCA_037043235.1 of Rhodeus uyekii. Taxonomy (NCBI): domain Eukaryota; kingdom Metazoa; phylum Chordata; class Actinopteri; order Cypriniformes; family Acheilognathidae; genus Rhodeus; species Rhodeus uyekii. The sequence continues at coordinate 944,428 of JAWRVZ010000022.1, read as the reverse complement.
CCGTACTTTCACCAAAGTAGTGGACGCAGTGCTTTCCCCGCTGCATTCCCGAGGCATTTGTGTTCTCAACTACATTGACACCTGGCTCATTCTGGCCCAGTCGCTACAACTGGCAGTTCAGCATCGAGATGTCGTTCTTGCCCATATGAAAGTAATCCAGTCACTCACTGTCAAACCCTTCCAGCGAGCGTTAGGGCTCATGGCAGGTACTTCCGGCGTGATTCCACTTGGATTGCTGTACATGAGACCTTTACAGTGGTGGCTCAGGGCCAGGGGGTTTTCCCCAAGGGGCAAACCCTTCTGCACCATCAAGGTCACGAGGCGATGCCTACTTGCCTTGAGTATGTGGAAGAATCCAAGGCACTGTATTGGGAGCTCCCTGTCATTGCATAATGCGGTCAACAGATGCTTCCCTTATGGGTTGGGGAGTGATCTTGAGGGGCGGCTCCTCACAAGGTCTGTGGAGTGGATGTCAACTATCCTGGCACATAAACATGCTAGAGATGGGTCATGGTGCGTCACGGGTCAGTGACGTCATGAACCAGGTTATAAAAAGGCAGCTTGGTTCAGTGTCTGAAGATAAGATGCAAGGAGGTGCAAGGAGTTCCTTAGGGGGGTGGTCCCCAACCCCCGGTGAAATGGTACCGGGCCGCGGACCGGACCGTGATCGGCTGCAATCGGCTGTGGCGCTGTAGCTTTGGCGGTGAGAAGGTGTATTTCAACAATTGTGCAACCCCCCCTCCCCCGTCATCAATCTCGCGCGAACCCCCTCCCCTGTCATCAATCTCACGCGAACCCCTCCCCCCCCCCCCATCAACAATCTCGCGTGCAGCCCCCCGGTCAACAATCTCGCACGCACCCTCACCTCCCCCCCCTCACCTCCCCCCCTGTCAACAATCGCAGCACAAAAAAGTTTGGGGACCACTGCCTTAGGGAACTAAGGTTACATACGTTACCCAAGACTTTCCCTTTCATGGCAACTCAAGCTGCATCGAAAATGCTAGGGGAACGATACGTCAATGCTACCTCAGTGACGCCAGCCGTTCCCAGGACCGGAGTCGAGGTCAAGTTGATAAAACCTCTGGAATGTGTGCGAGGAGGACCAGCCAGCCGCAGCACAAATGTCAGAAAGGGAAACCCCAGTGAGAAATACCTTGGAAGCAGCCATACTCCTTGTGGAGTGTGCCCGGACGCTCAAAGCAGAAGAGTGTCTGGCCGACTCATAAGCTAGGCAGATAGCCTAGCCTTGACTATCCACCTGCTCATCGTAGGCTTAGATGCTGGAGAACCCTTGGGAGCCCCCAAAATACACAAACAACTGGTTAGTCTTATGCCAGGTGGTACTCCTGTCTACGTAAGTGTCCGGTGCTCGTCCTCCTGGTCATGATCGTCAAAGGGGAGGAGGGCAGAAGGCATGCAGTACAACAGACTAAGCCACATTAATGGGTGCCTTGGGGATATAGCCAAGTCTCGGGTGGAGAAAAGCCTTGGCTATCCCGGGTTCAAACGCAAGACAGGAGGGGACTACACACAGAGCGAGGTGCTTAGCTCTTAAGCGAGGTGAAAGCAAGAAAAAAGAGGGCCTTGAAGGAGAGGAGCTTGATGGGAATGTCCTCAATAGGTTTGAAGGGGGCCTGGGCCAGTCCCTGGTGGGCCAGAGACAGTTCAAAGGCCAGAACCTGGGTGTACTGCAGGCCTCAGTCTAAGGGTACCGCAGAGGAAACGTGTGACAAGGGGTTCCTTCCCACAGAGATGCCACTCAGAGGTACATGGTAAGCAGCTATGGCAGCCACATAGACCTTCAGGGTGGACGGGGACAACCCTGCAGTGAATCTCTCCTGCAGAAATTCCATCACTTTGTCAATCTGACAGGTTACTGGGTTTACCTGCTTTTCGCTACACCAGGAAGTGAAAAGTTTCGACTTAAAGGTGTACAGTTTCCTCGTGGAGGGAGCTCTGGAGTTGAGAATGGTTTCAACACCCTCGATTGAGAGACCAGAATCTAAGAACCAGACCACATCGTTGAAAGAGATTATTGAGCACTGGACACCCTGCTGGTCACCCTGTCAAAGATCACCTCACATCTTAAATGTATTGACCATTGGCTTATGTACATTCAATCAATCAATCAGTCCTCTCTATGCCGTCTGTTGCATGAGGCAACAGCAAGGGAACGCCATTTTGCTCTGTCGGCAGCTTTTGTTTCTGGCTGGCTGCAAGGTGAGGCCTCTGGTCTTAAGGTCTCTATCCACTGTTCGTCTCCAAGTTTCTTTGGGTGTGCCACAGTTCCTTTTTCCTTGTGGGGTCCATCTTAGTGCTACCCTTGGTATTGAGTCAATGTGCATTCTGCAGACATGGCCGAGCCATTGCCATCGTCGAGTTGCAATGATCTCAGATATGGTGCTTACACCCGCTCTACGGTGAAGTTCCTCATTTGAGATCATGTTTGGCCAGAAGATCCTCATGATGCGCCACAGGCATTTGGTTTGGAAAGCTTCGAGCCTCTTTTCGATGTTTGCAGTGGACTTACAGCACTCCGAACCGTACAAAAGGACGCTCAACACGTTACTCTTGAAGATATGGATCTTTGTATGGATACTAAGATTTCTTGTCTTCCAGATGGGCTTCAACATTATGAAGGTATGGTTGGCCTTGCTGATTCTTGTGATGACTTCCCCTATGCAATCTCCATCTGTGGAAACTTTACTGCCCAGGTAAGTGAAGTCATCTAGTTCTTGCAGCGGCTGGTCGTTGATGGTGATTGGGTTGTCCGCTCTAATATTTTTCCTCAAGACCTTTGTCTTCTCTATGTTGACCCGAAGACCTATGGTGTTTGCTGTCTGTACCAACTGTTGTGTCTTCTGCTGAATATCCTGGTGTTTGCTTGCCAGCAACCCTATATCGTCAGCATAGTCCAGGTCATCCAGCATTGAGGTCAATGTCCACTGTATTCCTTGGATCTTGTCTTCTGTGGTGCGGCTCATGATCCAGTCAATTGCAAGTGAGAAAAGTACTGGAGAAAGAATGCATCCTTGTTTCACTCCGGTTTGCACCTTGAATGGTTCAGTGAGTTCAGGTTCAGGTTGTTGTCGATTACTCTGCACTCAAAGCTGATGACATTGATAAGTTTCTCTGGGATGTCATAGTGTTGTAGGATCCTCCACATAGAGGCTCGGTGCAGACTGTCGAAGGCCACAAAGACCACATAGAGGGAACCGTTCCATTCATGAGACTGCTCAAGTATCTGCCTCAGTGTGAAGATGTGGTCTTTGCAAGATTTGCCCTTCCTAAAGCCTGCATGTTTCTGGCGTAGAATGCCGTCCACAGCTGTTGTGATGCGTTGGAGAATGATGCGGCTAAAGATCTTGCTGGAGATTGATAGCAAAGTGATTCCTCGCCAATTCCTCTCCTTTCTTGGGAAGTTTGACTATGACTCCTGTGTTCCAATCTTTTGGTGCTTTTTCAATATCCCATATCTTTTGGAGAATTTGGCAAAGAACTTTCGGCGTCTCTGTGTCTTCTGCCTTCAGCATCTCGGGGCAAACTCCATCTTCGCCAGGTGCTTTCCCATTTTTCAGGTTGTGAATGGCCTGCTTGACCTCTTCAACAGTGATGTCATCGCAGTTGATGTCAAGGTCTTCCACTGCTTCAGGAATATCACCGAGTACTGGTAGGTCTGGGCGATTCAGGATACACTCAATGTGTTTCTTCCATCTTTCAAGCTTGTCCTGTTCCACTGTGACATAAGCACCAGCTTCATCTCTCACTGGAAGGTCGTAATGCTGATTATAGTCGCCCTTCAGTTTTTTGGTGTTCTGATAAACCGTCTTCATGTCTTTCTTCCCTGCTGCCACCTCTGCCTCCTTTGCTAGTCTCTCTGTGCATTCTCTCCTGTCTTATGTACATTACCCAGGCACAATTCTCCTATTACTACCCAGCCCAGGTCCAGTCGTTGGGCAAAGGGGGCATTGCTTGGTCCATTGGCCTGCTGCCTGACCTTGTGTGCCCTAATGATGTCTCTTCCAAGTAGCAGAAGTATTTCTGCATCTGGTTCCAATTCTGGAAATGTATCTTTGCTTGGCAATGTGTCTACTTCAATGTGTTCCTTGAATGCAATGTAAGTCGCTTTGGATAAAAGCGTCTGTCAAATGCATAAATGTAAATGTAACCGCACTTGGCGTTGGAATTTCAGACCGATTGTTCAAGATTTCATGGCACTCAATGATTGGGGAAGAGAGATGAGAACTTTTCCATCCATTGACTCAGTCTGAAATCTTTCCGCTTTCTTGCCAGATGTTTTTATGATGCCAGAACAAGTTCTGCGATGGTATGAGATGGTATGGCTTTCTCTCCACTTTAAACAGCTCGAAGAACTCTGGTCTGGCTAATGAACAATTGCTTTAGTCGTCCAGAATTACATAGGCTTTGATGGCCATATCCATGGAACCCACGGGGTATATCTTCACGAGGCAGATTTTTGAGCATGAGTGGCTTTACTGACCTGGACCACAAACTTCTGTACAGCTTGAACTGATAACAGCTGTGCTAGGATGATCTTCTCCCTCCCCACCGTTCTCTTGTGACGGCGAAGAAGCCTTAACTGCTTGAGATGATAGGCCAGGGTGCCTGAGAGGATGCGTTTCACCTGTGCGCCACATTCCTTTCCCAGCTATTTAGTCATGAGGTCTAATTCTTGATTGCTGTTAGGTGTACTTCACAGGCTGCACTGGTGAATGAAGAATAATATGACCAATAATTCTCTGGCTTATCATCAAATTGGTACAATGCTGAACTGACAAGGTCTCGTCATGCTAAATATTGTGCCAAAGGCTCTGTTTGAGGTGGTGTGCTAGTTGAAGGAACATATGGCTTAGCATGGTCATTCATTATGAAGTTTCAGACTTCAGACTTATCAGGTAGGTTTACAAGTTCAGCTTTCTCAGATCTTGGCTTGTTGATAGACTGTGCAGAAAGCTCTATAGGTTGTGGGCACATTATTTAGGATGGATAGGAAGGAAATTTAGAGAGAGAGAGAGAGAGAGAGAGAGAGAGAGAGAGAGAACTACCTCCACACTGTAGGTAAAGAAACTTTTAGAAATGTTGGTGTTTATTTTCAACTGTATTCCATGCTATAATTTATTCTATTTTTTTTTTCATTATTATTATTAATATTATTTCATTTTGTTATTATATGCTTTGGCAATGTAAAGATTCCTTTCATCGTACCACTAAAGCTAGTTGAATCTTGAGAGAGAGAGAGAGAGAGAGAGCTGCGCCCCATAAAGCAGCTCTAAGCAGGTGAAGACTTTTTCCACGCTGTTACTCCTGCTAATTACAAAACGGAGCTCAGTCAAGGGGAAAACGCAGTCTATCTGAACAAACACTCCAGAATCAGTCCTTCAGGCCTCATACTAAACCACTCCTTTTTGTACAGTGTGGGGGGTCAGCGGGCAGGTTGGAAGGGGGGTGGGTGGGGGGGATGTAAATTGTTTGATGAGCGTTTGTAGCTCTTGTCGCAAGTCCAGATGCAGGCTAGATACAGTGTTTTCCCTCAGTGGGGTTAAGGGTTAATGAAACGCTCCCTCGCTCCCTGATTCTCCTCTTTTCCTCCCGGCACAGTGATAAGTAGCTAACCAACGGTGCCTGTAATTACAATCTTACAGAAACTGGCCAGATCTGTATATAAATCTCACCATCCAATTACAATGTGTAATAACTTTGCACTCAAGCTGGTAATGAGCTCTAATACTGCAGCATGTGATAATCCCCTCTGGATGCTGGCTTGATCAGATGTTGGCTTTGTAATTAGACTGGCAGAAAATCATTATTTCGTGTTCAGGAAAAAATGAGGTTGGTGGGAAGTTAATTTTGCTAGCGTTCTCTGAAGCGTAGACAAGAATTTAATGATTTAATCATGATTGTTAGCTATTTTGCAATCAATTTGTAATGATTGTGTCAAAACAGAGGGCTTTGCTAGGGAGAAAGACCTGGAAAGTGTCGCTGATATGGCATGTTAGTGTGTGTGTGTGTGCGTTTGTGAGTAAAATCATATGCCTGTCATAGATGGCTGAATGTAATTTTTACATATTTTTTTTTACAAAAGAGTGTTGTCTGTGAATTCAAATTTGATCTCAAGGATTTGAAATAATCTTTTATTTTATTTCAGTGAAATAAAAAGGGAAAAGTCAATTTAAATCATCTTGAGTGAAATCTAAAACATGATAATAAATAAAAATAAAATAAATTAATTTCTAACATAAAACACATTGAAAAAAACTCTTATTGCATTTTTTTTTTATTATTGGTATTACTTAAGATGAGCTGTATTTTTTAGACAATACAGCAGTCTGAGACTTTTGGTAGCCTGTGATTTCTGTATTCTTTGAAGCAGTGTGACGTGAGCTGCTTGAAAAATATCTTTACTTGCTCAGTGCTTCTTCTGAAAGGACTGTCTGTGTGTGTCGGTGTGAGATAGGACTAGATTAAACTATCCACTGCTGTTATACTCTCTCCTCATCCTGATAATCTCGGGTGAGTTGCACTGAAAAGCATATCGATGCAGGACTTGCTGCTTTCCTCAGAGGCTCTACTCCATAATTGATACTGTTTTGAAGTTTTCTCCAGAGACCTATATTTTTCAGCGAGTTGGTTCTTTTTGATCAATTATTATAAAGTGCTATCCTCAAATATTTGAGTGCACCCAAAATGTTATCCTGTCCGTTTAGAGTGCTCTATATTCAGAAACGCACTGTCTGCGCTAATCAAACTTTCGGCAAATCACATTTCAAATGGATTGATTTTGGATCAAATGAATCATAAATCGTTTGTTCAGTTTAGACTTTGGTTGTGCAACTTTTTATGTCTGTGCATGTGCATTAAATGTTAAAAACACAGATTGTAGAGCATCACTTTTTGAGGTCAGCTACACCTGCTCTACCTTCTCCCGTAGACTCTCCTAAGAAAGCAGGGATGAAACAGAGAGTAGGAGCGAAAGGCCCTTGGGTCTGTCCAATGAATTGAGAGCAATCTAGCTCTCAGTGCGCTCCTCCTCTCCAGCTCCTCACACCCCACTGCCCACCTGCTCAGTATCCCAGAACAGCTTTCAAGTGTTCTTTGAAAAAAAAAATCAGCTTGTCTTCCTCTCTTTCTCGATAGCTCCAACCTCTCTCACACCCTTTTCTTACAGGAAACACATTCTAGTTGTGACTCCTGAGGTAGCAAAAGTTCAGAATTTGATTAATCATTACACTATTGTCTCTTGTATTTGGCTATTCCAACACAATGAATAAATAATATCTCTGTTAGCTCTGTCAGTCTAGAAACAGCTGAAATCGCTGTGGGCACATGACCTGGCACAGATCCGCTCCTCATAAATCTCTCCAAATCATACCCGCCAGGCACACTGGCATGGGCCGTCACCCAACTTACATGAAATATTACTGTCAACCTATAAAGATAATTAGGCTGGTCTCATCTTCTCCCCCCTTACAATTAAATATGACCCCCTTGTGTTTTATGAGCTTTTGAATAAACCTCATACCCTCCTTGGGCACTCCAAAGAAAGTACTTAGGGATAGCTTTGTGGCAGAGGAAAATTACATCACAATAGATGGTATATTGTTTGCACCTTTTTTGTGTTGTATGTCTATGACATATTTATTTGTATATTATTTTATAATACAACATAGAATCAAGAGAAAAGATATGTAGACACTTTCTTTTAAGCTTCACCAAGTGAAATTAGTTCTGAGAAAATGTCTAACATCATTTGTTTTATTTTTGATATTTTTTTACATACTGCAGTGCATTGAATGGTTCAGATTTTGCCTTCATTTAACAAGTATAGAACATCTAAACACCCTCTCTGCTTACCTTAATTTAAAGTGTGACTTGACATTCTAAATAATTTTTGGGAACATTGTACATACAGAAACATTGCAGTCATTCATTACTCAAAAAATGCTGTTCATTATCTACATCATTTTGATATGACCATAAACAGTAAAAGTGAAGTGAAGTTACAGTTAAGTTAAGTTATTGTCCAGCAGATAACATTTACACAATGCACACATGCATCAATGGCACCTCTTACAGTATTTGATCTTTGATTCTTACACCATAATCTTTAAACAACTGATTTTCTATTACAATATTGTGTCCATAACACCTATTGTATAGACACATTTACCAGTAAAGTGATTCTGTTTTTCTGCTCCATTTAAGATTGTTCCATTCTGGGTTTAGAAGGCCTTTGGAAAGCACTGATTTATCTCCGTTGCCTGAGGCCTCTAATACTCCGATTTAGCTCACACATTCTGCTCTCCTCACTCTCACCATGACATATCAGACTGTCATTTCTGTTTTAGACTCTCTTATCTACTAGTGCACTATCAGGGCAGAAGTAGGTCAGGACTCAATTTCCCCATAATCCTCATTATTTACCCTTGTATGAAACATATGCCCGCTCTGCAACGATAGAAAGGCTTATTATAGACTTGTAAAATGGAGATAAATGTGATGAAATGACTGAATTGGCCCAGGACAATGTGACAGTGTGAACATTGGATACAGTTATAACCTCTTTATCTCATCATGACAGTTTTTCAAGTTTCATGTTTACAAAAGTGGCAGCACAAAGCATTTCCAAAGTCTGTGTGAGTTTTAGTAAGTAAATAGGGTTGTTCCCTTGCAGAGAAGTATAAATTGGAACAACATAAGTATGTTGTGGGTTGTCTTGACAGCATCAACAACAAGACCAGGTCTATTTTTGCTTTCAGACATCTTATTTAGTCCAAGCTGCACATTAGTGTTGGGTGTGCACCATTAAATGCTTCCAGTTTGCTGTTTATGATGGTTCAACCACACACTGGCGTTGCCATGCCTGAATGTGTCTGGATTTACAAATTTATATATCCAATTTTGACATTTCTTTTGCATTTTGCCATGGTGCTTCTGTGCATTTTCTCTCATTGAGCATATTCTTTATACTGCACGAATTTTGTTGGCACAATAATATAAACATAGTCTGCCTAAATTCCGGTTTGAAGGTTAATTTATCAACCATACAAGAAATTTTATAAAAAGATGTCTGAGTGAAGAGGAGATTTGGAAATAATGACAGTGCGTCATTTTGAGTGAGAAGAAGATGATGTGAGACGAGTGAAGAGAGCAAGACTGAGACTAATAGAGAAAGAGAGAGCAGAGGAGAGCGGAGATCAGTTGAAGGTCAGAAGCAGGCAGTCTTCCATTAGCAGAGTCTCTGTTTACTCTCTTCTAGACCTCACTAGGGATTTGGTGGCATATGCTTGTGCCCCCGGCATCCCAGAAACGGCCCATTTAGCCAGGCAAAGGCAGGGGGGCAGGCTGGGGCCATGTCCCAGGGCACTGCTCCTGGGCAGCGTCATTTATCTAAAACCCTCCCTCACTGCCAAACACCTAGCGGAGCCTGCGGGATTCCCCTCTGCCCTCTGTTTAAGTACCATTACTGTCTGAATGTGTGTGTGCTTGTGCATCATATTTTACCCCCCAAAGTTTATTTACTTGATCTGTTTGTTTGTTTTCTTGGTTTTAAGTGACATTCCAATTTGCTACAATGTTGTATGTTGTATTTTCAATTCATTTATCTCTGGGAATGACAGAATAATGCAGAACTGATGGCCTCGTTTTCAATTAAAATTAAGTGACATCACTACTCTTGCAGGATGTTTTAGTCAGATTTTTTTTCATCAAAATGATATTGTTGCATAAATCTAGCTTATATATTCCTTTTATAGAAGGACATGTTCACGAGACAAATCTTAAGGTTTGTCTTTTATGATACCGTCTCATCCTTAAGTCTAATTTATGAAAATGCTTCTTAAGAGGAGTAGAGTGTATCAGTCCTGTCATTAACTGGACTGTTGGTTATTAAAGAACAGAACAAGTAGTTTTAACTCATATCAGAAGGATCTTTGTTAGCTTGCTAGGGAGTTCCACCTAGTTTAATGCTTGCAGTTCATCTTATCCCTGGAGAACCCTTACGAAGACTCAGCGTATTGAACAAGGGTACTTAAAACTTCATGACAGAACACCAGGCATACTCAAATGTTGCTCTTGAGGCGCAGCTACATGTATAGCTATATATGTGTTTACCACATTTTTCTGAGGCTTTTAGCTGCAGCTAGGCAATTTATTGGTACTGTTTGGCCTGTAAAGCTGTCACTTTTTATTAATGGAAAGTTTTGTTGACATGTTTGTTCAGCTGCACAGCTTTCACAGTAGTATCTGTAGTAAGTCTTTGTTGGCAATAGTGTGTGAGTGTGATACATCTTTTTCTTTCATTATCCGCTCTTAGATCCAAATGAAGCAGATAAAAACAAACAGAAGTAAACAATAAAGTTTTCACAAAACATAAGTGGCCATATTGCTTGCCAAATGGAAATGGCATTTAATCAGACTATATTCAGCAAAACGAGTTCATGTTCACCCTTGTGTCATTACATTTGACTTTCTTTCTTCTGTGAAAGAATTTTTTTTCTCATTTACTCACAAACAATACGATTGACATTCCTTGATATTTGACTTCTTTAGTTTTTCCACAGAATGAAAAAAATACAGGTTTGGAATGACATGAATCTCATTAAGAGCATAGCAGGAATTAATAGAAACTCAGCTACAATCTTCTCTTTTGTGTGTAGTGGCTACATACACACACACACACACACACACAAACACACACACTGTCAGGGTTGGCGGGTGAAGGGAAGAGCGAGGACTCAATATTGCAGGAAAAGTGTATTTATTAATAAAAAATAAAATAAAAAATTGCAGCAAAATCTGCCCCGAGGGGGAAAAACCGGACTGGATATACAAGGCAGGACTGGAATAAGTAGATAACAGACTCAGACACAGGAGTAACAAAGTTAAGACAATGACACGACAAAAGACAGCAAATATGAAGGACTTAAATACACACAGGAGGATGGGTAATTTAATGGGAAAAAGCTGGGACAAATCAAAGTAAAACTCTAGAAAAAGGTGGGTGAGACATGTGATCACAATGACGAGACATGAACACGCAGCCAATATGGACACGCATTGCCACGTGTTCACATGAACAGAAAGACCGAAAGCATGCGGCCGATGAAAATGAACCACATGCTCACAACAATGCACACAGACCAGTCAAGTCACTTTTATTTATATAGCGCTTTTTAAAATACAGATCGTTTCAAGGCAGCTTTACAATGGTCACATGAAAACAATAAAAACAAAGTTTGTTTTGGCTGAACAGCAGCCCTAAAAAAGCAGGTGAATCAATCAAATTTAAGAATATTAAGGGTTTTACGTGTCCCCAAATAAGAGAGCCAGAGGCAAGAAACCAAAATTCCAGCAGGTGACAGAATGAATGAAGAACAGAATGGAGAAAAAACCTTGGGAGAAATCAGGCTCAGTCAGGGGTCCAGTTCTCCTCTGGCCAACAGCCAAACAGTTCATGATTATTACATTGACAACAATTCAAGTCTAATATTAAATCCAGTTTGGTCTGGTTGGAGATGGATTCATGATCTTCACAGGAGAGGGTCTAGTAGAGTCACGGTCTCTGCAGACACTTCAGGGCAATGCTGTGCTCGTGTCCAGGTGCAGGTCCTTCATCTGATCCAGCTGACCACGGCAACCTCAGAATAAACAGAGACTAATTTCAGCGTAGATGCCATTCTTCTTCTGATGTAACAAGTACATCAGCTGTTATGGGAATGTTCCCGGGTTCCTACTGACCTAATTTATGCAGCCTGAAAATCATTTTACATTGATTAAAAATGTATATATAATGTGTTATTTGTATGCCAGTTGAAGAGAGGTGTATTTAGTCTAGATTTAAAATGACAGATTGTGTCTGCATCCCAAACTATACTTGGAAGACTGTTCCAGAGTTTAGGCGCTACATAGGAAAAGGATCGACCACCAGCAGTTGACTTTGATATTCTTGGTATTATCAGCTGGTCAGTATTTTGGGATCACAATAGACGTGAAGGACTATAAAGAGGTTGCTCAAGTACTGGGGAGCTAAACCATTTAATGCTTTGTAAGTAATTAGCAAGATTTTAACATGCACTCAGTGTTTAATAGGAAGCCAATGCAGGTTTGACAGAACTGGGCTAATATGCTCATACTTTCTGGTTCTAGTAAGAACTCGAGCTGCTGCGTTTTGGACCAGCTGGAATTTGTTCATTAAGTGTGCAGGGAACCACCCGGTAGACCATTACAATAATCTAGCCTTGAACTACAGAGAACGTGGCTCGCACAAAGCTTGAAACCGCGCAACAATGAAGAACACACGAGTCATGAATGCCTGAATCCCGACATAAAACCAAAACTGAACCAAACTAAAGTATCGGGACCGGACATTATAACCCGCCCGCTATACAGACAAGAGAGTGCGCGACTCGACACTTGAAGCTGCGTGCAAACACAAATCACGAGACATTACGATAGTGTCAGAGCTCTGCCACAACACCAAGAGAATGACTAGACAGAATGTGGCAGGACAATGACACTCACCTACACACACACACACACACATACACACACACACACACACACACACACACACACACACACACACACACACACACACACACACACACACACACACACACACACACACACACACACCATGGGAATGGTTTGATTGAGTTTTTTGGTATGATCTATTTATCCAGATGGTGCATATTTTTTGACATACTTCAGACTGCATTATGTCAGTAGTGTTTGGTATAAAACTCTCTTTTGCTGTTCCCATCAATTATCGATGTGGTACATTGTTCTGTTCATTTTTATTAAGAAAACATATTAAACAAATTAAAATCACTGATGTATATCTGTTGAAGCTTTCATAATTTAAGTAGTTTGATATGAACACTGTGACATTGTGGGTTTACTCTAATTCTGTGTGAATATTTTACTGAGAAGTGTAAATGCAATTTCCATGATATTTCAGGCTAGATACCAAGGCTTGAGCGCTATGAAGATATATACTTTGAAAGAAAGTATTTTAACTCATTTTCACAGTTTAGTTTCCTTGGAGCTGAAAATGGAATATGTGGGAAATCAATATCCATAATGTCTTACTTTTGTTCCTTGATTCTCTCTTGAGAGTGTGTGTTGTAAAGAGGTTACTGGGCAGCATAGGCTGGATTGGCAGGCACAGATGATTCAGTTTGTTTCTGCAGGATGTCTGATGTTGAGGGGTTTGGATCCTAAGTCTCAAAGCAGCCTCTCTTGAGGGAGAATTTGAGACCATAACCCTCAATTTAGAGTGATGCACTCTGGGAAACAGCTAAGTCCCTCTCTTCCTCTCATAACCTTTCCTTCTGTCAGAAAATCAGTGCTTTTTACAGCCCTCCTCAAATAACAGTTTTTTTTTTTAGATTGGCATCTCTCAACACACCTGAATCATTCGTGCTTATCGCAGTGCAGCTGGTGGATAGAGATTATGAAAAAACGATTGGATCTTAGAAGGGCTTCGTCATTAGGAAGTTGCCAGGACAAGATTCTGAAACCACCAAAAAACTGTCCGGTTAGAGACAATTGAAGCTGCAATTGGTTGCTGGTATAACCCTTTATTGTCACCACTCACATTCATACGGTCATGTTGTATTGTGGTTTTTCTATAAGTTCAGAAACATAGTGATAACAATAATGAATTATTACAATTAAAACATATTGGCAAAATCCAGTACAGTAAATAAGATTAATAAATTAAACATGGCATTATTTGTAAAAGCAGAAAAACAAAAACAAATGTAAAGTAGGCTGTTGCTTTATACTATCGGTGGCGCACATGGGTAATCTGACACCTTAGACGAGCTGCAAAGATGTATGCGCCTCGTGGGGCTATGAGGGTGCATGCACACGACAGATTGTTTACGACAACTTTTTCAGTTAAATGCGGTCAAGGTTCCTGGCTGCTGAATGGCTCAGGTAAGGTATTGTTGTATGTGTTGTTGTAAGGATGTATTAGAGAGGATAGAATCAGAATCAGAATCAGAAAGAGCTTTATTGCCAAGTGTGCTTGCACACACAAGGAATTTGTCTTGGTATTGAAGCTTCCAGTGCACATATACAACACAACATGAGTTTACATAGCAAATAACAATAACAATACATAACATACAGAGTACATGTGGTCACATGCTGGGATTTTTTTGTATGGAGTGGGAGAGGGGATAGATTGTCAGCCATAACATCTGTCTGCATTGTTTTTCTTTCCCTGCGCTCTGCCCAGCATTTTATCTCTTATTAATTCAACTGTTCAAGAGGGAAATGGCCTGTGGAAAGAAACTGTTCCTGTGCCTAGATGTTCTAGTGGCCAGTGATCGTAGTCGCCGTCCTGATGGTAACAGTTCAAACAGGGTGTTTCCAGGGTGAGCAGAGTCTGTGATGATGTTACCTGCTCTCTTTTTCACTCTGGAAGAGTACAGGTCCTGGAGGGCTGGCAGGGAAGCACCAATAATCCTCTCTGCAGTCCGGATTGTGCGATGTAGTCTCCCGATGTCAGATTTGGTAACTGAACCAAACCAGACAGTGATGGAGGTGCACAAAACAGACTCAATGACGGCCGAGTAGAACCGTATCAGCTGCTCCTGTGGGAGGTTGAGCTTCCTCTGCTGACGAAGGAAGTACAGTCTCTGCTGGTTCTTTTTTACAATGGAGTCAATGTGATTGTTCCACTTCAGGTCCTGAAAGATGGTGGTGCCCAGGAACCTAAATGACTCCACTGCTGCGACTGTGCTGTTCATGATGGTGAGTGGAGGTAGAGCAGGGCTGTTCCTCCTGAAGTCCACTATCATCTCCACCGTTTTGAGTGTGTTGATCTCAAGGTTGTTATAACTGCACCAGACAGCCAGTTGTTCAACCTCTAGTCTGTAAGCAGACTCGTCACCGTTTCGGATGAGGCCGATGGCGGTGGTGTCGTCTACAAATTTCAGGAGCTTCACAGAAGGGTCTTTAGAAGTGCAGTCATTGGTGTATAGGGAGAAGAGCAGTGGGGAGAGAACACACCCCTGGGGGGCGCCAATGCTGGTAGTGAGAGTCCTGGATGTGAGTTTCCCCAGTCTCACTCGCTGTTGCCGGTCTGTCAGGAAACTGGTGATCCACTGACAGATTGAGGATGGCAAGGACAGCTGGGTCAGTTTAGCTGTAAGAAGATCAGGCAAGATGGTGTTGAAGGCCGAACTGAAGTCCACAAATAAGATCCTTGCATAAGTCCCATGTCTGTCGAGATGTTGCAGGATATAATGCAGTCCCATGTTGACTGCATCATCCACAAACCTGTTTGCTCTGTAGGCAAATTGGAGAGGATCCAGCAAGGTTCCAGTGATGTCCTTCAGATAGTGTGACAGCATCAATGGCCTTTTTTTACAACCGCCCCCATGTTTCCATAAGGAAATATGTACACATAAAATAAGGCTTCTATTCAACTGTGGAGTTTACAATTACTTTAATCAGAAATGGCAGGTAATAGTATAATGCGTGCAACTGGTTGAGTGAAAGTTTTTTCTCCCACCTGAACCTTGACTGGCCTCACTCTGGCGTCAGCTCCCGAGAATACCTCTAACACCTTTCCCACGGGCCAGGAAACTCTGGGTAAGCTGAGGATCAATAATCAGCACCGTAGTATCAATTTGCCATTTCTGACTTTGAAGGCCAGGGAGGTAGAATTTGAGGTAATGTCTCCAAAAATGGTCTGCAAGGATCTGGCTATGATGCCATTGACGTCGGCTGACCAGCTCAGATTGGGGGTATACTGTCAGAGAGAGTTAAGCGTCTGGTCGCCCCATTAGGAGAGGGTTTGGAGTAATGGGATTAGAATCAGAAACATCGGATGATGTATATCTCAGTGGTTTGGAGATCAAGATTCTTTCAGTCACCACCAGCACAGTCTGAAGGATGTCAAAGGTCACTGATTGAGTTCCTAGAGTGACCATTAATGCGGTTTTCAAAGAGCGAATTTCTTGCTCCCAGCAACCTCCAAAGTTTGGAGTTAGGAGGGTTGAAATGGAATTCAATTCGCTGTTTGGTCAATTGTCTCTGTATGTCTCAAACAAGAGCTGCAAAGGCTTCCTTTAGCTCTATTTTGCCACTGAAGTCTGTGCCTTGATCTGACAAGAGCTCATGGGGTTTTCCTCTTCTAGCCGTGAACCGAGTGCCATAAGGAAAGAATTGGCTTCCAGACTGTGGATTATATCAATGTAAACTGCTCGAGTTGTGAGGCATTTAAATATTATTCCCTATTTTTTCTCACTGCATCTGCCCATTCTGACGGTATAGGGACCAAAGCAGTCCACACCAGTGGAGTAAAAGGCAAGCTTGAAAAAACACAGTTTTGCTGGGGGAGGTCCGCCATTTTAGGTACCTCTGGTCTCCATTTTTGGCAGTGCGCACACACACACTGCAGGTGCTTGATGGCTTCTCTACCTCGCAGAACCCAGTATTTATGGCGGAGCTCAGTGAACACCCTTTCAGGACATGGATGACAAAGTTTGGAATCATAACGTTGGATGATAAGTTTAGTGATGGGGTTCCTTGGGTCCAGTACTATAGGGTGCATGTTATCAGGTTCAAGGTAGGGACTATGATGTAAATATCCGCCAACTCTGATTAATTTAGTCTCTCCGTCAAGTTCTGGGGCAGGTGCTCTGATGGGAAGCACAGATTGGGGGGATTGTTCAGGAAAAGTGGCCCTTAGTACCAGCAGCTTCCAGGGCCAAGATCATGGAGACACTTTCCCCGAGTGATGTTGTCTTCTGGATTACTTGTGGAGGGGACATACCGCCAGCTGTGTTGCTCAGTGAGATCTTGGATCTCTGCTACCTGAGTCCCAACAAATACCTTGCAACCATGTGAGGACGGTGGTGGAGTCCGTCCACAAGATTGTTTGGTGTATGGGCAGTTTTAATTCAGTTCTGAGTTCTTTGGCAAGTTGAGCTCCCGTCAGTGCAGCACACAATTACAGTTGGGGAACTGTCTGTTGTTTTTTGGTGCTACACTTGATCTTGCTGTTAGGAAAGCTATCTCCGTCCATCTTAGATGGTGGAACAGAGTGTGTAGATACAGGAACAACTTTTTCAGTGCTCAGATAGATTGTGGTGCTTTTAGTGCCTGATTTAGAGTCTCTGTTAGGCTCTCTTGTGCTTGTCAATGGCCCTCTACGTTGAGTGCATGCATACCTTGTATTATCCTCTTGAACTTGGATTTCATACTCAAGCCACTCAGCGAAATCTGAAAGTGTAGGGATGGGCACATGATGTGGATGTGCAAACCTGCGAAATGCTGACCTCAGGTCATGCGGTAGCTTCCCCATCAACCGAGACACATGAGACCCACACTGTAACTCGAAAGTGCCCTTGCTACCTAATTGCTCCGACATGCCAACCAGTGAACAAACTTTGAGATCTTAGCCATCCACTAACTCTGCAATCCATTGTAGAGCTAGTTGATGTGACTGGCCATACTGCTGGTTTAAAGCAGTCATTGTCCTTACATTGTCAGCAATTAGTAGTGCCTCCTCCAATTTCAAGTGGTCCATCAGTATCTGAAATTTAAACCTCTCTGTTGCATTAACTGGGAGGATATTTTCCAAAATAGATTTCAGTCTTGAGAACTCTCTTGGGTTAGGATGTATGAAGTCAGGAAATCGTAGTTGGACCTCGATAAATTAGTTCTGGTTAAGGGAAGGATGGTGGAGTAAGAGGCAGACGTGACGTTTGTGGATGCCCCAGTATGGAGGACTTGAGGTATCTGACCTGTGGGAATAATGCACCTCTTGTCTCTGACACCTGTGTGCCTGATAAGGGTATGAGGAGCTCTGTTTAATAATAGGAGCAGACGTTGGAGTTGGGCGGTGTTGAGGACTTCTAAGAATGCCCTCAGCCTGATGCTCCCTTGGCAGTTTGAGACGTGGAGCTGGAACAGGTCTGACGCTTGTGTTGTCAGGATATGTGTGAGGTTGGACATGTGGTGCAGGTACAGGACAACTAGAGCTATACTGCCTTGGAGGGGTCACAGGTGAAAGGGGATGGCTTCCAGGACTTTGATTTTGTGCCTGAATTTGTAGTTGTTTCATTTTTTGCTTGAGCTGAGAAAGCTTCTTTGCATATTGGTCATTTGCGCTCTGAACTGTGTCCCTTTCCTGCTGTATCATCTGCATGACTTTATAGAGATCCTCATTCTCCTCTCTTATAATGTCTGATGTGGATTTACATTCCTCTTCGGACCACTGTGGGGCTGTCAGCTTCATAACCTGGTGACAAGGGTTTATGGATGGTGAAGCCAGTGAGATCATACTCATTGTAACGTGTGTGAAGAACGGTCTTTCTCCTGACTCGCACAGTCGGCTCATCCTCATATTGCATATTGTGACATCTTCTACTTCTTTGGTAAGTTCACGACCCGGCTTGAAGGACCATGAAAAAATTACTGTCTTTTAAAAGGGCTTCATCATTGGGAAGTTGCCGAGACAAGATTCTAACCCACCAAAGACTGTCCGGTTAGATAAAATTGACGCTGCAATTGGTTGCTGGTATAACCCTTTATTGTCACTACTCACATTTGTATGGTCGTGTTGTGTTGTGGTTGTTCTATAAGTTCAGAAACAGTAAAATGTATGTATGAATATACTTAATGATAACAATAATAACCAACCAGATTTTTTTTTTTTTAAATATAGCTACCTAATGGGAAGTGATATACAGATATAGAATCCTGTTCAACAGTTTTGGGTCAGAACGAAAGAAAATTATACTTTTATTTAGCAAGGATGCATTAATTAGACCAAAAGTGGCAGCTGTCACAGTCATGTCTTGCCACTTCCTGTTCCCCTTGCCACTTCCTGTTCCATTCAAAAGTTTGGGGATGATCAAATTTATTTATACATATCTTTTGAAGTTTCTTATGCCCACTAAGGTTGCATTTATTTGATCAAAATATAGATTTAAAAAGATTTATATTAGAGTGGTGCATAGGCGGAGTTTGGGGGGGGCTGGGGGGGGCACTGCCCCCCCAGACCAGAGCCAATTAATGCCTGCCTTGTGCTTTGAATATGTTTTTTTGTTATTACAGAATTCATATTTTCTCGTTTTATTTGTTTTATCTTATTAGTTCTGTGTATAGAATGAGTAAGATGTGGCTAATTAATTTTTTATTACTGTATTTAATTTTTTATTACTGTAGCTTTATTACATTCTCCCGCGATTTGCGAATCTCAAAGTATCGCGGTACGTGAGTAGACGCTCTTCTCGTTCTGTTTTACGCGCTGAATAAACAAAATGGATATTCGTCGTTTTTTTAATAAATCCACTACTAAAAGTGTCAATCTATCAGAAAAGAAGACGGTGGACATCTACGCATCTCGGAAAAAGAGCCGGCTTCTGCATTAGGTAAGATATTGTAATGTCTGAAGTAGTTCTATGACAGGTCAAGGGAGGATCTGTTTATGAACTTTAATCGGAACGAAGAACAACATACTGTAACAAGCGCACCCGTCTAACACACTTTTTGCTGCACTTCATAACTCCCCGTGTTAACCCTATCACTGCCGATGCAAAACAAAACAGCAACTACAAAGAGTCTGTTCTATTTGCTATTCTTTGTATAAAGCAGTGGTTCTCAAATAGTGGGGCGCACGTTACCCTGGGGTACATGCTTTTTTTTTACCAGGGAGTAGGTTTTCTTGCACTGAACAAGAGCAGAAGTTCAGATAATCATCCCCTCATCCTTTGACGTGTACGATGCCGGTGTTCATGTGTCACGTGATCAACCACTAAATTCACACGTGTTTTCACGCGATATCTGGCACTGAGCCAAAAAAAAAGACGGGCTCTGAGCTTGTCATTTATCACAACAACTCAGTGTTTTCAACCACATAAGATTTCTTTTCGGTTTCAACAAGTTGAGCCAACAAGTTGGTGACTATTTTGAATTATCTATTATACAGCCCTTTTTGTGACTGCGGTATGTCAGGTGATAAGCATGACGCGTTACCATGGAAACAATAAGGCGAAAGTTTTTGCCACGAAATGTTTACCTCTTCCTAGGGGGGCGTGACAGAAAATAATTGAGAAGCACTGGTATAAAGTCATTGTTCATTGTAAATGTATTTTATATGTAAAATTAATGATATATAAATATGATATTAAAAAAACTGAGCTCGTGGTCTGGTGCCCCCCCAAGCACAAAAGTGAAACTCCGCCTATGGAGTGGTGTCACGTTTATGTTTCGTTCACTTCACTCAGGACTCTTATTTTGCCTTGTCTCTGTCACATGTTCCCTGTTCCTTTTCTCACCGTCACTCATCAGTTCCATCTTCACTTATTAGTCACAGGTGTTTTGTGCTTCAGTGTAATCATAGTCAGTATTTAAGTTCTCCGTGTGCACTCCCCTGTAGTCAGTTCTTAACGTTATCGTATGTTATGTTGATGGCCTAAGTGTGGATGCCTCCCTTGTTTTGCACTCCTATGTGCCGTTTATTTTCCGTTTTCTGTATTAAAGTGTTTTGGTTTGTACTCCGTGTTCCACACCTGTCTCCGCATCACACGCCAGCTACACACATACACGACTGCTGACAAGTGGATGTCCTTTCTCTCGTTTTATTATTCAGAAGGGTGATCAGGAAATGCACAATCAACACTTTTGCATTTCACAGAGACTATTACCCAACAGTCTGCACGACATTACTTCATTACAGTCTAGACTTGGACAATGACTGCAAGGGCTGAGGGTGTCATTTGGGACAGGGCATATCTGATTTTCACAAAAGATACTATGTGATTAAACACTACCATTTGCTGATTGCTCCATTTTTTTATGTTTTAACAATGATGATTTAACAGAAATGACCATTTCATTGTCTTTGTAGACAGACTAGGCTTTAATAATCCCTCTTGTGTAAACCCACATCTTTTTTAAATCACTTCATTCTTTTCTCTTTTTGGCTGCTTTCCATTTGAATCTACATCTGTCAGCTGAAAGGTATATTTTGTTGACCTTTCGGACAGCTCATCTTCCTATTTCATGCCCTTTTAGTCCGGATGAAAGAGGATGAGATGGTCCCAGTGAGGTAATGAATATGAGGCAACTCTTTCACCTGTGAATATGCCTGCGTTTTGTTTCTCTGGCCTTTTCTGGAACCTTCATCTGGATTTTTCTGCTTTGGAATGTAGTATTTTATGTGTTAAGGTAAAAGTCAGTATTTGGTTTTGATGTACAAACCTGTAGTCTTCTGGAGGCCCATAAGTGATTGTCATTTTCTCTGGCATACAAATAAAAGGCTGTCTATCACAAGTAATTCAATACAACCATAACTCAAGTCTTTTATTGCATTTAAAAATTCAAAAGTTTGCATTCCCAACTTTATTAGTTATTGTTGTTACCCCAGGCAAAACAAAATATACATCACTGATCTACGACACTTTAACACCCCTTTGAACTGAGCTTGAAATATGACTTATGGACAATATTGAGCACCGTGTAGGAAGGAGAAGGTTGAAAAATACTGCAAGAAATTGTCTGAATTATGAATTCTTGTTTTGACTTGTTTCAGATCACTTCACTTCAAACTCAGTCTGAAGAACATGCTCGGACATGAGCCAAGGTTGAATGCTCCACAGCAACATAAAACAGTGGAGTGTTCCCTACGCTTGTGAGTTACTGCAGTATCACTCTCCTTTGTTTTTATTGAGTTTGCTTTTGTCAGGCCCTTCTAGAGTTTCACCGGAGAGAATCAGCACGATCAAAAATGGATTCCCTTTATACTTTCAGCTGCTCCTCAAAGACTAGAGGCCTGTCAGTCAGACACAGAAAGAAAGAAAGAAAGAAAGAAAGAAAGAAAGAAAGAAAGAAAGAAAGAAAGAAAGAAGAGAAGGTTTTGAGGCCTGTTGAACAGATGGAGGTTAGATATGTCTGGCTTTGTTCCCACAGGTTTGATGTTGTCAGACTCTCTTTCTCTCTCTCCTGTCTGGCTGAGTAACACACGGTTGCCCCTGTTTATAGGGATATGATCATGTGTGATGCGTTAGGATGTTGGAACTTAACTCGGGTGGGCCTGTGGAAATGTTTTACCGCTGTGGTGTTTTCTGCGCTGCAGAATGACCTTTAATCTGTGGATCTAAACTGAGGAGAATAACAATCAAATATCAAAGTCCAGGGAGAGAATGAAAGTGAGAATAATGGAAAATTGATAGGATCTAGATTCCCAGAGAAATTTAAGAATTAGTCTCTCTCTGTTTGTGTTCTCCCTCTGGGGCTTTAGTAGACTCATAGTAGACACCCTCCTTGTGGCAGACAGAGTCATTACACACTCCTCCCCTTCCCTCACATCGTCCCAGTCTCTGCCTAGAACACATTATGTTTGGAAACTCTGCCAAAATACTGCTTCTGGTGTCTTGTCTGGCTATAAATCATGCAGCTATCAGTGTTTAAATAAGGCACAGGCCAAAGAGTTGCAGACTGTGAGGGCATCTGTACTAGCTGGCACACTCACTCTGAGATGGACAACCACACCAGATCCATAAAATATATAACTTTGACAGGAAACTCAGGTAAATAGTAATGTGTTAAATATATGTGACTCAGAATTTGTAATGAAAATCATGGCTTTCCTCTGTGCTTTTTGTTTGCTACTTACCTTCTTTTCCAGGCTCTACTCATGTTACAACATGATTAGATTAGTGTTACTAAGCACTACTTAGTTTTAAAGCTAATTCACAACTTGTTGACTCCTCACATCTAACATGAATCAAGCAGAGTGACAATATAAGCTTTATATTTGCTTTCGCAATGTTCTTGTAATCTTTCTCTCTTCTTGACATATAATGTCTAACCTCAGTAAAACCTTTATTCTTAGTTACTGAATTAACTAGCAAGCTGAC
Organism: Rhodeus uyekii; assembly: GCA_037043235.1. Classification (NCBI taxonomy): domain Eukaryota; kingdom Metazoa; phylum Chordata; class Actinopteri; order Cypriniformes; family Acheilognathidae; genus Rhodeus; species Rhodeus uyekii. The sequence goes on along the minus strand of JAWRVZ010000022.1, from coordinate 921,521 downwards.
ATTTTTTAAAGAAAACACTATAAAACAATGATGATCATTATTGTTACCTCAAAATACGATAATTTCCCTTCAATTACCTGATTACATTGGGTATTTTGGTGCACAGCATATAACAATTGTTTCAAAATGAAACGATTGTGTTACATGGCTATTCATTTGTTTTAGAATGAAGTTTTATTTTAAGTTTGAAGAGATTTTTATTTAGATTATTATTTGTTAGCTACTTAATAATTCATGTATTTTTTATGTTTACGATTGAACAGAAGACAGTCTTTTTTGTTTGCAGAAAGATTTAATAGGACCTATGGTTGTTTATGCATAATGATAAAACAAAGTAAAGCTTGCTAGTTAAAAAATAAAAACAGTTTTTATTGTATAATACTTATTTGCATTTAGAAGAAATAATCAGAAAGAAGCTACACCCAGAATAGTCACCTTTAGAATGCTATATGTATATTTATTCCATATAAATTAAATGAACAAAAAATAGATTTTAGTATAGTATAGGCTTGCTCCTTTACCTGGATTGAGTGGCTCTATATTGTTCTGATGCAGCTCAGGTACTTTTGCTCCATGCAGGCCATGTGGATTTCAGCCTATTAAAACCATGGCAAGGAGAGAAAAAAACAACAACACATGTTTCGAATTGGCCAGCAGCCCATGTCTGTGTCTGTGGAACTGTATTTGACAGTGTTTGATTCATCCTTTTCACCCTATAGGTCAGGGTGAGCAGATATCTGTGTATGTCCGTGTAGGGAAATGTTAGCGGTATGCAGTGGGATCTGTTTGCGAAGTGCTTCCTGATGTGGACTGCCCTGTCAGAGGTTAAAAGCTAGCATCAGTTTGCGCTTGGACTTTGAATGTGGATTTCTTTCTCTATTTTTATTTTTCTGCCTCTCAGTCTCTTTTCTTCCTCCTTTATCGGTCTCTCTATAAAATGTCTAATCCATCTGGGTCTAATGCGCAACCAAAGCATCAGTATTCATCTTGTTCTCTCTTCTCTTTCCACCTCTTCCCCTTGTGTTTGTTTTTATACTATGGGGGTATGATAGCCAATTAATAATTAATTTTTAGAGTGTATACCCATGCAATGAGAAATTCTGATTCATCCTTTGAGTTGCCGGCTGCCCGCTTCTTGCATCATTTAGGCTCAAGAGTTAGCCGTGGCTCGCTACTGCTCTTTTGAGTTTAGCAGTCTCCATTTTGTTTGCTGGAAAGTTTGCAGTGGACAAGCGGCTAGCAGAGTCAGGGGTTTTCCTTCCTTTCTCTGATGACATGCCATTTTAAAAACAGACGAGACCACAACGGCCCCTTTGATCTGTTCTAACTCAGGAGAGAGAAGGAGAGAGGGAGAGATGGAGCGAAAGAGAAAGAGAGAGCACTGACCAATACCAGCCTTCTCCCAACTGTGGTCTTAAAGATTAAAGGGGAATATTCTGTGAAGGCATGTGTGTGTGTTTGTGAGCGTGTGTGTGTTTGAGGTTGACTTGTGGTGTATGGCTAAATGTGTCTGTGTAATTGAACAGTTTTCCTGGTTGTGCTGTATTGTGGTCGCAGTAGCTCTTTTGAAGCATTGGCTAGCTTATTTCCTACTTGTTTCATTTCCCTAATCCTAAACCTTAAACATCACACATAACCAGCTTCACTCAGCAAACACTCATGAATTGCTGCTATCCATCATCTTTACATATGACCCTGTTCAGTTTCCAACAGCGAACCGATTAGCAACACACATACATTTTTTATATGTTGTAACAGTGTATTAAATTAAGGTAATGGACTGTGAATAAAATATACATGTAAAAGACAAAACATTTAAATAAAATGTTATGTGGTCAGTTTGAGGATGATTCAAAAGCAAAAATCCAAGTTTTCTTTTACTTTATCTTTGTTTTAAAAAATACAAAAAAAAATTCTGTTATAACCTGTTTATTTTCTAAACTGTAAAATTGTTATTTTTATGTTTTTGTTAGGTTTATGTATTGCATTATGGAAACAAAAGTTTTGAAACTGGATATGACTTCACTGAAAAATTTATCAAGTCATTTTTAACTCTATGATCGTGTTAATTGTGTACATCTTGCGTCTTGAGGGCTGTTGTTAGAACTCAAATCGAATTGAATGTGGATAATTCTTTTATGTAATATAATGATTCTGGTTACAGTGTTGGGAAGTACATATTTTTTTATTGCTTATTTATAAATGTGTTTAGCACCTGGGTGTGTTTCAATGGCAGGGCCGGATATAGTGTAATGTTTAATTCTGAAAGCGTTGTCTGTATTGTCCTCCTCTTTTAGCTTTGTTGTGATCAGTACATGTTTCTTGGGTGGCTTCTAAAAGAGAGAGAGTAAATATAGTCTTGGAATAAACCATGAATACAAGGTTGGGTTGAGAAAATCACAGTGGCACAATGCCACAGAGAGGGACATGGCCTTGTGTGGGTCTCTGACAAACAGCACATGCCTCAGAGTGGAAACAGCAGCTCACACACAAACACACACCACTGCATGAATGCGTTACCCAAACAGCCCAGAAAATAGCTTCTCCCTGCTTTCACTGAGGGAAAAATTGCTTACTCACCCTCCCACATGCCTCATTTCCTGTTCTTATTATGGAAAGTAATGGTGGAAGTGGGACTCTGTGGCTAAACTGATCAGTGTTGTTTTTGTGTCTGATGCTTGAATACTAATTGAAATAAGGGGATATTTTCTAAAGACAGCACAGAATAGAAAGAATCTACAATAGATATAAATGGATGAATTTTGTGAATAGGAACATGCAAACCTGCATCCAAAACTTTGATATTGTTTAACTATGTCATAATAAGTAAATTAATATGCAAAAAAAGAAGAAAGAATTATTGCAGAATAATAACCGCAATAAAATAGTGGTAATAATAACCCATCAGCTCAGGGTATTGCACTACATTGTAGTTAAAAACAAAATCCAGATACAATACATTTAGTTACATTACATTATTATATAGGTCATTTTGATCTCCTAAACCGACCTCTACCCCTAAACCTGACTAATGTACATTTAGATGGTTTAGGACAGTGGTCACCAACTTTTTGAAACTGGAGATCACCCTCCTCTGCTTAAATGAGAGTCAAGATCGACTTGGGGGGGGGGCGCGCGCGGAGCGGTCGTCTTGTTGACGGGGGGAGGGGGGGTTGCGCGCGCGCGCGGAGCGGAGTTGTCGTCCTATCGGAGCTTGCAGACTCGCTAATTTGGCAACTGAACGTTCAACTGAAAGCTCGTTTTCGGGAGCTTCCGGGATGGTGATAAAGGACGACCAATCGATCGCGATCGACCGGATGACGACCAAAGATCGACCAGTCGATCGCGATCGACGGGTTGGCGACCACTGGTTTAGGATGTATTTGTGTGTAAAGCATCCACCTCATTTTTCTATCCAGAGCCACACGGCAACTTGATCCTATCTACTTGATCCCATCCCTACCTGGATCAACCCCTCTGCATTTTCCCAAAGTTCACTGGGCCCCAGCATTGCGAGGACACCATGGCCACTTTATTTTCAACTTTATATTTTGGTGGGTACGATTTTTGATGTGTTTTTAAAAGAAGTCTCTTATGCTCACATACAGTTCTGCATTTATTTGATTAAAACACTAGAAACACTACTATTGTGAAATTTTAATACAAATAATAAAAAAAACAGATTCTACTTCAACATACTTTAAATGTATTCCTGTAATTATTCCTGTGATGGAAAAGCTAAATTCACAAGAACAGCGTTTATTTTAAATATATATTATTTGTAATGATGTAAAAGTCTTTACTCTTTACTTTTGATCAATTTAACATGTTTTCATTAAATCAAATATTGATCTCTCTCTCTCTCTCTTTCAAAAAGTACTGACCCCTTCCTTTTGAGTGGTAGTGTATATACTGTATAACTTTTTTTCAAATTGTAACATATTTTGTGTAAATGTGAATTTGGTTTTTAGATTGCCAAGAAAGGACAGAGAAAACGTAAGATTAGCAACACGTTATTAGTGGTTTAATAATGTATTCAAGCAAAAGGCTAATCAGATTAATTACCGTTATGTGTCTGACATTGTAAAGAGCCATATCTGGGTGCTGAGTTTACTACAGTAACTCCAGTAAAAGTTGACCAACTCAGTCTCTGAGCTGGTGTGAGTGAGTGGAGGCGGGTCTGTATATATTAAATGAGACAAGGGTGTAGAGTTACAGGAACAAACTTTACAGGAACAAACTTTAAATGTGTCATATTAGTGACCAAAGTTTTAATGGATACAATTATTGACGCAAGGTTACTTCAAATCAGGAAAGCAGGTCTGCAATGAGAGTGATTAGAATGTGGGTCTTCAATGGCATAGAGTCTCTTAGTTGAGTGAGAGCTTAATCATCATCTGTGTCCTGGACCCAGTTTATGCTCAGTATTTAAAGGTGTATCAATGGGAGATTTCCTCACTAACAGCTCATAACACACAGCTTTGACTTCTGCCCTCCAGTGCCCTCTGCCCAACCAGTGTTTTTGCTGGTATGGAGTCCTCTGCTTGCGTGAGGAGATATTCCTGCATGTGTGTGGAAATGGTCATAATCTGTGAAGTGTGTGTGGATTGGCTGTCAGTGAGAGTATTCTATTTACTTGGTGCCAAGCTCTCTGTGAAGCACCTGGTTGCTGACGGTTGATATCTTTCACTTTCCCCTGTGAATGTTTATGTGTCAGCTGACAAAATTCCAGGCCTTATGGAAACTCCTTGGGTGTTGGGGCTCTGAATGGCTCCTTTGTTTTTGCATTCCCGTGTTGTGTGAACAGTGTTTTGGTTTCCCGGGCTGATAATTGCTGAAGCGACAGCAGGCTCTGCTGCTTTCCTGTGCCGGCTGCTGGGCTTCACCCTCCCAGCCGTAGACCAGACACTGATGCTAACTCCTCTTGACAAACACTTAAGCACACTTCAAACACACCTATGGTAAAATTTGTCAAACTTTTAACCGCTTTGACTGTGAGAAGGGAGAAGAAAAACAACAAAATCTGTAGACGTTTTTCTTTTGTTTTGTTTTCAGATAATTTGTAACATGCTGGAAGACTGAAGGTGTCCAAGTGCGTTTTTGAAGGCCCTGGATTTTGAGGTTATTATTTTACCGTCATCTGTAGCAGACAATTTGATGGGGTCGTGCAAGATATTTACACAGTGTGAAGTTCAGCCAGAGTGTGAGTATTCAGTACTAAATTAGAGTAATTAGCAGGGTTGTTATTTTTGCGTTCAGTCATAATGGTGAATGTTTAAGATGAGAAACACTTTCTGAAGGTTAGAATTGTCAGCACATGGTGACATGGAGATGGAGGCCACAGAAATAAAGATGGATAAAATAGTATCAATATATAAACAGAATATAAGAGTGTTGTGAGGGCATGTGACTAAAAAAAGGCAAAATAAGAGTCTTGGTCATTGAGTAATTTTCATTTTCCATTTCAACCAAACATTTTCATTTCTGTGCATCTCTAATAAATCGCAGACGCAAGAATATCAGTCAATTTGTAGTGCAAAACCAGGATGACCTTTGTGTCCTCTCTTATATTCTGTTTATTTATTGATACTTTTTTATCCATCTTGATTTCTGTGGCCTCCATCTCCAACCAAAAAACTCCATCACTGCACCTTCCATGAGAACTTGTGTGCATGTTTGTGAATATATATGTGTGTGTGTGTGTGTGTGTGTGTGTGAGAGAGAGAGAGAGAGAGAGAGAGAGAGAGAGAGTGAGCGCGTAGCAGATCCTAGGATTGTTGAGCTGCACAGTGAGAATTGATCCCTGTCTTTGATGTCTGTGAGGGCAGGCTTAGCCACCCTCTCCCAGTGTTTGCTTTGGCCTGTGCTCTAGCACAGCAGCATTGGGCCCTGGTAGCTCCCTTTAATATGATCAGTGGGCCAGTTCTTTTCATCAGTCTGGAGGTCTAATGCCTTTAACTGGCTTACGCTGACCTCTTCTATCCCCCCTTAACACAAACACTCACACACATAAACCCACCCACCAACACAAACACAGAGCATCACTTCATCCCCATCTTCTGTTCCTGCCCTAACGGCCTCTGGGAGTCACTGTGTCACTGGGGCGTGACGGTGGCAGAGGCTTCTGGGTAACAGATGCATGGATCACCAGAGGGCTTGTGCTGTACATGTCAATGCACCTGCCGTGAAATGACTACATGGAAAAACATGAGCATTAAGGAGGAGATTATACTTCGCAAATTATTATTCATTCTATAGGAACTCCGGTAACTGAATTGCTCCTGTATTGAAATGTCCGGTTCAGATGACATAGCGGCTGGTGCAGGTGCTCATAGGTCAAACCAACATGCAAATAAAAATATTATACAGTGTTTAATGACCACCACTAATGAATCATTTGAATAGTTTAAACATCTCAGTGAGGTGCACCAGAACTATAGTTCAAAAAAGAGAATAGAGAGTTCAAAAAAGCTGGCGAGTCAAGAAGAGAAGGAAAAGTGGTCACAGAAAAAAAAAAACAGACAGTAGATGAGTTCTCTATTCCATAAATGTTTTTAGGCAGACGGATGTGATAAGATCTAGATGTTATCTAGATCTATCTATCTATCTATCTATCTATCTATCTATCTATCTATCTATCTATCTATCTATCTATCTATCTATCTATCTATCTATCTATCTATCTATCTATCTATCTATCTATCTATCTATCTATCTGTCTATCTGTCTACCTATCTATCCTTTGTTCTATCCTTCTGTTTATTCTTTAGTATGCTTGTGAAAAATCTGTGTTCCCAAATTACTAGGACTTCGATCAATAGTGCTATATGTTGTTTTATATATATATATATATATATATATATATATATATATATATATATATATATATATATACACATATATATATATATATATATATATATATATATATATATATATATATATATATATATCATTCTATCTATTGTTCTATAGTTCTGCATACCATTATGTGTATTATTCTATATTCTTTATCTTCATTGCAACCCCTCTGGTATTGAAAGAATGACTTCCTTGTCTGGCAAAATGTAAATATGGTTTCCAAATTCTGCATTCATAAGGCCAAAAAATATTTTCATAAGTTGTTTTGAATTGCAAATTTGTCAAAATCAGCCGTCGCAGAGCAGGCCAGGCCCATGGCGCTTATCCTCGAAACCAGTAAGCCCGGCGACGTTGGCAGCAGCGCACACATACACGCATACACACAAACACAAACTGTCATGGCATAATTATGTAACCCAAACCTCGGCAGATTATTTAAATGTGTGCTGGAGGTGTCATTCTCGGTGTGCCCATGGCGGGTGAGTTGTGTCACATTTCAGAAGTGGAACGGGTGAAACGGACCCCCCAGCCCCCCCACTTCCCCCCATGCACCCACAGAACTCTGCCATGGCAGTCTAATCCAGCAGCTGCGTATGCGTGTGTATATTTTAGTACATGTGTGTTAGCATGTTACCTTTGATGGGTTGGATTAAAGCAAATCTCCACTTCTTTGAGGCAGTTCAAACACACAGGGACAATACGGCACACCACAGCCCAGCTAATGAGAGATAAACCTGAGCCCAGGAAAGTGAGCGACGACACATCAACCTGATTAAAGACAGAGTCTCTTGCATTCCCTCCTACCCCAACTCTCTCCCATCACCCATGCATCTAATTCCATCCTTCTCTTCACCTTTTTCTTTGTTTGTTCCCCTTTCTTTCGGAGAGCATGGCTTGACAAAGAGGCCAGCTTGACTTTATTGCTGTGATGGGCTGTGAATGTCTTTTCACTGCATGTAAATGAAGAGCTTTAATTTTTTCTATGTCTCTCCTCCTCACTTAGAGAAAGGGCTGTGTGTTATTACAGAGGTTGTTGACTCTGCAGATTTAGAGCTGAGCTCTCTGCTTTGTGGTTTGATAGCTTAATTAAACATGCAAATCTGCTATCTTTATACATCACGCTCAAAGTGCACCATTCACAAGCACCTCTTTCATCTAACAAATAGAGTTTTGGATATGCAGAATTACCCGAACATAAAAAGTGTGTGTGTGACATATATTTTTATTTTTTATTTTTTTTGTTATTATTATTTATATATTATAACCATATTGTTTTTAAATATTTTAAATGAGACTTTATTCTTATTCATTACATTTCAATTAATTTAAATTAATCATTTTAAGCACACTTTAAATAAATACATTATTACACTTAAATGTATTAGCATACATTATGTCTTTAACATACATTATGCCTTAATTTATTTAGTAATTTTTGTGCTTTAACTTTTAGTTTATTTTAGTTGATTGAATTTCACATTTTTAAGTTTAAGTTTTTCATCTAATATTTACATTTTATTTCAGCTTTATTTCAATTAACACATTTTTTAGTTTACATTAACACAACACTATTCTAATTATAATTATATATTTTTTTCAGTATAAAAAGTAATTATAATGTGCTATTAAAATTTCACTCTCAAATTGGTTTTATTCCATTGCTTATTAATGTTGACTGATTGTACGTTAAGCTAACAAGCACTATTGATGTTGGTAAAGAGAACATTTTATGACATTGATTGGAGATTTTGCTTTTGGAAGGGAAGCATTACTGCTAGTCTTACAAATGACCCCTCTAGCTCTGATACTGACACACTGCTGCGTTGCTTGTGTTGACAAAGCTCCGTATGCTCTGGGCAGGATGATGAAGCTGTCCGGCGGATTTGAGATGTGGTAATCCGCTGCTGAATTAGCTCAGGAGGATGTCTCAAGGCGGTGGCGGTGTGGTGCCACTTATGTAGGATTGAGTAAGTTCCCTCTGGTCCTCTCGCCTCCCGTCAGAGGAGCCGCCCCTGGGCCAGGGAACAGATCTCAACCCCCTGTCTCTCAGACTCCTCACAAAAGAAAACAGAGTGCTGACACAAAGAGACACTCTGACATGATCTGATTTTAATAAGCTCAGTGTGCTGAGGGTGGCTTGTTTGCGAAGGAGGTGAATGGAAGAGTGTTTGGTAACGTATGTGCGTATGTCGAGGGTTTGTCTTTGGGGGTCAGCGGTCGGAGAGACTGAGGTTGATTGCGTTTTGGTGTGTGCGTATGCGATTGGTTTCGGGTTGAGGGTTAGACTCCTGTGTGCGGTGTGATCCCGGTGAATCTCCTCTTTGAAGGGGAACAGATGTGGATTTGCATATGTGCGGGTCCCAGGCTTCAGTGGAGATTAGCTGCTGGTTTTGTGGAAGGTGCATATTTAATAAAGGCCCGAAGCGATGCCGAGCGTAGAGCAGACCTCAACAGACATGCAGGACAAAAGCCGAGGAGGGCTGGTGACAGGCAAAAACAGACCTTAGACCAGATTGGACCGGCCTTTGAGTGGGATTTTGACAAGACTTTAAGGGTTTTCAAACAGAGAGCAAGAGAACGGGAGAAAGGGAAAAGTTAATAAGAGGGTTTATAACTTGTTCAGTCTCATCTGCAAGTTTATTTGTTTGTTTGCACTCTTATCTTTTGATGTAAGGTTGTGCTTTTTCTCCTTTGTTCATGCTCGTGATCTTTTTCTGTTGTAATTTGGGATAAGGGGGTGGGATGTAAAGCAGAAATAAGGGATTTAGTGGAGAATATTTGGAGATTAAAATAACTCCACATCTTTCCCATGGGAGTTTAAGATGTAGCATTCCCCCCCCCAAAAAAAATTAAAAATTAAAAATTGAACCTGATTAATTTGAATTGGTTTCATCAGTGAAATCTTTTAAAACATAATGATGAAACATTATAATATTAATTAAATGTTTTAATGAATCTAATGATGGAATTCAAAAATGATAAAATAATACACAAATTTGGATATTATTTTATCAGTAATATTTAATACAAACATAATTTTATGATGATTAATTGACCTGTTGTTTTTACTGGGTTTTTTTTCAGTCAGTAAGGTTGAAGGAACCAAGAGGCAGAAAATTCATAGTCTTTTTGATCTGTTTCTCAGTGAGTTGTTCTTTATTCATCCACTGAGATCTATTCCACTGTTTATTTTCAGGAACTGAAAATCAAGTAGTTTTTAGAGGCACTGATTTACTTTTTCCTCTCTCTTGTGTCTTCTCTCCTGTTTCTTTCTTTCTTTCTCTCTCTCTCTCTGAACTAACCCATTGAGCTGTATCTTTACTACAGGTCAGTGTGAGTGTTTGTTTGCTAAATTTGGTTAAGTGAGAAAGATTATTGACAAGAGAGTTCATATAAACTCCTTTTTAATTGTTTTAGGTTTGTAATTTTTAAAATGTTTTTATTAGAAGTGCTCATCGAGGCTGCATTTAATTGATCAAAAACATAACTACATTTTTAAATAACTGTGATGACAACTCTGAATTTTTAGCAGCCATTACTCCAGTCTTCAGTGTCACTTCATCATTCAGAAATCATTGTAATATGCTGATTTAGTGCTCAATATCAAGATTGTCTTATTACTATTGTTTAAAAATATTCCATAGTACTTTTGTGGATACTGTGGTTCATTTTTCAGTCTTTTTCCAATAGATAGAAAGTTCAATAGAAACACATTTATTTAAATTAGAAACATTTTGCAATATTTTATAATTTAATGCATACTTGCTGATCATGTTTATTTCTTTAAATATAAAAAAATACTGACCTCTATCTTAGTTTATATAGCAGTCGGCATGATCAAGACAGAAAGTGTCAAAGAGAGAGAGGACAAAAGATGAGGTTGACTCTTACCGACATAAAATGAGAAATGCTGAAATAATCAGTCATAAGAAGGAGGGAAACAAAACAAGAGGTGATAGAAATGAAGAGATTGTGTATTTTTGTGTTTCTAAGGATTTAAAGAGAGAATGAAGTTGTTTGGGAAGTCAGGAAAGCGCTGGTTCTGTACTGTGTCTCTGGAGTGGTGCTATCCTCCATGGAGTGGATGAGATGATGAGTGTGTTGACGTCTGTGTGTGTGTGTGGCAGGTCTGTGAATCTCAGTGGAGGTTCTGGGCCTCTGTGGGGTTAATCCACACTCAGAAATCCTACTAATGAAGCAGATCACACCCCAGTATCACGGCACTCTCAAGTCAGTCGATCCGCATACAGCAGAACAAAGTCATAACACCAACATAAATATTTCAGTCTGCTTTTTATCTCAGTGCTAACATGATAACACCACTCTGTGGTTTGGGTCAGGCGTGTAGAATAAAGGGGAGAGAGAAGAAAAGAAAGAGAAAGTGTGAAGTAAGATTACAGTAGTTTATTTGATCTAGGTTCCTCGAAGATAAAATGATTGACCAAAGTTCACCTTCAATTATTAGTCTGAATGAGCAAGAAAGGTAAAGAATGATGCAAACCACCTCAAGATAATTTTTAATTGTCTGTTAATAAACTGTTTTCCTCTGAGCATCCTAATAAATGAGACCAACGTCATCCATACGGAAGAACAAGCAGAGAGAGAGACACTTAGTGATTCCTACTACAATCACAGACATTTAATTCACTTAATATCTCATTTGAGACGAAATGTGTTATATTTACACCTCCCAGGGGGATTGGAGTAATCACCTCACATGTATAGTGCACATTACAGTAATTGAACTATTACAAAGAGGCCATTTCTGATCCGGCAAAACACAGAAGTTCCCTGGACACAATAGCACAGGCCTCCCTTAACACGTCGCCTCTCTGGCAGACATTAATTGATTCTTTGTAGAGGGAAATGAGACGAGGAGAGTTACCTGCGTCCTGCACACACCAGTTTAAACCCCATGATGGGGGTCATCAATGTGATGGTGTGTGTTTGCATTTGATGTGCCTAAAGGAGTTTTGGAGGCGCATGAGTGTGTGTTTGTGATGAAGAGTGTGTGTGAGGGCACTGGTCTGTGAAGAACCACAGAGAGGGAAAACGCAGGGCATCCTTTATTTATTTGTGTGTGAAATATTTATCTGTCACAGTGACGTGGAAGAATGGGGCTGTCAGTCTCCTCTGCGCAGTCAAGAGTGTCGACAAGCTGGCAGCGGAGCCTGGACCAATCTTCTGTGAATAATTGCTGGAATTTCACTTTTGGGAACACCGACTCCCCTTTGGATGCCACACTTTCTGTGTGTGTGTGTGTGTGTGTGTATGTGTGAGTGTGAACTGCAGTGTGTCTTTTGCATCTACCTTCAAAAAAATGGACAGATATGTAAGGCCTCCAATAAATAATTCATATCGTTACTAAACAATGAAAAGCCAATCAAGCTGAAAACCAAATCAAGCATTAAATATGTGCACACAAACACACACCGTTATAATGCACATTTCTGTGGACACTCCTGAGCTCTAGTTGTGTGTGTGTGTGTGGTGGTCTTGGATCAGAGGAGGGAGATGTAATTCGGAGTGAGCAGCGTTTAATTGTTTTAGCACTCCTGTCTCTTCAGGGAACTCTTTGAGTCCTCTCATGCAGATAAACACACTGCGTAAACAATAACAGGCCTAACGTGTTGGCTTGCAGCACTCTGGGAAATTCAGCGTGGATGCGGTTGTGTCAGGGAGGGAATTATTCTTAAATTGCATTAAGCATTTGTTCTTTATTTTAATGTCTCAGGTTCAAAGCACAATTACTCTTTGGCAGTACTGTTGGATTCCCTCATTGTCTGCTTTTACCACCTGCAGTCATGGGGTCATGTGGTATCTAAATAGCAAAAAATACATCATTGTGGGCTCTATATGCAAATGGAGGTGTGTGTACACAACACACACACACACAAACAGAGAAGTGTACAAATACACACAATGAAATGCAAGGTTTGTGGTCTATGCATGCATAATTGAGGTGTACCTTGCTTTGGGAGAGTGGCTGTCATCTCTGGATGCTCATGCCACATTCCAGCAGAAAGCATCTTTGAATAATGAAGAGCAGCAACACATGCAAAATGCAGAAGGAAAAAGTTAGAGTGGCATAGTGAAGCTTTCCAGTTTAAACGGCACAGCTTAAGCATATTCACCAACATATATTATATTATCACCACAATCATTTTTTATACAAAGAAATTAGCTTGATAAATATATGAAAAATTAATCCCATGAAGAAAACTGATGAACTTCATAATATGCCATAAAATTAAAAAAAGTTTAATAAATGTTTAATAATATCTGTAAAGTTCCAAGGAATAGTATTATTTTAATAATATTATTTGTGTGTTGTGGTATCATTATATTACATGGGTAAAATAAATTTTAAATGAAAGATTTTTTAATTGCTAATATTGATAGTTATTTTTATTACAGTGTCTCAAAAACACACTAATTTGCACTAACACAATTTGCACAATCTTCCCGACGTTCTAACAGGAGCTAATTTTGCTACAAAGGGAATTGTGTTTTAACAATTTTTAGTTTTCCTTTACAAATGTTGTTATGTTCGGATCCCTGTGGAAACACTGTAGACCTAATGTAATTGTAACATTTTGTCTACTCATTTCTCATATGTTTTATTACGAAATCATGAAATGTTCGTTTGCATTTAGTTATTTCAATGAGCTGAAGGCAGTTACCTGTATAGTAACCTTGACCTTGACTAGATGACATATACTTACAAAAATATTCCTGAACATACACATACACATGAAACCTACTAGATAAGCTATCAGTGTCTGTTTTTCTTCTTTTTTTTGGTAAGCACAGTAATTGTAAAGTAACCATACATGTTAATTGTTTTTCAATATTAGTATAATTCAGATTTACTCAGATATTCACCAATAAGCATCAGGTCCATGTGGAGCTTCCTTTTTTGGTGTGTTTTGTGTTACTTCCTTGTTTTCAGAGAAGTCAAATCAATGTGTATCGTCAAAGATAAAACAAGCTGAAAATGAAAGGCTAGTATTCATGTTCTTTTTTTTCCTGTCCATCTCTTTCCCTCGCTTTAAAGGACCACTGGCCATACAAAAGATTAAATAATAAATTAGAGGGTGGTCATAGAGCACGCCGGTCAGAGTGGGCTTCACAGCCAGACTCACTGAGGAATCAATTATTTAGAGACGGGGCTGAGATTAAACAAACGCTCTAGCCATGAGACAAACTCCTCCACACTAGGGCCCGGGAATCACGCGTGTTTGTGTGTGTAACAGAGTGTATTTGGTGAGTGTGTGTGTGTGTGTGTGTGTGTACCGTGAGCAATTCTAAAGGGAAGGGAAGGCAAGGGAGCATAGGGCTCATAGCTGAGGGAGACGTCTCCATGAATTAGTAAAGTGCAAAAGTAGCTAACTGTGTTCAGAGGCCAACTTTCAGAGATAACAGTATGTACCTGGATGTTTAGAGTGTGTGTGAGTGTATGTGTGTGTGTGTGTGTGTGTGTGTGTGCGCATCTGTGTGACTGTGTGTACCGTAGACATTAACCCTTGGGTGTTTTGTGTGCATTGATGGAGTTCGCCCTGGTAGAAGTGCCACAATTTATTTATTTTTCTCTCTTTCTCGTTTTCATTTTTTCCCCCAATGTGGTCTTTCAAAACATATGCCTTTTTTGGCAAAACACTGAAAGTTAATGGGGTCCAGTTTTGATTTGGATTTGAACTCCATTGATTTTCATTGAATGGACAAAGGCAGCTAAAACATTATTCAAAATATCTTCCTTTGTTGCTTTGGAACATGTAAATTATGACAGAATTGTATTTTTTGTTTTTACTTTTATTGAGCTTTTGCACATGCACATTGTACTTTTCTTTTTTAGTGTTTCTTAAATGCAGAGCTGTGTGTCACGTTTCTGGAAGCGAGGACTCACTTTGCTGGCTGGAAGGTATTTATTTAATGAAAAACAAAAAAATAAGACTAACTAAAACAGCAACTCGACTGGGCTGGGCTGGACTTTTTTGGGCAGACTGGACAAGACTGGACAAGACGAGGCATAGGAAACGACAACGAAGCTTCACAGGACAGCAAATACGAAGGGATTACATAGACACTGGAGGAAGGATAATTAAACGGGAACTAGCTGGGACAAATCAAAGTAACAAGGGAACAAGACGGGCGGGGTTACACAAATGACAAGACATGAGCACGCAGCTTGTAAAACACAATCTGCGAACCACACCAAACACAACATGAGAGCATACGGCCGATGTAAACACGAACCACGTGCTACAACAATGCACACAGATACAAGAGAGAGAGTGGTTCGGGCAAAGCCTGAAACCACGGCCACCCACATGACGTAGAGCGCATGAGAATGAGCACCCACTTCCCTCAAGCGCTCATGACAAAGACGAACACACGGGTCATGAATGCCCGAACCCCGACTCAAAACCGAATCTGAACAAGACCACTCTCGGGATCGGACATCATAACCTGCACATAAGACGCTATACAGACAAGAGAGCGTGTGATTCGACACTCTAAGTCACAACACCAAGAAATGACTAGACCGAATGTGGCAGAACCCTGACACTGTGAGGAACTAATTTTGTCCTACCATTTAAAGTCTGCATTTAATAATAAACTCAAGCATCACAGTCAGCGTCAACAGTGGCTTTATCCCAAGCATTTTGGGGCTGAGGGGGACCCTGGTGTGGAAGATAGTTGTAAAATTGCATGTGTGGCATCATGTCTTGCTGGTTTAAACTCGTGTCAGTGTTGCTGGGACAAGTAAATGACAGAGTGACTGTGGTCTCAGCTGTGGGTGAGATATTTTAACTCACAGGGGAATGGCAGTGTAAAATGTGCCATTTGATTTCATTTTACACGGGGTGCTGAGTGTCCATGAAAGGGGGAAATGCTACTCTCCCTAGGCCCCCTGCCCAGCACTGCCCAATATCGTACCTAATTAAGTTTAGAGCAGTGTTTTCATTTGTTAATCACTTAAGTGCTTCCAGGATAACCTGATCTTCAAAGGTCTGGTCCCAGTAGCCCCCAATGTCAAAATGCAATTATATGCATGATTAGCTTGACCTGTTTCCAGACCCCCACCCTGTCCAAGTCTTCCTTCTCTCTCTCTGTCTCTGTCAGGCTTTTTCTCCTTCTATCTTTCTCTCCCTCTCTCTCTGCTGATTTGCATGTTGAGAATAGTTGTGTAGGTGAGTGGGTGACCTTGTGTGTGTGTGTGTGTGTGTGTGTGTGTGTGTGTGTGTGTGTATATCACTATATGTGCAGCAGGGCACCCCCATCTGGTGACAGCAGGAAATGATGTGGTGTGTGTTTGAGTATGGGTCTGTTACCCTGCAGGTGGATCATATGTCGGCAGAAAGTTGTTAGGAGACAATCATAGATAAAGGTGAGGCAATCTTGAAAATCAGCTGCAGTGAGTTAAAAAGAGAAAATAAATAAATAAGAATAAAACAATTTATGCTGCTTAAAGGATAATACGATCAGGAATATTAATCAAATCATTTTGATCCTTGCTGCGTGTGCGCTGCAGTGCTTAGCAACGCTTCAATCCCTCTCTAATCTGATTGTGTGTAGATAAGGCGGCTTTAGTGACGCCATTGTGCTGCACTGACTTGTGCCATTCAACTCTGTGCATACGTACACACATGCTGATCAGTGTCTTCGAGAGTTAAGAAACACACACATAGTCATCAAACATAAAGGGGTTCATAGTGGATGCTTCTTGGTATTTGGTGCTATTTCTTTAAATCTATAATTATAATTAATCTATACTTTTTTTTAATTATAGACTATGACTTTAAATGGTAATTAAAGTAATTAAAATTGTGAAATTGTTAATCATTGTTATTAATTCATAACAAATAGTAATGCTATATTGAAATGTATACACATTTTTAAAGAATATATTTTAGATACTTTTTTTTGTTGTTGAAAATCTGACTGTTTTTTGTCCATACAATGAAAGTCAGTGGGATCTTTTTGGGAGACCTTTTAATTCTTCATAATATCTTTTTTTTTTTTCCTCTCAAGAAGGAAAATAATGACATGATGGGGAGTAGATTATGACTATTTAAATTTTTTCGGTGAACTATCTCATGATAGTTTTTCTTTGAGCTATCTTAAATTATAGTAGTCATAGTATCTAAAATATACACTTTAACATTCATGTTTTAACCTGAAAACATGTCGATAAAGATCTTGTTCCCCCTACATCAAGTGTGGAACTTGTCATGTTTACAATGATTATATAGTTTTAATGTTTATACAGTTTTTGCATCAGTGGTGCCCATTTTCACGAACATGTCTAGGGCCGAACACACACACACACAGGCTAGCCCTGCTAAAAAGACAGAAAAAGAGCGTAAATTAAGCAGTTTTCGTCACTTTTGCTGCTTCCGTTGATAAGGTTTGAGTAGATTTATTGACCATAAAATGATACTGGCTTGTATTCTTTCAATTTCAGAAGTGAAAAAACAGTGTCCATCAGAAATAAAGGAAAACAGAGCTGTTAATAAAGGCAATACTCTGTTTTCTATTGAGAATAAAATAGAAAGAAAGCTGCAGAGACCCTCTATGCACACACGCATATTCAAGCAAGCACACTTTGTTAATATGCTTCATTCCCTTTTTCCTTCTCTGCTCTGTCCTCACATTGTGTCAAAGGCCTGTGCCAGTGTGTAATTGGTGAGACTGAGGGGGAGGAGTTAATTACATTTAAAGGAATATGTGAATAGGAGGACTCATGTGCTGTCTGACATGCAGTCACCCTCATACACACAATGTGTGTCTCTCAGGAGGGACACTCTGGTCCCTAGGTGCTCCATTAGACAGATTCACAATGAGAGAAGTTGAAAAAGGAGGGGTAGTGGGGGAAGTTGGCAATGAGAGGATGTATGCAAGTCCTAGAATATTCACGGTGTCCTGTTTGTTTGTGTGGGTGTGTGTGTGTGTGTGCGTGTGTGTTATTCTCAATACAAATGCAAACATGCAAACTCATTAAAACAAAATGAAAACCCCAAAACAAAATGATAACAAAGGCTGAGCTCCAGCTACTGACTTTTTATATTGTTTTATGTCTAATGTGAATTTTAGATGCTCTGTTTGGTAGAGCAGTCGCACTGAATGCTAATATTATCTTTATTTCAGTCGTTCTCAGTGTTTCTCTCACATATACATACATTCTGAACCCGCTGTTCCCAATGAGGTAGGGTGTTTCAGGTTTCATGGTCCTTGTACGAACATTTTGACTCCATAATGTATTGTAGACAAAACCTGATCCACACAGGCGGATCTATACATTCAGAAATTGTATGCATAAATCAAAAACATTTCCAACTGTGTATCCAGAGATGTCTTTGACATGTAATGGCAAGACATGCTCAGTGACATCGCTCTATAACCTTTATCTGTGGCATGACAAACCGTAATAGCGCAGACACACTTTTTTATTAGCGCTATATCAACTGTTGGTTTGATGCGTTCTGCTGTAGTGTGGTTTTGGAAAAAAGTCTTTGTACTGAATTCAGTAGAAAAATGTTTTATTAATTGCCATATGTTTATTGACTTCTCTTTCATGTCTGTTCTTTTGTTCTTTCTTTGTAGTGGCAAAAGATCCCTGTGCATCATAGTTTGGGAGCGATCTGAAATGTCAAAGGTGTCCTTTTGATGTCAAGTATGGGCCTCATGCAAGGCAGCACCTGTGTGGGACGCCGTCTGTGTGTGTGTGTGTGTGTCATATTCACATCCAAAGTGTCAGGGTGCTCCTGTGAGAGAAAGGATAGTAAAGAGACGAAAAGAAACTGGGTTGTGCGATCACCTGCTCTCTCTCTCTCTCTCTTTCTCTTGCTCTTATTTAGTAAGTTGAGTGATTGTAATAGTTTGATGAGTATTGAATGTTTAAGATGTTGATCTCTTTGATCCTGATATGGTACAATCTGGCTTACATTGAAGCCCTTCCCACTGTGTGCTGCAATGCCTGTTTTACTATCAGTCTAACCATCAAAGTCCTCTCTACTATAAATGAATGTGTGTGTGTGTGTGTGTGTGTGTGTGTGTGTGTGTGTGTGTGTGTGTGTGTGTGTGTGTGTGCGTGTGCGCTTGTGATGTGCTGTGCATGTTTGTTTGTATTTATTTAAACCTGTGTATGTGGGCTAAATACATGTGTGTTTCAGCTACTGTAATATGTTGTGAATCTGAATCTTATCTTATATCCACTCCATCTGCTGGTCAGTAAGATGAACACAGCATAAAGCTTAAACTGCTACAGTCTCACAGAAATGTCTTTTCATATTTTTTTAATAAAGCTAGCTTGTTTGTATGAAACTATGCTACAAACATGCAAATTGGAAATACAAAATAAAACATACAAATTAGTTTTTAATCATGCCATTGGTTTTACTTTCTTATAAGCCAGTCCAACAAACAAGTGAAAAATACCTGAAGGAATTGTATTAATGTTCTTAATGAAAACAACCAGCAGCAAAACAAACATCCTGTTAATTCTCTTGGTCTTCGTTGTGTTTTATAACAGTTTTACCACTAGTACACATACATTTCCACACGGTGTCTGTGGAGATTTCTTGTTGCCTCTGTTAACAGTGTGTGCTGCAGGATTGTTTGTGTGAGACGTTCTTAGCAAGCATGCAAGGCTTGGCCTATTGTAGTCTGATTAACATGTATATGGGTACACCAGATTTGATCCCATTATCTAGGTCTGTTAAGGTGCGGTCACATTTACAATTGTTTGGCTAAATTTCTTGGGTTAAACCCAGCCATTTCAACAATAATCTTCAAGATTGGAGGGAGAAGGATTTTCCCATGCAAATGGTTTTGAAGTTTGCCAAGCTGCGTTGACCAACATAAATCTGCTTGGTTGGAAAATTACTTCTTTAAAAGTTGCACTTCATAGATCGCTACACTATTGACATTAGACAATAGAGCCTTTTGGAGTTTTGCTAATGTTATCTTATCTTTTGTCCGACTTTGCAAAAGTTGAGCTTTTGCATATTCAGTTAGACAGGAGAGTTTACAAGTTAAAGTATAGTTTTTGTCTTGTAGAAAGATATTTTATTGTTTTATTCAGACTGAAACCTAACTTTAAAAACTACACGTAAGTGTAATCACTGAAAGAGTGATGGCAGTGGAACACACTATATATTTGCTAATTGATAGCATCAGGATTAATTAACTGTGAGGAAATCACTGACTCCTAACAAATGTTTATGTCTTGGGAGAAATCAAACAAGAGACAGATGAAATTAAGGGGATCTCCCTCCCCCTCTCTCTCTCTTTATAGCAAAAATCAGTTTGCTGGTGGCAGTTTGCTGACATCTTTGTTAATAGATCCCTGTAGATGAGAGGGATTGTTCTGTTTTACTCTGAGACAGCATCAGTTGGTAATGGGAATATAGATAATTACTTTTTAATTTATCTTTCTTGTTTCAACATGTAAACCCTCCTGATGATTAAATGCCACATATCTCTGTAGCAAACTCCATACTTGCTTTGTTTGGCCCATTTTTCCTTTTTATACCTTTGTCTTAAAGCACTGATGTCTAACCAACACCCCTCCCTGTTGTTGTTTCCTTTGATTATTTCCTGTGTTTACATGCTAGTCATTTGTTTTTTATTGAAAGTGGTGCCAAAATAATTTGGACTCAGTTTGTGGACACCCAAATGCACTAAATCACTTTGCTTGTTCCTTTCCTAAACATCTCCAGGCTAAATTTAAGGTTATCTGTCCACACTGTTTATTAGTATGAAAGAGTGCTGTTAGATTAGGATGGATGACAAGAGGTGAGGGTTCAAAGAGAGGGGCTGTTTGAACCTTTGTCTCTTTATAGTAGTCAGCGCTGAAGGTCAGAATAAGATAATTTGGAAACTAATACTGTATTTGGATAACCTGACTCAGCCCAGAAAGGTCACACAGGTCATTTGCACTAATTGTATCTTAGAAATGTATCTGAGTTGTAACATTTTTAATGGTGTTTTTAATCATATTGTTACGAATGGGGAACGTGTGTGATGCGGAGACAGACGAGGAGTACAGGTTCCAACTGAAATCACTTTATTATAACAAAAGGCGAACAAAACAAAAGTCTTTACATACCAAACATAACAGCACAAGCAGTGAAAAAACTCTCGTAAACTCATAAGGATAACGGCATCCACACAAGGTAACAAAGACATAGCAACGTCAACAACCGACAAAGTCAAGAGAAACACAAGAGAATGACGAACACCTGGGTAGACTAACGATGTAAGTAATGACAAGACAGGTTCAGGGGCCACAACAGGATACACAGAAGGGACCCGGAAGTGAAACATGACACACCAGACAGTAAGTGACACTTGACACGACACAGGAAGTGACAATTGACCTCGCTGACAGGAAATGTAACCATGATCTTATAGACAAGAGGTGACAAAAGGACTCGACAGACAGGAAGTGCACAATTGACACACCGGACAGGACTCATGGTAACACATATTAATGCTGTTAAATTTGAGTTTCTATGTGTGTGTCACTTAGCGTCACTCTGTATTACTCTGATTATTGAGAATTTATTAAACAAAACAGAGAACGTGAACGATTTTGCAAGTGATTTGTCATTGCAGAAATTATTAAACAGCACGTTGTATGCATGGAATTGGGATAACATGCTTTCCATGTCTCTGTCATTTGAATCCTGAAGCTGAGGAGCTGCAGCTGTGTCTTAATTCATCAATATTTCATAGTTAATTATTTTCTCAAGATTCTCAGATTCATTACTTTTTGAGGAATGCGAGGGGTTTTTGTTCTTCTTTTTGCTTTGTATGTGCAGATATGAAGTAAAATCGCAAATTCACATGTTCTCCTATTATATGTAAGGAATAATTTACGATGGGCCATTGAATTATTAGAAAATAATGCACACCCGAGGTGATAATGCGGCCATGACACAAAGTGGTTACCACTCTGCAAGACATTGTTCATATGTTGTATTTCAAAACATGTGTCAGGTTTTTGTCAATAAAATGCTCTTGTGTGCAGGACCAATTTCTTAAGCATCTCATCCCACACTTTCGTTGTTGATTCTAAAATGTTATTTTACAGCTAGTAACAAAAGCTTGAGCTAATACAGTTATTAGAGAGAGAATGAGACTCCAGGTGTGTGAAGTGAGGCAGGGTTGCAGTTTAAGATCCCACCCTCTTCAATAGTTACATCAACCAATAGCCCAATATTTTAGAACAATCTCCCATTCAAAGTCTTACTCTACATGACACAGAAATAAAGTGTCTTTTCTACATAGATGACATGGTTCTCCTGTCACCCACTAAAGAAGTGCTTCAGGACAACCTAGATCTGCTGGAAGATTACTGTCAGTCTTGGTCCCTGACAGTCATCTTCCAAAAAGCTAAAGTAATGTAATTCCAGAAGCACTCCAGATCTCAGGGAACAACACACATTCACACTATCACACAGAACCATGCAGAAACATACACTTTTCTGGGTCTAAAAATAACTTGACTTTGGCTGTAAATGAACTCAAAGGGCTTTCTATGCCATAAAAAGTCCATTAAAATGTACATCCCAATCCAAATTGAGAGAGAGATGTGATTTAACACATATGCTTTTGCTTTTATTGATTTGATTAGTATACAACGTCCTCATTTGGTGCAGTATTTATTGATCCTTTGCACACTTGAACTAAAAAAATAAATATTTTTAATTTTCTTCATTTTCAAATATGCTTTAATTTGTTGCAACACACAACGTCTCTAGATAATGCCCTAGAGAAATCGTATAAATTTCAATGTTGTGCAAAAACAATCTTTGACCATGAAAACTGTTGTGCCACAGCTGTGTGTGTTTTTTAAGGAGTCTTTTTAACATCCTCGTCAATGGCATGAACGTGGTAATTGACTGACAGATACAATCTGAACAATAATCTATCACTAGCAGACTGAATTGTTTTTTGGGAGGTGCTTGTCACTAATGGCCATAATCTGAGCGATGACAAAACAGCCAGAGTGTGTTGTGTTTTGCCTGGTGTTAATAGCCTGATTGTGTGTGGGCGGTGGGGTTAATAAGATGATGAAGGTGTTGGGGAGTTGAGGGGTCATGAGGGAGCCAACTGCAGGCCTGAAGGCCCCAGTGTCCACCCCAGACAAGGGCTGCTGACCAAAGAAAAGCCTGAGGCTACCAGTGTCACTCTAGGACCCTGCCTGCTGCTGCTAGAGGAGTGATGGATACTCAGCCCAGAGGGGAAATGACCCCAAAACAGCCAGCTATAAAAACAGTGGGACACAATATTGCATGTTTGAACTCTGTTCCAGCTTTGTTGTAGAGAATAGACAGAGTAATGGATGAATATTGGACAGTCTGGATGGATGGATCATTGACACTTGTGATGAATCACTGAGCATGCAGAGATCATCTGAAGCCTCTTCTAATGGCTATGTCCAGTTCACTATTGTAAGTGTCTTCTTAACAAAGGAAATCATCAGGATGCCTAAGGCCACTACGTTCCTCCCCGCTGCTCCTTCATCTGTGCCAACCATCTATTAAACTAACACAAATTAAAATTGTGCCTGAAAGATAAAGTCAGACCTCCAGCTGCTGTAAACATTGTTTAACCCTCATGTTATGTTTGGGTTCTGAGAGATCCCAAGGATATTTCAATTAATCAAAGAAATACTTAAATAGAAAAATACTTAAATCTATATATCTAGTCTATATTTTGTAAGATTAATTTAAATATTTAATTTTAAAGAATTTTCGGTTAAACTTTATTTTAAGGTGTCCTTATTAGAGTGTAAGTATATATTTAAGGACCGGGTAATATTAATTAACACCATGCTCTTACTATATTGTTAGGATTAAGGTTTGGTTTAGGGTTAGTTGCATATAATTATGCATAATATACTGTTATTTACTACAGTAAGTACATTTAACATGTATCAAAGACACTGTAAAACAAAGTGTTACCAAAGTAAGAGTTATGCTCATTAAAGCTGTTTATTTGATGAAAAATAAACAGCAATATTGTGAAATATTAGTACAATTTAAAATAACCACCCAGGGTACCCTAGAAACTAACCAACAATGACTCAGAACACCCTAGCTACACCCCAGTGACCACCCACAACTCTGCATGGCTACATGATTTATCTAGAAATCTAGCTTTTAAAACTACTAAATTAAATTATTTCAAACTTATAACCTTTAAACTTAAAAAGGTACAGCTTTTTAAACTACTTGAAACTTGTTGGCGAGGTTTTTTCAAGCATCAAATGTGTGTCTACAAAATGTAGTATCTAGTTTCAAAGGTTATATATTCTTGTCATGCTGAAGCTAAACTTTCAGAATCAGTGCCACGTGCTCTTAACTGGCTGAGAAACATTTCATTTCTTGTTATTATCAATGTTGAAAACAGTTATATTTATATATTTAATATTTTTGTCTTTACTGTCACTTTTGCTCAATAATGCATCATTGTTATATAATATATTACTTTTAATTTTAAACCATTTTGGTCTCTGTAAACAAACAATAAAATCAATAATTCAATTTCAACAGAACATGAGGGTTGGGGGGGGGGGAGGGGGGAGGAGCTCACTACTCTTCTCTAATATATAATCACATACATTCATACCAGTAGTGTACTTATACTCTTTTTAATATCAATAGTCGTCTCCCTTAAAGCCTTTACCACTGGGAGGTATGTCTGCTCATTGGAACGTCTGCACTGTAAATGCTTTTAACATACCCGGTAATTATGCCATCGTGTTGCAGAGAAGATTTGCATTATTACAGATGTCAAAGAAAGGGGGTGAGGTTGGGGGGTGAAGCGCTATTATCATTATTTAACCTCAATGTGTTGCCAATGCATTACTGTATCATTATCATTAAATTTTAATCATCCGTGAAACCACCTCCAGTGTGTGTGTAAGTACATGTCTTCACAAGCCTGCTGAGCTCCTTTTAATCGTCTGCCCCTGTTTGAAAGAGACAACTCTTAAAGACTGTATGGCATACTTGATTACATTCTCCTTTACTAATGAAAGAATGTGATAGAGGGAGACCTTGATCCAGAGAGGCAGCAGGGGGGAAATAGAGATGAACCACCAATCACATGACCACTGTGGACTGAGAGTGAGCCACTTGTGTGAGAAGACACAGAGAAGACACCTTCATACTCTCAAGTTGACTTTGAGATATTTTTATATATGTAGAAGTCACACAAAACAAAATTTAGATCCCACAGACATAAACATCCAGCCTCTATTACAAACTGTTTAGCGTTAGATTTGTTTCAGGATGGTTTTACTGTGGCTTCCGTTTCTCTCGCGTTCCTAACCCCCATCATGTGTTTCCAGAACATAAACAGCACCACACCGCAGAGCAAAAGGGAAAAATAAATCTAACACTTGCTAAAGGAAGTGTAGCATGAGGCACGTCAGGTGAGCTTTCAAAAGTGACAGCAAAATTTCAAAGCGGGGGGCGAGGAGGGAGAAGCGACAGTCAAAAAGGCAAACCTGTGCCGGGACATTTTCCTCTACAAAGGTATACAGATGAACAAATTAAAGACTAGAGAATGACAATGCGACTACAGATGTTTGCTCTCCCCGCATCTCTTTTTGCATAATCCCAGATAAGGAGAAGGTAGAGACCGAGTGCGATAAAAAGTCCAGGTTTTCAGAGAACAGTGGGTTGCTTATTAGAGAAGCTTTGATCGTGGAGCCTTTGATATCTCAGTGCTCATCAAGAATTCACTTTCAGCCATAAATATAGGTAGCTCAGAGAAGTGTTATGACACACACACTTACTCTCTCACAGCCACTTTAAGTTATCAAAAACATTGCAAAATATGAAGAGAACTATGAGGGAGGGTCTAAAAGAGAATGAGGGGAAGAGAAAGACAGAGGGTTTGGGTGGCAGGATACATTTTTTTCATTATTTGTTTTGATTCAGAACCAAAAATAATATTATATAAACCTATATAATACAAATTGTTTATTGAACTATTTAATAGTGAATATGAAAAGTTTGTGCAGACATTACATGAGTTCAAGAAAACAACAAACTTCTTTGATACCAAAAAATTAATTAAAAATCAAATAGTAAAGATGCGTATGACAGTTTGAATGTGAATGATGGGACAAAGTCTATATATTGCGACATGCAGTGACTTCTGATCTGACGCTAACCATTGGTGTGTTTACTAGAGGAATGCTCTCTCATATGGACACATAAAGAAAATAACACCCAAATCAAGTACAGAATTTTATTTTTATATCATTTTAATGCATTCGTATCTAATAGTGAACATCTCTCTGGATTTTCTCACAGAATCCCGCACACACACACACACACACACACACACACACACACAAAGCTACATATCGTACACATCCACATATTTAGTAGAATTTTGTCCTTAAGATAAAAACAACAAACAGACCTCAACACAACAAGAAAAGACAGATATTCTCAGCTCAAGTAAAAGTTTCCTTAATTGGCCTTGTAATCCTATCGGTGTCAAAAACATAGAGATACCAAAAAACCCCTGTCCTCATTAAAAAGTACAAGCTTGCTTTTGAGAGCTCGCACACAGAATTGATTAGAAAGGTAACACTGGGTGTGATATTCATTTCTTTCATTGTTCTACTGCCAGCTCAATGAGACAGGATTTTTCTCCCTGCATCCCAATTACAGCATTGTAGATCAAGCAAGGTGCAAGATTAACTAGAGAAATCTCACTAACACAAAGAGAATTCCTAACTTAACAAGGTGTCATTCCTCATTGATAGAACCCTACACCGTCTGTCCCAGAGTAATTATGAGAACTGCATTTGAATGTAAATACACACACACACGCACCTCTAAAAACAGCAGTGCTGTATTTAAGGTGCCTTTTCTCACTAGTCTGGAAGCTGGAAGTCTGGAATTCCTCCAATAAACTCAGTTACATATTGTGTATGTCATTATATTTCTCAGAAATAGAAATTTTTGAGAGCGTATTGAAGTTTTAAAGTTTAAACTCAAGTTGAAATTATAGAACTCACTTTGATCAAAGGGATCAGAGAGTCTGATCAGAGGGAGAGTGGCAGGATCTCATAGTTCGTTGGCTGAATACTTAAACGTACTTTCTCTGGGAAGAGAAAATGCACGGCAATGTCCATGACAGCCATACCTCTTTATCCTTTCCTTCTAATATATACTCACCTGTAAAAGCTATTTAAAAATAAATCTTTCATATATTCCAGTGCTAAATACACAATTTTCTTTTTTGATAAACTGTAGTTCAGCCTATATCTAAAACGACAAACATTTTTCAGCAAATCTTACTAGTACAAGGAGACAAAAGCATGTGAATAAATAGTTCATTGCTTAATATCTTCTGAATGCCATCACTGTTTTTTTTTATTCTCAGTGTTATCTCCAAATTCATATCAAAAACGACTTCTTTGAATGTGAGTATGACTATCTTCATTAACCTCACTTTAGTCTTTAATGTTCATGTGTTTCATCATTGCTGGATATTTTATGCAATTAATCCCTGAAGCTATATTGGCGGAGAGAACACAGAGTGGAGGGGAAAAGGTGTACACACACACACACACACACGTCCGTAAGTACACTGTGTGAGAAGATTAATCTTTCTATGTCTGTATTCAGAAGCAGCTCATAAACTATTTAGACTTTTCAGCCCTAATGGAGATTCTAGAGGCACAGTGGGGCATCTTTTATACATCAATAAGGCCAATTATCTGTTTAACTGAGAGAGGCCATGTTGCCAGATTTGCCCTTCCCCACTGTTTACATTCATTCTTTTCTTCCTCAACACCAGAGGGCAGCCCTGGCACACTGACCCCCACAACTCCCCCTCCCCCCCCTGTTTGTGTGCCCTGGCAAGCCTGGCATGGCAACAATGCATAGCACAGCTGGCAGTATTGTAAGACTTAGTCTGGGTGAGTGCACACAGCAACAGTCAACCTTACAGTTTCTCTGAGATATTGATTCAAGAAAGAAAATGTGAGAAACAAGCCTTTTCATTCATTTAAGATGAATAAGATATAATTTATATTTGTATAATTTTATAAAATATATAATATGTCTGTGTAGTATTTTAAATGATATTTATATTAGGGATGCAATATTATTATATTATATTTATTTCTGTGTTATACTATATTGCTGTCATATCAGTTATTGGCTATATCAGTTATATAGATAACTTTGCCTTCATCTAGCCATTTTAAATGTTTTAAAGTTATTCTTTAAAAACAATAATGACACTGCTAAATGAAATTTTTTAACAAATGCTATAATGGATATCCATTTTTAATACTGTGTATAATAATTTTATGATGCCTGAATTCACTTCACAGTTTTAAAATTATTGATTTTTTTTCAGGATGAAAATTATTATCAGCCTATTAGTATTTTTCAGAACTTTATATTGGTGCATCCTTATCCCTAAGTGTTGCATAATATGTACCATAAATATAATTAATATCTTGGGGTATTAATTCAAACTCATTGAAGGTTTAGAGTAATGATTCTACTGAGAGACTGCAGGACGTCAAACATTGGCTGACCTACTCGTATGTTTCTCTTCAAGACAGGGGCTTGTCATGGCCCTTTTATCCGTTGTAGTCATTCCAAGGCTAGGCTTGCATTGCCTGTCTCAGTCTCCCTCATCCCAAAAGCCACAACCATCCAGCTGAAGCTTTGCCCCGTCTCTTCTTTATTCCAGAATCATCGCTCCATGGTTGACATGCCAACCTTCACCATCCCTGGCTATGTTCAAACTCTGTCTTCATGTGCTCTGTGCTCTAATCAGGTTCCAGAAGCACAGACAGGTTTTTGAGCACATCAGGAGCTGTGTGTCTGTCCTGGCCCAAACCTTTAGCATTACATTCCCACAGTCCAAAGAATTACTTCACAAAATTGAGGATTCATACAGCCCAGGGCTTTGTGTTTGTAACTCACACTAGCGTGACCACGGCTGGTCCATCAGCAGGCCTCATTAGCTCTATACCCAGAGAATGTGCTGCCTGCCTGGCTCCAGATGGGTCGGAGCCAAGCTTTTGCTGCCAACAATGGGCTGCCAAGCAGTTGTTCTGACAGTAGAAGATGGGAGGAAAAGTGTATTTGTATATTTCTAGCTGGTGTGACTTCAGTGTTATATGAACTGTGTTGCATGAAGAGGGGCACAGATGGATAGCAATATGGTGTTTATATAGTCAATGACCATTCAGCTGCCAAATAGCACACTCAAAGGCATGTTCTTCTCAGTTTGGCATGAGATTAACAAATTCATACATTTCAAACAACATTTCTTGACTGGAAAGCACCATAAGAATAGTATAAGAATTCAGACAATGTGATAATGAACAAAAACATGCTGTCTCAATCCTCAGTGGCAGTGTATAATTACAGTGCAGAAAATCTGTGTTGACGGATTCAGCCTCACCACTTGCCATAACAACTTGACAATGCTGATTTCCTCACATTGCTCCATGTTCAGGGCCGATTAAATGCAGCTAAACGTCAACTGTCTGCCTCTTCAGAACCCTGTCTTTGGGTATATGTGTGTAGCTTGGCATCCTAACAGGGAAAAGAGCGGGAAAGCATGCTCTTCAGTGCCAGTTCAAACTTAGGCTAAACAGGGAAAGTCACTTGGGGTTTTGGGTCAACCAGTGATGGTTTCTCTGCGGTTTTCTCCATAGGGGTGAATTAATTTGAGTTTTTTTCTTTTTCTAAATAACATGCGACCGCAAGTAGGTATCACTCATGACTGTCCTCTGGTGAGCAGCCCGAGAAAGCCACAAGCTGGCTGAAGCTGCCGGGGTGGATCAGTAGCCCGCTCTGACTGCACAGAGAAAGAATAACTGCTGTTGACACTTGCCGCTCCTGCTGGACAGATGATGTCATTTTATGGCCCCTTAAACATATGATCCTAAATTCTTTTTAAAGCTGGGGATGATCTCAGAGGCATTGTATATGCTTAACCTTTGAGTTTATCCTAATGTGTTTTATTATTTAACTGGGTCTCTAAAGTATTTTTGCATTGGCCTATGAAAAGTCCTTCAAATGGGGAACACAAGGCTGTGGTGAATTAAGCTTACGATGGGACATGTGTGGGTAAAGTCTGAAGGCCGTAAAAATAGCATGATTAGACAGGCGCTCGCTCAGCACCTGCTCTTTATACTGGACAGTTACCGCATCATTGTACAGAACACAGATGTCACAATGCCACCTGTGGACCCATTTTGCTTATTAACACATATGAAACATGAGCAGAATGAATTTCTGTGTAAATCGTTCATAAATCTATTCACACATAACATTTTCCCTATTGAATTGAAAGCTTCGTTTTATGTAAGCATAGCTTTAAGCACGATTTACACAGAAATTTGTTATGCTCGTGTTTTTTACGGACGAGGCCCATAGATTGTATCAACCATGACTGTAATTATTCTACTCTTACATACAAAGAGATTTTGATAGAGTTTGAATGGGAACATTTATTGCGTGTAGGGAAGCATGAGTGGCCATTTGTCCCCTCCGACCTAGTTTGGATCTCTCTCAGCCTTTGTAGCTCCTCCAAGCTTTGGCCAGAGAGTTAGCTGAAGCCCAGGACTCCCACAGCCTGCAGCAATGAGGCTGAGATTTGGGACTGAGTGAATGAGATCAAGTTACAGCAAAGATAATCCTCCCAAAGCTGTTTTCTTCTACCACTATAGCACAGAATATTACTCTGGCAATAAGTGATTTTAATTGGTTGTCTCACATGACATGCAGACAGGCGCGTGCCTTTGAGTAATTCCTCTTTCTCCATTGCCCACTTTGTCTGCCTCACTGTTCAAATTAGAATGAATGTGAAGTAATGGTTTTGTAAGGGTGCCGGTTGGTAAGTTGCTGCTGATTACAGTTAAATCCACAGTTACCGTCTGGTCTTTTGTTTTATTTGTCTCCTCATTGTCTGGCTTTTGGGTCTGGTATTCTGGACAGTGATAGTCTGGCCATTCACTAATTGAGTGCCAGTCTCACAAAATGCTTTTGGATCGCTTAGTAAGAATTGTAGTCTTGCCCTTGATTGTTTTGGATAGTTGAGTAGTTCCAGTCAGCACCAGGACAACTGTGTAGTTTTTGCACTGCACCCTGGTCTGGGTATGGCTCTTGACATTTCAGTCATGAAAAAGATTTATAATAGTCAGGATGCTGTTAATTTGATTAATTGATTACTTAAATTATTAATGTTTTGATTACATATTAATGTTTTACATTTTATTGATTTCTTGATTGGTGCAACAAATCAGCTATAAAGCCTAGAATGCAATTGGCATGACCGTAAAATTCTAAATATCAGGGAAAAGTCAGGAGAAATGCCCCTGTATAATTTTTTGTCTCAAATTTATTTCATAATATAGATAGCAATATCTCACAAGTACAGAGCGCACTATCACATGAGTGATGCTTTTGACCCGAATAGTACGCGTTGCTATTGTTATTGATCTGATGCAACATTACAATGAATATGAAATTAATATTTTTTATATCATAGACAATACTGTCTGCTTTTGCTCAATTTTTCCAATGTAAATATTGCCTATAAACTAAACCAGTGCAGAAATGTTGTGCATCTCCAAGAAAAATACAGTGGTTCTTAATTTCTAAATGAATCTGCATTTTAAAGCTAATCAGTCAGGTGAATCAATGATTCAAAGGCCCATTCTTAAAAAAGAGAGCTATTTATTTATTACCTGAATGAATCAGCCATTTGAACAAATCAAATGAATGAATGAATGAATAAATGAATGATTGACTTACTCATTTAGAAGTGTACAATTTCAGTTTCTTATTTAGAGTAGCCTATATCATTTAATAAAAAAATATAAAATATTCCATATTAATAATAAATAAATAAATTCTGCCATAATGCTGGAGCCTTATAGTTTCTGTGTAATAAATTCTATATTGAATCAAATTAAATATATATTATATCTGCCCTTCTCAGGAGGAAGTCGGTTGCCAGATGGAGCAAAAGCTGATTTTGCTTTTATATGCGTGGATCCAAAGTTTTGATGGGCCGAGGTAGAGTGATGGTTTTGGTGTGAGCTGATGAAGGGCCATCGGACACCGACAGAGGTGAGGATGAATATGGGACTTCTTGAGGATGTGGGAGAGGGGGGCTGGGTGGGGAAACTGGAGAGGCAGAGGGTACAGGATGCAGATCAGGGCTGGATGGAACCAGCAGGGAAAACAATAGGAAAAACAGTTTAAATACATCCTCAACACAGCCATGTAGTCCAATTATTAATCCAGAAATCAGAACCAGTCCATCCACCACATTGTGGTAGTGGACGGGGCTTTCCTCCCTTCCCCCAGGCTCATCTAATCCTCCCTTGCCGGTTGACGGCGTTGCCGGCTTGCGCACCTGGTCAGACTTCCTTTTTGGGACTGGTTCCAGGGCAATTACTCCTTCTTACCTCTGTCTTGGTTCGGGCTACTACACGGTCTGTGGTGGGGTCATATAACGTCCGATGCAACTCATGCAACTTGTCAATCGCTTTCTGTGGTGGGTGACTAGTCTCCCGTTGTGGAGTGGGGATAGTATCTCCTCTGCTTGGTACAATGAGGAGACATTTAAGCTCAGAAATCCAATAAATCTAATTTCTCCGACTAAAAGTGAGAGTATATGGAGAACAGAGTATACTAGGCATGTGTTTGTCCCTGCCCTCGCAATCTCGGGTGGGGACACGCATGTGTTTGGTGTGCTTGTTTGAATGTGGAGCGGCGCAGACAGCACTCGAGGGTGATGTCTGTGTGTTACCATGACAGCTACGCGCTGGAAACACTCCACACGCGCCTGCCGCTCTTTGAGGAGAGCGCTCGGGCTCGCGGTCCTCGCAGCTCTGTTCCCGCTGCAGCTGAGGCTCAGCGTTGTTTCAGAACGTAGGGATCGCAAATGGATCTGTCGGAGGGGTTTGAGACGGGCGCCGCCCTTTCTCTGCCCTCACCCGTTTGATCCAGTGCTTTCTCTCAGGTTGGAAGCACGCTATGCGGTTTCTTCCGCCTATGGAGAAGCACCAGCGCTGCAGCAATCCAGTTCTAACGGCAATAGGGACTGGATGTTGTCAGCATAAACTTTGACGGTCCTGCTTATGCTCAACGCTGATCTGGATCGTTAAAGATGTACACATACATGCATAAAACTACATGTAATACATAGAATGTGTGTCTGTATATATTGATATATAATTAAGAGGATCTAGAGTTCTCCAACACGAACTAATAATATGAAGGAGCTGATTTAGATCATTTTCTATGCTGCCAGGTTTAAACTGAAGTACACTCTGGCCAGCAGAGAACAGGTTTTTCTCAGATATATGTATATATAACAAAGAAGAGAAATGAAAACCAGCTTTCCATATATGCGATGAATGAATGTGTGTGTGTATATACACACATATATATATGTATATGTATATATATATATATTTATTATTTGATGGAAGATCTGTAGTTCGGCTTAGAGACAGGTTTTCCTCATCTCTTTTTCCATTACTCAGATCTAATGGCTCTCCCTGGGGCTGGAAGCATGTTTTGTGGTACTTCCACCCAGGAGGGAGGCGCCAGGGTTGCAGTCATCCAGCTCTGAGGAGTTGGACGTTGCTGTCTCAGAGACTGAGATACGGGTGCTTGCGAAGTCCCCCCCCCACACACACACACACTCAGGTCTCAGGGGCTGCTGAGCGGGAGCAGTCCCAGGAATTTCAGCTCCTCACACTGTGAAAATAAATAAATAAATATCAGACTTGGTGTTATTAGCGTCAGGTCCTTGAGGGCAGTCCCCAGCGAGACGGTTTACAACTCATTTGCGGTCCCTCCAAGGAGGGTCCTACAGCCATAAGTTCGGTTGTTTCCTGCCGGTTCACCGCCTCAGGCCTCCGAGCTGGTTGCTCAAGAAACACCAGAGACTAGTCTCGAGAGACTGGTTCCCTTAGTAGAGTTTCTGGCAGCGTGTGATACTTCTGCTAAATATTCTCAGTGGGTCCTGCTCACAACGGGGGTTCTGCCCGTAGTGGCGACCCCCGAGCAGGCTCTGGTTATGGAACAGGGAGTGTAAATCTGCCTGGGTAGAGGGCCCCTCCCAGATAATGAGTCCGGCTTCTAAGCTGTTATTTTACTGTTCTATACTAGGGGGGGCTGCTGAGGACTGTCTCCATCGAGGCAAGGTGGTGTTTACCTCCGCTTACGGTGTCCATCCTCCCTCGATGTCCTCAGGGGGCTGTCTCGCTAACCCTGCCACCTTGTTTGCTTCAGGGCGCAGCGGCCCCCAGCGAGCTTGTTCCCAGTGTCCGCCCAGAAACGTTGCGGCACCAGGATGCTCGCTCCCTCCAAAGAGGGTCCTAGAGCAATCAGTTCCGTTGTTCCCTGCCGGTTCGCCGCTTCAGGGCACCGAGCTGGTTGCTCGGGAAACACCAGAGAATAAAGGAAAAGGAAAGCAGCGTGTGATACTTCTGCTGAATTTTCTTAGTGGGTCCTGCTCACAAACATGTAGGGGCTGTCCCCATCGAGGCCGGGCGGAGTTCGCCTCTGCCTACGGTGCCCGTCCCTCCTCGATGCCCCTCCGGGGGCCGTCTTGCTAACCCTGCCACTTCGTGTGCTTCAGGGCACAGCGCCCCCCTGCGAGCCTGTTTCCCAGTGTCCGCCCGGAAACGTTGCGGCACTGGGATGTTCGTGCCCTCCAAGGAGGGTCCTAGAGCCGCCAGTTTAGTTGTTCCCTGCCGGTTCGCCGCTTCAGGGCACTGAGCTGGTTGCTCAGGAAATACCAGAGACTCGTCTCGAGAGACGGGTTCCCTTGGTAGTTTTTCTGGCCCCATTGAGTCTTGGCGGTGTTCACCTCTGTCTACGGTGCCCGTCCTTTCTCGATGCACCTCGGGGGGGGCCGTCTTGCTGACCCTGCCACCTCGTGTGTTTCAGGGCGCAGCGGCCCCCAGCAAACTTGTTCCCAGTGTCCGCCCGGAAAAATTGCGGCACCGGGATGTTTGCCCCTCCGAGGAGGGTCCTTGAGCCATCAGTTCGGTTGTTCCCTGCCGGTTCGCCGCTTCAGGGCACTGAGCTGACCGCTCGTACGACACTAGAGGCCAGTCCCGAGGGGCTGGTTCCCTTTGTCGTTTTTCTTGGCAGCGTGGGGACTTCTGCCAAATATATTTCGAGGCAGTCACTCACTGTTAGGTCTGGTGACAGTAGCGTCCAACGGCCCACCTTTTGGCCTGCTGTACATTAGACCTCTACAGTGGTGGCTCAAGACCTGGGGGTTTCCCTGAGGGGCAACCTGTCTCACGTGATCAAGGTCACGCGGCTATGCCTTAGACATGGTTCCGGTTGAAAGGGTACGCTGGCGCGTTTGGCTGCCGCTCCTCTCTCCGGTTATTTTAATTATTTTAATTTTTAATTATTAGTAGTTTATTTTATGAGCTAGTGTCTTTTTACTCGTGTGTGATGTGTTTTTATGCTTCGCATTTTGGATTACTGCTCTTATCTTTGAGTGCTGTTTACTGGAATATACTCCACTGTTGCCTGGCCCAGGACGCACACTGTTTACACCGCTGTGAGGCTGCTGTTGGTGTGGACCCTTCCCGAATGGCTCTCAGGTACACTGCTCACCAGTTGCTGAACATGAACAGACACCTGGATTTGGTCCTTAGCATACGTGCTTTCTGCAGTCATGTTGGAATACTGCGACCTAAGCGTTATCTACATCGCTCTTCAAGGCATAGTTTTTTACGCTCAACATCTGAACATGTCGCTAATCCGAGGTTTCTGCGCAAACCCCATAGACTGCAGTTAAGACCTGCAGGGGTTAATTTCAATAATTTGTCAGCACTCAAGCTTGCAGAGGTTGCATCGAACTCATCTGCTTCCCCGCGTCTGCTGAAATCAGCGCTGTTTAACGTGCGCTCTGTCAACAACAAAGCAGTTATTTTATCTGACATCATCTTAGAAAAAAAATCTGGACCTCATCTGTCTAACTGAAACATGGCATAAAGAATCTGACGGTCTTCTTTTTAATGAACTGACTCCTGCTGGCTATGGATTACTTGATCTCCCTCGTCCTTCTGGTAGAGGTGGGGGAATCATTGTGTTACACAGTCAACAGATAAACATGTGTCCCGTGTCTGTCCCCAAAACAGACTCTTTTGAATGCCTTGCTCTAAGTGTTTCTGCGCCGCTCTCTACTGTAGTGGCTACAGTCTACAGGCCTCCTAAGACACATAAAGACTTCTTATCTGAGTTCTCAGATATGTTATCTTTTCTATGTCTCAGGTTTGAAAGAATTCTTCTCTTGGGTGATTTCAACATCCATGTGGATACAAAAGACTCTACAACAACAAAAGACTTTATGTCCATACTGGAGTGCTTCGAACTTGACCAGCTTGTAGACTGTCCTACACATGACAAAGGCCACACTTTAGACCTTGTAATCTCCAATGGCTCATTTGTGACTCAGTTGTTAACCTCTGACTTAGGTTTGTCTGATCACCAGGCTGTCTTTTTTAACATGGAGTTACCTGTTATGTTCTCTAGTTCTTCTCGCGTCATTAACTATCGCAAATGGAGATCTATTGAGCCTACTGATTTTTCACATTTTATCGAGTCTTCTTTAAGTTGTGATTTTCTGTCTGATGATCTGGATGATAATGTTTCTGTGCTGAACTCTGTTCTCTTGTCTGGTCTGGATACGCTGGCTCCTTTGAAATCCCGTTCTGTTTCATTTGCACGCTCCGCTCCTTGGTACAACACTGATCTGCGTGCTAGGAAGGCTTTGTGTCGGAAAATGGAGCGTAGATGGCGTATATCAGGTTTAACAGTTCATCACCAGGCCTGGAAAGACTGCTTACACGAATATAAGACTGAAATGGTGTCAGCTAGATCTTTTTATTTCTCTCATTTAATTGCCAGTAATCAGGGAAACCCTAAACAACTTTTTAGGTCAATCAACAAGCTGCTTAAAAATCAAAGCCACTCTAATGTTCCTGCTTCAACTCACTGTTGTAATATGTTTTTGGAGTTTTTTAGCACCAAAATAGACAATATACGTAACCATGTTGCTTCCACCCATACTTCTGCTGCTTCATCGTTAACAATATCTGCGTTTTCTGGCATTTCTCTTTCCAATTTTTCTATTCATGACTCCCAGTCTCTGTCTAATTTGGTTTTAAAATTGAAAGCATCAACTTCTAGAGTTGACCCAATACCATCATGTCTTTTTAAATCCTGTTTTGATTCCCTCTCACCGGTTGTTTTAAAAATTATTAATAACTCTTTGTGCACTGGTGTTGTGCCAGTAGCACTTAAAACTGCTGCTGTCATCCCTGTACCAAAGAAGAAAAACGTGGACTTTGATAATCTTAATGATTTTCGTCCCATCTCTAATCTTCCATTCCTTTCCAAAATTTTAGAACAAACAGTGGCTTCTCAACTACTTTCTCACCTTCACTCTAACAATCTTTTTGAGCCACTTCAGTCTGGTTTCCGTAAGCTTCACAGCACTGAAACAGCGTTAGTTAAGGTCACTAATGACTTGTTAATGGCTTCTGACTCTGGCAGTCTATCTATACTGATCCTTCTTGATCTTAGTGCCGCCTTTGACACTATAGATCACTCCATTTTAATAACTCGTTTAGAGAATGTCTTTGGAGTTTCTGATTCGGCATTAAAGTGGTTTAAATCTTACCTCTCTGATCGCAGGCAGTTTGTTGTAATGGGTGATTTTAAGTCTGAGGTCAGTGGGGTGCACTCTGGTGTTCCACAGGGATCAATTCTGGGACCTTTACTTTTTAATATTTATATTTTTCCACTTGGCCAACTTTTAAGAAATCTTGGTGTTAACTTCCACTTTTATGCTGATGACACTCAGATTTACATACATTCAAAACCTGATGTCAATATGCCTGTGTCTCTTGTTTCGCAATGTTTTACTGAGATTAAGAAATGGATGTCTGAGAATTTTCTCTGTCTTAACAGTGACAAAACGGAAGTGATGCTTATTGGCTCACCTCATCAGTTGCGTAAAGCAGAGTCCATATCTTTGAGTGTGGATGGCTCTGCTTTACTATTCCAAACTAAACTAAAAAATCTGGGGGTGATATTTGATGCCAACTTAACTTTCGACCTTCATGTCCGTAACACTGTCAAAGCATCATTTTATCATCTTAGAAACATTGCCAAACTACGCCCAATGTTGACTTTCTCTGTGGCTGAAAAGTTAATTAACACCTTTGTGTTTTCACGCATTGATTATTGTAATGCATTGCTGGCCGGAGTCCCTAAAGCTACCCTAAATAAGCTGCAGTTGGTACAAAATTCAGCTGCCAAAATTTTAACAGGAACCAGTGCAAGGGAGCACATCACACCGATCCTTGAAAAATTGCACTGGCTTCCTGTTAGTTTTCGTATTGATTTTAAAATTCTCATGCTTGCATATAAGGCCTTGAATAAATTGGCCCCTCAATATTTGTGTGAACTTTTAACTTTCTACACTCCTTCACGCGCACTACGCTCCTCTGAGGCTGGTCTCTTAACTGTCCAAAAAACACGGTTAAAAACTATGGGTGATCGGGCTTTTTCCTCCTTGGCTCCTAAATTGTGGAATTCCCTGCCCTCTGAGATTAGGAATGCAGAATCTTTTAGTATTTTTAAATCATTACTTAAAACATACTATTTTAGGATAGCTTTTATGTGACTCATTTTATCATTTTATTATTCTTGCTTGTTTTACTTTGGCTTTTTAATTGATTTTATTGTTTTGTGTAATTTTATATGTATGTAAAGTGCTTTGAGATTTCCATTTAAAGGCACTATATAAAATAAAGTTTATTATTATGTGGGAGAAACCCGGGTTCTGGCCCAGTCTCCCGTGTTGGGAGCTCCTTGTCGTCGCCGAGTGCTTACGACGGATGCCTCCCTCACTGGATGGGCAATGTGTCAGTCACTCACTGTGATGCAGTTCCAGAAACTGTTAGGTCTGGTGACAGTAGCGTCCAACGGCCCACCTTTTGGCCTGCTGTACATTAGGCCTCTACAGTGGTGGCTCAGGACCTGGGGGGTTTCCCCGAGGGGCAACCTGTCTCACGTGATCAAGGTCACGCGGCTATGCCTTCGTGCCTTAGACATGTGGGAGAAACCCGGGTCCTTGCCCAGTGTCCCGTGTTGGGAGCTCCTTGTCGTCGCCGAGTGCTTACGACGGATGCATCCCTCACTGGATGGGCAATGTGTGGTCCCAAGGGAGGTTGCTGTCGCCAAGGGCAGTTAACATCCCTGGGACACAATCTGGGAGCAGACATCCTGTCGAGACAGGGGCTGAGGCCCGGGGAATGGAGGCTCCACCCCAAGGTGGTGGAGCGGACATGGGGGATATTTGGCCAGGCTCAAAGTGGTTCTGTTTGCGTCTTGAGAGACTTCACACTCTCCACTCTGGTTCTCCCTGTCTCATCCAGCTCCTGGTGGACTGGATGCTATGTCTCAGGGGTGGCCGAGGCTACCCCCTGTATGTTTTTCCCCGATCGCTCTGCTCCCGGGAGTTCTGGAAGTTCACCGGGATGAGGTATCCCTCCCGTACGGCTCTCCCTGGGAGATTCCGATCAGGAGGGACTTTCTGTCCCAAGCAGGGGTCTAATACTGCACCCCTGCTCAGAACAGTGGGAAGTGTGGGCTTGGCCTCCGAGGGGGCCCAGCTCATAAGGTCCGGTCTCTCAACTGAGGTTGCTCAGGCCGTTCTCCACTCCAGAGCTCCCACCATTTTGGGAGCAGACATCCTGTCGAGGCAGGGGCCGAGACCCAGGGAATATCACCCCACCTCAGGTGGTTGTTACAGACAGGTGGATTTGTTGGTGTCTCGAGATACATCTCTGTCCACTCTGTCTCTTTCTCATCCAGCTCCTCTGGAATGGATGCTTGGGCTCAGACTTGGCTGAGGCTTGTCGGTACCTCATAAGAATTCCCTGATCCCTCTGTGAGTGTGGTTCAGCCTCTGAGGGGGCCGAACTCATAACTCTGGTCCTTCAACTGAGGTTGTCGGGACCATTATCTTCTCCAGAGCTCCCGCCATGAGGAGACTATGCTGAAGTAAGCTTCTTTATGTGATGGTCGGCTGCAGGACCCAGTTAGCTGCCCTGATGGTACAGCGCTGGATGTCCTGCAACGCCGGCTCACTGCTGGGTTTTATTTGGTTCGTTACTTCCACATCCCTTTGGGTGGTCGGTGGTGGATAAACCCCCTAGTATCCTGTCTCCTCTGTGGCACACGCCAGGATTATGCTTGCCCTTTGGGCATTGGACGCTTACAAAGGTTTGAACAACTGTTCGGGTGTTTAGGCCCCCTAACGAAAACAAAATGGGGGTCTCTCGTGTCCAAGCAGAGTGAGTGGTTAGCCGAGGCTATCTCACTAGTTTAAGTCAGCTGGGTTGACCGCACCCTTGTCAATCCAAGCTCTCTCCACTAGGGGAATGGCCAGCATTCAGGCCCTTCTGTCAGGAGGTATATTTGTAATGCGGCAGGCTGTTCTCTCCTGTTCGCACACTTCTTTAGGCTCTACAACTTAGACCTAGATTTCTCTCCTGGGGCCCAGGTGTCTTCTCCTGAGGGTGATCACATCTGACATGCACTTGTCGCTATGGCAGCGTTGGTATATCGTTCCCACAGTGCTAGACGCAGCGCGAGTTCCCTTAAAAGGGAACGTCTCGGTTACGTATGTAACCTTAGTTCCCTGAATAGGGAACGAGACGCTGCGTCTCTTCGCCATACCTCCTACGTGCCTGTCAACAGCATCTACTTCAGGCACTTTCAGCTACTGGCTGTTTGGCAGGGCATGCATTTATAGATTCCTGGTTCGTGACGTCACCCGCTCTGACGTCCTCTCACGCGATTGGCTAGATTACATAGGTGCTTCATGACGCATTCACGCAGGGGCGTTCCCACAGTGCTAGACGCAGCGTCTCGTTCCCTATTCAGGGAACTAAGGTTACATACGTAACCGAGACGTTTTTTGCTGTTGTTGAGACCATCTCAGAAATGCTATTTTTTATAAAAAACTTGTCACTGGTGTTATGGTCACTAATATTGCAACGCTTTCTTTTTTTTAGATAAAGTAAGCAAAATTTTCCTTTATGATTAATAAGAATGTCAAGATTGTAAATATGTTTAAATACCATACTATCAGCTTTTTTTTTAAAACAACAACAATAAATTGAACTGAAACAATACTTAATTGGGAATGCTCATCAACTAGTTGCATTAGAATGTTTTATTTGCACATCCTGCGAGTTCCTTTATCTCACTGTCACTGTTTATCATGATTTCACAGCACTGCCAGAGAAAAGCAAAAATGAGAGCAGAAGTAGGACAGGACACAGAGTTTGGTGAGGATTGGTAAAAAATAAAGAAAAAAACTACAATAAAAATGCAGATTTTGTTGTTTCCTTACCCCTCTTCTCCTCAACAAATTTCCTCAGAGCATTGGTTTGACATGATTTCACCTGATGCTTAGAGAGCCAGTTTAAGTGCTGGAATTCACTTGGGGGCTCATTACCAAAGCAATAGGCCTTAAATTATTTTTACAATATTTGCATGACTTGGGTGAAGAAGCTAATGGGAATGGAAGAGAAAGACAGACGTATGGGTCTCTTGTTTCATAGGGGACTCTGCCTCTGGAGTTCTGGAGAGAGGGAGGAGACGCACCAGTCTCTCTCCCCAGGGATACGCCTCCTAATATGGGTTCTCCTCCTCCTTCTCCTCCTTAGTCACCCTTTGGCCCTGAGGGCCCGGTGGAGCCTGGACTAACTCTGGCACTTTTACAGCCTCATCATTACTAAGATCATAGACTGACACAACCACTAACGAGACACTGTATAACTGCCGGAGAGGGATCCAAACACTCTGCCACTGTAGGCAGGACTGAGGGTGGAGAGCAGGCCTGCTCTCAAGAGCAGTTTCCTTCTCAAATGATGACAGATAAACTCTATGTTCCACTTAATTGAGGTGAGATGTAGAAAAGTGTCCTTTAAACTCTCTCTGTATCCTTTGGTTTTGCGTAACAAAAGGTGACACAGTTAAATGTACTCTCTGAGACAACAGCGGCAACAGAAAAACACATTTTTACAATATTAACTCAACATGTCTTGAGGGTGGAGTTCGTTGGCTGTTCCAAGTTACATGGGGAACAATTGAAGAGATGGAAGTAGTTTGGGATAAAAGTCTCATGAACAGCTGCTCGAGCAATGGAGATATAACAGCATGTGATATGCAGTCTCCTGACTTCCTCTGTGATTTCTGCAGATGCCAGTTCTCAGATTTCAAAGGGAATACCCAAATGGTGATATCACGTTAAATCAAGACAAAGCTAAGGCGTGACTTTTATATGTCGAATGCCACTTTCATCCACGTTTGAGCTATTTTGATCTTGACTAAAATCAAGAATGTAAAGAACTGGGGAATACATGTCACCACATAGAATTTGATAGCACAGACAGATGGCGCTCATTAGGCCTGTATTGAAGGGAAAGAATGACATTAAATGAGATCATCTTCCATCTTGAGTCCATCTTTTGTCATTTTATGCTAAACCTCTTTTTTTTTGATTGCAAGAAAAAATAATGGAGAGATCACAGCATATGATTGAAATTTGACATAATTTCCCTTTCTTTCACAGATGTCATTCAAAGCCTTGACAAGATAATTGGTATAATTAGCATAAGTAGCTATAATAGTACAACAATATGGTGAGTTATTTCTTTCCTTCTTGTGTGATCATGCTTTATATTTTGACCTATCCATATGTATGCAACTGAGTCTTTCACATTCCTTCAAATAAATGGCTGTTGTCATTTTATTAAAGCCAAAGTAAATTATTAAAGTATTATCTGAAAATAAATGTTTTAAAACTGTTAATGTTCGTTTAAACATTTAATCGATATTCAGCTTAATACATTAAGGCTTACTTTCACAGACAGTGCTTATATTTAACCAGGATCAGGCCTTGGTTCAATTAGGACTTTTAAACAGCTTTTGTTAAACATTCCTTAAAAAATATTTCTGA
The DNA here is from genome assembly GCA_037043235.1 of Rhodeus uyekii. NCBI lineage: Eukaryota > Metazoa > Chordata > Actinopteri > Cypriniformes > Acheilognathidae > Rhodeus > Rhodeus uyekii. The sequence continues at coordinate 878,558 of JAWRVZ010000022.1, read as the reverse complement.
TGTGATTCTTGAAACAAAACAATGGCACAGAGATATATTAAGATATGTCAGTGAAAGTTGTTTTCATTTACAATAGCTCAATAATGCATTTTAATCTGGTACTATGTTTAAGCTTTTCTGTGAAACTCCCTAAACAGACTCCTTAAATAATACATTTTAAGTATTGATTAATTAATCCCCATATTAATTTTTGTGGTTAAATCTTCATGCAATATAATTAGTGTTGTAGTCTAGGGTCATTGAGTGTTTTGACATCCAGCACCAGAAATATTTACTTCTGATTCACAGCCTTATAAAGCTTAATTCAACAGCCTCTGTTGTAACACTGTCTTCTTTTCATTTCCCTTTTCTTCCCAATAGGCTGTAGGCCATGTGGGAAAGAACTGAACAACCACTCCTCTGCAGCCTACTTCGGTGGTACACACTGTCCACCTTCCACCAGCCTGTACATTTTACTGTTTTTGGATCCCCATAACATTGGATCAGTGGGTCTTCTCATCTGATATCAATGTTAATGCTTCCAACAGCAAGGCTAGTCACTTCAGTGATGTCTGAGTATCACTATAGGACAATGACCTTAAATTCACCACAACAGTGATGTAATCAACAGTGACAGAAACATGTGTGTCTGGGATATTTGGGTCTATTCATTATTAGTTTCACTTTCATGAACTTTTAGTTTGTATTCGGTAGTTCCTGTGATTTTTGTTCCAGCTTCTTTCTCCTTGTTTTTTGTAATGGTCATGTTCCTGTCCTCGACCCTTGCTGATTAAGATGGGACATTCTATGGATTATGCAGCAAAATGTGCTGTGGTTTTCCAAAAGCTCTTAAGTTTTCTGTCTTCACTGAAAGACCTCACTGATTTTCTTAAAATTTCACTGAAAGTTTCTGCTATCTTGCCATCACTTGCCCTTTCGACAATGAGACCCTGATACCATTGATCTGGCTTGGGGGTAAATTACCACCACCCTGTAGACTGACTGAAGCAAGGCCTTCATCAAGTGTGTGGAGAGTGTGTGCTCCTGATCTGGAACATAGCTAGGTGCATCCTGATGCACCACCTTCGATCACGGAGAATGAATATGAGCCTCCTACAGACAGAGAGCTACTGCCCACCATGATGAATGAGCCAGAGGCCGAAGAAAAGAGGACAGCGCTTACCATCACCCTGGAAGAGGAGCCCCAGCGTGAGTCTGACCAGGGGTGTGAGCCTGCGACACCAGCAGCTGAGGGAATGCCGGTCAAGATGGGCACTGAGGACTGGCTGACTGATTTCAATTCAGATTCATCATCTCCAACTCTATCCCACCCGGTATTTTGATATTCATGGACAGCAATGAAACTGTTTTGTCAACCTGTATGGACTGTGATTTAACTGTTTCATTGAACCACATGTCTTACCTACATTGATCTCATTAGGTTTCTTGTTATCACCACCACCTCAGAGCTCAGCCAGTGCTCCAACCCCGCCTCTGCTGGTTGCTTGCAGTCCTTCACCTCCTCTGGGTACACTTTGTTGTGACATTGGGCCTCAGGTCACACAAACCACTGGCATTGCCTGGGTGAGTAGATCATGTGGCTCCTCCTCCAGCCTCTGATCCCTTATCTCCATCTTGGCCCATCAACCTGTCAGTTCCACTTTATCTCCTCCCACCTTTGGCTCCACCAGAGACCATTGTCCTCACAGCTTCATCGTGTTCCCTCATTGCACCAGCTCCCCCTTGGACAGTCATCACTCTGTTTCTGCTTTGAACTTGCGACCAATCCGCTACACTCTGTCTCTCCACTCTATGGTTACAACGGGTTCCTCCCCTTCAGGTTTGCCTCGGTCCTTGGGAACTCTGGCTCCACCTCAGACATCGCCCCTAGATGTCGTCAGCCACAACATCTTGGCTCCTCCCTCCCTCGACTGTCATCATGGCTGGGCTCTGGGTCTGTGGCATCGGCAAATTACCATCATCACGTTCCTCCGTCACCATCTCCTGTCTCCTTCCTTGCGTCATTGCCTCGGCCTCCTTCAAAGCCCCCTCTATCCCTCCTTCATTTATTATTTTACTGTGCGAGGTCTTCCTTACCTAGAGGGGGCATTCAGTCGAGGATATTTGTTTCTGTTAGTTCATAGTTTCACTTTCATGGACTTTCAGCTTGTATTCTGTAAGTCCTCTGATCCTTTCTTCCAGTTTCCCACTCCTTGTTTGTTGTCATGGGCACTAATATTATTTGTCACTCTGTTTCATTTGTTATTTGTCCAATCTACATTACGTTAGAATTTGAATTTGAATGTCTTTGAATGCATCTTTGAAGCTTATTAAAACACATTTATCTAGTTTGTCATCTTCATGTTCCTGTCTTTGACGTATGATGGTTTTGGGTCATGTCACTTTAATGTCACATCTATATAATATATACTTTTTGCAATATTTTGTATGTTTCATAGATAATGTTTTTCCAGGTTCTTGTGAATGTTATTATTTTGTACTCTTCTTTATTAAAACTTGCACACTGTCAAAATAATGTGTAGCAGAAGTTGCATTCTTATTAGGAGTAATTACTCTGAAAACTAATAGACAAAAAGTGAGAGAAAAAGAGAAATAGAATGCAGCAACAAAAAATAGACAGCAAGCTAGACTGAGAAATGGGTAGGGTGGTATCAGATAAAGGAAAGCTGGGAGAGGAAGTGCGAGAGCTTCAGTACTTTGGCTTGTCTTCCTTTATCGCATGAGGATCTGAGTGGTGGAAAAGAGGGGAGGAAGAATCACTGCGCCACAGACAGAATAAATAAGAGGCTTCTCTTGAAAGCTTTCACTTGATCTCATTGCCGTGTTAGTTCACTGGCTCCTCAGCATGGCCGCCAATGTGCTGAGGAGAGAGAGAGAGGTCTTTGAAGGGGAATGTGGGTGTGAGTGTGGGCTCCAGCATTGTTCCAGACCCTCCCAGGGATGCCTACCACCCTAACCCCCGCTGTCACTGCTCGATAAGGGGAAGGGAGGGGGAAGGGAGGCCTAGTACCCGGCAATCTGTCAAACAGAGGGTTTTCATAAAGGTGAGCGTGAAGGCAGGGAGGGGTGGATGAGAGAGAGAGAGAGATCGAATGGAACTGTGACAGGGAGATGAAGATGAAACTTGACAGTTCTCTCTGGGTTTCTGTGATTAATTGGGATCAGGTCACCTCTCCAGTGTCTGGACAGTAATCATATGCAGTTTCATATGGCGATTTACATAGACACCCTCTGTCTCCCTCACTGGGGGGATTCTTGTGAAACACACAATGCTCTGTATCTCGCTTGTCACCTTATTTATATTACCGCTATGAATGCGACGAACGTAACTCGAAATAAAACTACAGGATTCTTCATGCTTAATTTGTATGCTGTGTTATTGTGGAATTTTTATTTAAGGCCGTATTTGGATAGTAATCTTAAATAATATATCCGCTTTGTTTATTTATTTATTTATTTATTCATCTTTCCCAGACTCAGCTTGGATGTGCAAGGTAGTGCAGGATATCTTTTGCAAGTACTGCTGCTTAGAAGGTGGTTGTCATCGCTGCTATAACTTTCCCTTTCACAAACTCTGTCTCAAAGCAAAAGGCCTTTCAGAAGCCTGGATGGGTACCTAGACAATGGAGATGCAGGTAGTGAGAAAAGACACAAGATGGTGAATAATTTATGGCAGAGAAAATCTAAAGGAAAGCATGTGAAGCAAGAGAGTGTAGACAGTGGTGACATATCAAGCAACAATAAAGACATAGTCAGAGAAGAGGAGAAAAGACACCGGCGAAAAAAACCCACTTCAGAGTTTGTTACTGTCGAAAGGCATGGCCACTTTTTAAAGTTGTGATTCTGTAAGTTGTTTACGAGACGCCGCACAGCCCTAACAGGTAGAAGTTCTGCTATGAATCAACTTTTTTCTTTCTTTTTTTTTGATACCAGGCTTTGGCTTGTACAGACACATGTATAGCCGTGCAGAGCAAGACTTGACATTGCTGTATTTTAAAGGAGAGAAGATGGAGCATTAAGCATGCATTGGCTCCAGATCCTGTATTCTCACTTAAAAAAGAAAAGAAGATAAAACCTTTTGTTTATACACAAAACTTTTCAAATGATGAAGTTCCTGATGCAGTGTGCACAATCCCAAGAGGAATATTTTCTCAGGTAGCAGTGTTGGATTAAACTTTTTCAGTATTGGATGAAATTTTCCCAACTTAATTATGCTGTACAACATAAAAAGTATTTTAAATGTTTAAATATGTAAATTCAGATTTTTTAAGACAAGATATCTGGTCAATTTTAAAGAACATGATATGAAATTAAGGGAACACTTCCAGTTCAAATACATATTAAGCTCAAACAACCACCTTTGTGACTATGTCAATTTCCACAATTATTTATTCAGACTTGTGCATCCTTTTCTCAAAAAAAAAGCTAAATCCTACATTTCACAGAGTTACATTTATAACTTTGCTGCCATGATTTCATAACATGACAACAGAAAAAATAAATCAAATAAAGTTATAAGCTTCACATTTCTGCTTTTCACATTTCTTGATTTCCCCAGACATTGGTCTTATTTACTTCCATTGTAAGTACTTTACCGTGACTTTGAAGGTTTTGAAAAGGAGGCTGAGTTTATATACATTTTTGTGGCAATCAACATTATGCCGCAAATGCTCTCAACTGAGCTCAACTTGTCTTAAACCTGGACAATTCCTTCAAGAAAACAGCCATAGTATGTAGAAAAAAGCTGAGTGTGACTTTTCATTTGAAATGACCAGGTGTCACCCATGCTGCAGAAGCCAAAGTGTTCATGTTGGTGCTCAGATCAGTAACAGCATGTCATTACGGGGGTTGCACAGCGGGCAGAACAGGTGAACCAGACGTACGTCTGACACTCAGGCCCCAGAGATCCCGTCCCACAGACAGTTGCCCAGACGGCCGGCGAATCCCCGACCTGCCAGTCCGGTTTCATCGCCAATTCTACTGGTGACGGCTATGACACGCGAGAAAACTGTCCGTGCCGAAATCCGTCACTTCCTTGCTACTTTCATCCCCCGCGCACTTCAAAACGTGACATGTGTCATCCGTAAGAAGCTTAGAGATGCTGAATTCCCCCCCATCTGACGCTTTGATGGTGATTCTGCCCAAGGCGTTTGTCATACATAACTTAGCCTGTAACAATGAGGAATGGAGGCTGGTTGAAGGATGGGGATAGAAAAACTGTGTAAGAATGCATATATTGTAAAATCCCTACTATCACCATGGGGCAGGAAATCAAAGTATGCAGTGCGAGAGTGGAAGTGTGTATCACAGGCTTGTCATCGTTCCTCTTGTTCGCCCGTGATTTCGGTAGCTGCCTCTGGTCTTACAGTAGAACGTGGCTGTCAAAGACTCTGTAGAGAATGTCGGGCATCTGTGTCCCAATTTTCCTGTGGCAAATCTTTCAATCCCATTGATACCTGATGAACTACACACTATGCAACCACTGTGTAAAGGACATTTTGCTTATGGATAGATGAAATGCTTTGCGTTACATTGGCTGATGTCTTTCCATTTGTAATTCTGGATTAGAGTAAATATACCAATTCATGTCTTTAGCCTTTAGATGTTAAATTAACAGTAAGTAGTCACAAACCATAACTATATCCTATATAGAACACAGGCCTGTGGCAGAAGAACAAATATGACAATGTTTTTGGCAGAAGCTGCCTATGTTTGTGGTTCAGCTAATGTGTCCCTCTTTGGTTTGGATGCCTGCTCTTCACCCATTTTCAGTCTCTCTGTGTGTGTTTTGTGCTTTGACTGTTAACCTTTGGCTAAACCAGTCTCTGAGCTAACATCTGTGTGATTTAGATGGCTGAGGACAGAACTGCTCCTATCTCACCATATTAAAACTGCCTCTATGAATGTATCAATTAAAGGGCCTTTTTTGTTTACCTGTACAAATATGCATGTATCAAATTAACAATATGAGCCCACATGACCTCATCTATGGACAATTAGTATTTTCCTTCAAAGTTTTCTTTAGATCAGTTCTGAAAATGTCTCTAAACATTTCTGTAATGAATGAATTTAAAATTACACTGCTCTTGTAGTTACACACACACACAGAATATTGATTATTGTGTTAATGTTCACTTGTTCATTGATATGACTTTGTGTCACAGGTGTAACAAATGACCATGTTGACTGTAGAGTATGTGTATAGGGTAAGATGGGGAAGATGCCCCCATTAAGATAAATGGCTTTCCCAAAAGCACACATACATGGACTGAGACCTTGACTTGATTACTGCACACCCAGTGTGTGTGTTCACTCTTTGCGTTTACCTACATTTCTGAGCATCATTTTCCCTTTGTTATTCTGCCCATGTTTGACTCTGCCTTGGCTTACCTCTTATGACTCTTTTTTGGCCTGTCTACCAATTGTGTTTGCCTGGACTACTTCTATTGCTGTTTGCTGCTTGCCCTGATCCTTTCCCTGTTATGACAATATTTACTGCTCTGCCTCTGAAACTTTTTTTTTGCTCCAGCTACATTTCTGAGAATTATTTTCCCTGTGTTGTTCTGCCTGTGTTTGACTCTGCCATGGATTTATACGTCTTAATATATGTCAAATTTTAAGTCTACTTAACTATTCTGCTGGTTGAAATGAAAGTTAAGATGTCTGAATTGTTTTACTTTAGAATAAAACTATAAATTTTACCCCACAAGTGACAGAAATGTCCATAAATCTCTCATTAACAAATAGACACACAAATTGAGATACAATGTCATAAATCACTACTTTCCAGAGACCTTAAAACTGTTTTGCCTGAGTAAATCTAAAAAAATTTGATATTCAAATGAAATAAAATAAAAAATAACCTAGACATTCATCAAAAGTGCTGAGACGAGATTTTGTGTCATTTGTTCAGGATAAAAAAAAATTAAGGCAGGGAAGGTACTGTCAGAGAAGCGAAGATAAAGACGAAAATGAAGGATCCAACGGGAACTTTAATAAAGGCAGAGTTAACATAACAGCAGTGAGAACTTAACCACACTAACATGTAGCAAACACTAATAACAACCGATGACTAAGGAGTGAACAGAGGGAACGTCTCAGGTTACGTATGTAACCATAGTTCCCTGAAGAGGGAACGAGACGCTGCGTCGAACGCTTGGGGAATCCTTGGATGATGTCCGCGCGAAGCACAATATGTAAACTTCCGGCGCGCGCGCGCGTGAGTGACAGGCGCAGATCGGTGACGTCACGAACCAGTTGATAAAAGAGCGCCGGAACCCGGAAGCGGCAGCTTAGAGTTTGTCTGAAGCAAGCCCGGAAGGCGCGAGGAGCTGAGGCCAAAGACGCAGCGTCTCGTTCCCTCTTCAGGGAACTATGGTTACATACGTAACCTGAGACGTTCCCTTTCAAGGGAACTCGCGCTGCGTCGAACGCTTGGGGAACGATATACCAACGCCACCTCAGTGACGAAGGCCGACGAGTGTCTCGTAGCTCACTACGAGAGGACCCGTGTTCCCGGAGCGGAGTTGAGGTCAAGCTGGTAAAACCTCAGAAAAGTATGCGGGGAAGACCACCCTGCCGCATCACAAACATCAGATAACGACACACCAGATATAAGGGCCTTAGAGGCAGCCACGCTCCTAGTAGAGTGGGCCCGGACCCTCAGAGGCGAGGAGGATCCGGCCGACTCGTAAGCCAGGGTGATAGCCTCAACTATCCACCTGCTTAAAGTAGATTTGGATGCAGGGGCCCCCTTGGGGGTCCCAAAGCAAACAAACAACTGGTCAGACTTACGCCAAGGGGCAGACCTATAGACATAAGTGTCCAGTGCTCGCACTGGACAGACCTTGTTTTTAAATTCCTGGTCCTGGTCACCGAAGGGGGGAGGGCAGAAGGCCTGCAGTACTATAGACCTGGCCACATGAGTGGGCACTTTGGGCACATAGCCTGGCCTGGGATGGAGGAAGGCTTTCACCATCCCAGGCGCAAACTCAAGGCAAGAGGGAGCTACAGAAAGCGCCTGTAGATCCCCAATTCTCTTTAGCGATGTTATAGCTAACAAGAATAAGGTTTTTAAAGTGAGGAACTTTAGTGGAACCTCATCCAACGGTTCAAAGGGTGCCTGGGACAACCCCTGGAGTACCAGGGATAAGTCCCAGGCAGGAACCTTGGTCTGGACTGCAGGCCTCAGCCTAATGGTACCACGGAGGAAGCGTGTGACGAGGGGGTCCCGGCCAATGGACACGCCACCCAGAGGTACGTGGTAAGCCGCAATGGCAGCCACGTAAACCTTCAGGGTGGACGGGGACAACCCTGCAGCGAATCTATCTTGCAGGAACTCTAGCACTTTGCCAATGTGACAGGTAACTGGGTTCACCTGCTTCTCGCTACACCAAGAAGTGAAAAGTCTCCACTTCAGGGCGTACAGCTTCCTCGTGGAGGGAGCTCTGGAGTGGAGGATGGTCTCAACAACCTCGGTCGAGAGACCAGAATCTATGAGCTGGGCCCCCTCAGAGGCCAAGCCCACAGTTTCCAAAGTTCTGGGCAGGGGTGAAGAATCGAGCCCGCTGCCTGAGACAGGAGGTCCACTCGAACTGGGATCTCCCAGGGGACCCCGTCCAGCAGGGAAACAAGATCCGCAAACCACACTCTGCCCGGCCAACGCGGAGCAACCAGTGTGAGACGGACCTTGTCCCGGCGAACTCTCTCCAGAACTCCCGGGAGCAGAGCAATCGGGGGAAATGCGTACAGACATAGCCTCGGCCATGTCTGGACCATGGCATCCAGCCCGAGTGGGGCTGGATGCAGGAGTGAATACCACAGAGGGCAATGCGTTGATTCTTCGGACGCGAACAGATCTACTTGTGCCCGGCCGAATCTGAACCAAATCTGCTCCACCACCTCTGGGTGGAGCCTCCATTCCCCGGGCCTCGGCCCCTGTCTCGACAGGACGTCTGCTCCCACATTCTGGGTCCCAGGGATGTGAACTGCCCGTAGATGGAGCAGTCTCCCTTGGGACCAGAGGAGGATCTGCCGCGCCAGTTTGTATAGTGGTCGCGAACGTAGACCCCCCTGACGATTTATATAGGAGACCACAGTGGTGCTGTCGGTCTGAACAACCACATAATGGCCCCTGAGGTCTGGGAGGAACGCTTGAAGCGCCCTCCAAACAGCCATCATCTCCAGCAGGTTTATGTGCCAGGACAACTGGTGTTTGTGCCACAGACCCTGGGCAGAGCGATCCCTCAGGACCGCTCCCCAACCTGTGAGGGAAGCATCCGTCGATAGCATGACGCGTCGACAAGGAGCTCCCAACGCAGGTCCTTGAGACAGAAACCAGGGTTTCTTCCACATATCCAAGGCACGTAGGCATCGCCGCGTGACCTTGATAGTGCGGAAAGGGTTGCCCCTCGGGGAAAACCCTCTGGTTCTGAGCCACCACTGTAATGGCCTCATGTGTAGCAGCCCGAACGGGATGACGCTGGAAGCTGCTGCCATGAGGCCCAGCACTCGCTGAAAGTGTTTTACAGTGATGGACTGGCCTATTTTGACTTTCTTCACGGTTGACAGAATCGAATCGATGCGGGCGGGGGATAGCCGCGCCCTCATCGAAACCGAGTCCCATATCACGCCTAGGAAGGTGGTTCTCTGAAGAGGAGAAAGCACACTCTTCTTTGCGTTCAACCTCAACCCCAGCACTCTCATGTGTGCGAGAACAACATCTCGATGCTGAACCGCTAACTGCGGCGACTGGGCAAGAATCAGCCAGTCGTCGATGTAATTCAAAACTCTTATGCCTTGGAGGCGCAACGGGGTTAGCGCTGCGTCCATGCATTTCGTGAAAGTGCGGGGTGATAAAGCCAGGCCGAATGGAAGTACTTGATATTGGTACGCCTTCCCCCCAAAGGCGAACCTGAGGTACTTCCTGTGCTGTGGAAGGATGGAAATATGAAAATATGCGTCCTTCAGATCGATAGTGACGAACCAGTCCTCGGACCTGATCTGTGCCACTATTTGTTTCAAAGTCAGCATCTTGAATTTTAGCTTCATGACCGAGCGATTCAGAAGGCGCAAATCCAGGATGGGCCGCAGTCCTCCATCCTTCTTTGGAACGAGGAAGTAGCGGCTGTAAAAGCCTGACTCCCTGTTTGAGAGGGGTACATGTTCTATGGCCCCTTTCCTCAGTAGAGAATCTACCTCCTGCTCCATTACCAGAGCCTGCTCGGGGTCCACCACCGTGGGTAGAACCCCATTGAACCTGGGCGGGCGAGACCCAAACTGGATCGAATACCCTTTCTTTATAATTCGCAGGACCCACTGAGAAACCTCTGGAAGACATGTCCATGCCGGCAGAAATTCTACTAGGGGAACCAGCCTCTCGAGGCTGGCCTCTGGTGTCTGTGTAGCACACCCGCCAGGGCCCGGTTTTCTGGGGAACACCTGGAGTGAATGCTCTAGGACCCTCCTTGGAGGGGGCGACCTCCTCAGTGCAACCGGTGTAACGGGCGGCAACTGAGGAGGGTCGCCTCCAAGAGGCCCGGCGCGTCTGGCGTCAGGACCTCTTCGAGGTAGCCTTCTTGGCGAGGATGACGGTCCTCAGATCCGTCCTCCTGCCCGAAGGCTGAGGCTGGGAGCGCCTGCCCGACCCCCCGGTTTTCTGGGGAGGTTGGCGGGTTGAGACGCTCTGCCTTTGAGCGGCCCGCTGCACATATGAGGAGGCCTGGGGCTGTGGCTGGCTCACAGCCCCAGGCTGAGGGCGGCGAGGCAGGAGTACATTGAACGCCACCTGCTGCTTTGCCGCCTCCTGGAACTTCTCGACGACCGTTTTCACCGAATCGCCGAAAAGCCCAAAAGGCGACAGAGGGGCGTCCAACATAAAATTTTTCTCCTTGTCCTTTAGAGACGTCAAATTTAACCACAGGTGCCTCTCCGTGGCCACACAGGCTGCCATGGAACGACCAATAGAGGCAGCCGTCTCCCTGGTGGCCCGTAGGGACAGATCTGTGGCTTTACGTAGCTCAGCCACAGCCTGTGGACCAATGCCTCCGCCCTCATCGAGGTCCCCCAACAATTCTGCTTGGTAAGCCTGAAGCAGGGCGGTGGTGTGAAGACACGCCGCTGCCTGGCTAGCTGCAGAATATGCTCTGCCCACATGAGCTGATGTAACCCGCATAGGTTTAGTGGGCAGCACCGGGACTTTAAGCGATGACACCGAGGGCGGAGAGAGGTGGCTCGCAAGCGCCTCCTCCACCTTCGGCATCGCGCCATAACCATACTCTCGCGCACCAACCAGAGTGGCATACATATTATTTTGTGGCGTAAACACTCTGGAGGTGGCTGGCCTCTTCCAGGATCTAGACACCTCAGTGTGCAGATCCGGGAAAAAAGGCAGGTCCCGGCGAGGGGGAGGGACCCGCACTGGCAGAAATCGTTCATCCAACTTGCTTCTCTTTGGACGAACGACAGTGCTTTCCGCTGGCCACTCAATACTTAACGTGGCCACAGCGCGAGTCACCACCTCGAGCAATTCCTCATAAGCTGGGGAGGAGGTTGGCGAATCCTCACTCTCCGCGTCGACACTAGCAACGTCTAACTCCTCGGAGCTAGACAATTGCAGTGCCGGTGCTTCAGCTTGGTCGGAAGTAACCGCCCTCGAGCGTGCTTCCGAAACCATGCATGAAGCACTGGATCCACCGGGTAAGGGCTGAGATAGGGGAGCGCCCGTCTCAGACCCCGCCGTCAGGTCCATTTGCGAACCCCATGACCTAGATCGCCGCAGAGCCTCAGCTGCTGCGGGACCCGAGCCCTGGGGAACGCGAGCCTGGCCGGTCTCAGAATCAAAAACCGCCAGGCGTGAGCGGAGCACCCGCAGCGGTAGTTGGCTGCAGTGATCACAGTCAGCACTCACGAGCGCTGACCTAGCATGCTCCGCTCCCAGACACATTACACATAACAAGTGCTCATCTCCCCCCGAGAGGAAACGAGGGCAAGGAGATGCGCACTGTTTAAATGCCTGGTTCGCCATAAACATAGATATTGTATATAAATATATATGGGAGATCCCTGATTTTTAAACTAGATCTGGGTTTTTCTCTCAAAATAACCAGCACACTCAACACACTCTCACACTGTGCTTGCGAAGACAAACAAAGCTGCCGCTTCCGGGTTCCGGCGCTCTTTTATCAACTGGTTCGTGACGTCACCGATCTGCGCCTGTCACTCACGCACGCGCGCGCGCGCGCCGGAAGTTTACATATTGTGCTTCGCGCGGACATCATCCAAGGATTCCCCAAGCGTTCGACGCAGCGCGAGTTCCCTTGAAAGGGAACTAAATATACAAGCAGTGATGAACAAATGACAAACAGCTGTGAAGATTAGTGTCCATGGTAACATATAAGTGACAGAAGGATCTAGAACAAAAGAACCTGTGACTGCAAAAAGACAAAATAAGAGCCCCGGTTTAGGCGGTGCTGTGACATTACTCCTCCCTCCTGGAAAGCGCGAACCTGGTGGGGGGACAGGCACCCAGGAGTCCTGGGATTAACAGGCGGGTATGAGAGGTCGATACAAGGCCTCCAGGGTGGTGCCGGGAGTAGTGGAGACCAGGGTGGAGCTGGCAGCTCCGGGGATCAGGGTGTTGCCGGCAGTTCAGGAGACTAGGGCGGAGCTTGCGGCTCAGGAGGTCAGAACAGAGCTGGCAGTTCAGGAGACCAGTGCGGAGCCAGTAGTTCTTCCATGGCAGTGCAGGGAGCTCAGTGTATGTGCCATCTTTGGCCACCATGGTCAGGATAACCCCCCCTAAAAAAGTTTGTTGGGGAATCTCCCAGGTTGGGAGGAGACCAGTGCAGGGTGAGAAGCACTGGAGGAGCTGGCAGGGCGAGGCTCTGGATGACTGACGGGTTGCGGGCTCTGGTACTGACCGACGAGTCATGGGCTCTGGCCCTGACTGGCGTGGCCGGTGTTTGGGGCAATGCTGGGGTTTTCAAACACTTTTGAGTAGGAGCTGATTGATGATTAGCTGCGTTGTTGACTTCCTTGACCTTAAAGTTGGAATCATTGACCCAAAGTATGAAGTTGAGGTTATTGATCAACGGAACCTACTAGCCCCCAAGAGTCCGAATTACCTCTGTGTCTAGCCTCATCTCGAAGAGTGTGTTGAGGAGGCGGCAACCATTTTGCAGGAGAGCCAGTAACTGAAGTTCTGCAGAATTGTTTAGCAAATGTAGTCTTTTATCTCATGCACCCTACCTCTGTTCATTTTCTCAATGTCAAATGATTAGAGGTATCCCATATTGAAAAATGCATCAGCGAGAGAGAGAGAGAGAGAGAGAGAGAGAGAGAGAGAGGATACGTCATGCATAAGATAAACAAATTTCATTCACATAATTAATATTTAAACAGTGTTTTATGGATGTCTTTGACCCAAACAAAATGCATACCAGAGATAACACTGTTTTGTACAACAGAGCACACATTTCTAAAATGATTTTTTAAAAGCAACCATGACCAACATTAAAGTTTTTTTCTGCTGGTACATGCTTAGCAGATCCAAGTTTCATTCTTAGTGCTGTCACATTTGATCGAGTGGTGTGATAAACAAAAGCAGCTCTTTAATTCAAAGATTTTCTGTAACTGTCAAACAGATTCACTCACACAGATGACAGGGAATTCCAAATGGAAATGGAAACAAGGGTTTGCATTATCGGAGTGTTATCCAATACAGAAATTCAAGCACACTTGAATGACAGCCCTCCCACTGAGTTCACTCTCTCCATGTTGAGCTGCTCAGTCCAAACGTCACTTTCCCAAACAGCTAATCAAGTTCATGGGGAGTCTAGGAGAAGGTTCAGAAACACTCACTTCAAACCCACAGGCCAGCACACTGATGAAAGAAAAGACACTCTAATTTGAGTTTCAGGAATGATGACAGATCTGTCAGTCAGATATATCTGTCTACAAATAGAGAGAGAAAGGGGGCATACAAATAAAATAATTATACAATAAATGTGAAAAACTGAATGAAAACTTTTTTTCTTGATTTTTTTTTTTGGGGATCAGAAGCAACTTATGTGCAGAGTTTATAATTCTATATAAAAGTAATATAGGGTGACGGGGGCTGAGGACATTACAAAGACTAAATCTCAGTAACAATTAGGTTTTGAGTACAAGTCCAATTATATGCTTGTTTTCTCTAAAAGAAAAATTAGAATAATCTCCAAACTAACAAATGCCATCGTGTTTCTGGGTGAATGTATAAATACACCAAACCACATTGGCAATCATTCAAACATATTTACAATAAAGGTACATTTAGAAATCATTATACATGTAGATCCACAATTGAGAAAAAAGTTACAGTTAATCACGAGAATAAAAATAAAATGTGGTCAACGTGGACTGCCGTATGCTGTTACTTTGAAATCCTACTTTGAACTTGTTTCCATGCTACCATTTGATACAATTCTTGATTGCAAAATGAATCAGATACGCATATTTCTGCACAGATTTCTTCCAGTTTCAGCCCATACTGAAAATCCATCAACATGTGTTTCGACTCTAGTTGAAACGCTATTCATTCATTAAGCTCTGATTTTAATCTCTAGCTGTTTTTCCAATGTTTTTTTTTTTTTTATCAGAATTAAGTGCAGGAACATATGGCATTATTATATGTTATATTAAACATCTTCTTTTTTTTGTGCGTGTTAACAAAAAGTGGCAGAGATGGATAGAACCCGCTGGGCCAAATTTCCTGTTTGTGTCAGAAGTGTCAGAAGATTTTAGAGAATCGGATGCCATTGATGTAAACAACAAAAGATATTCGATAGTTTAAAAGTCTGTACGGCTGTCTTGACTAAGCCAAGGGTAACTAGAGCTAGGCTATATCTAACTACAATTATATTGTTAGTAGCATTTTATTATTTACATTAACCTGGCTGTCTGTGACCCTATTAGAGCACCTGTTGTGCTCCAGTTTTTTGAGTGTCGATCCACCTGTTGAAAACCACTTATTTATGTAAATATGGAGGCCTATATATATATATATATATATATATATATATATTGTTTTCTGTCCACTCATCTTTGGAAAATGTTCGGAATTGTTTGGAAATTGGTTTACATTATATACAAATTTTTCAGTATATTGAAGATCAAACGCCCTGATGACTTTAATGCTGTCATAAATTGCATGTTATAAATGGAAAAAGGATAGAGTGAGTTCCATAGTCTGTAGTGTTGCATGTTTATGGGTCGAGTGTTCATATGTATGGTCTGTAAGAAACACTCTTTGGGAGGAGGAGGCTCTGGCAGCAATCAAATGTTTAATGTAACCACAACTATACTGTGATTTGTGAGTTATGCAATTGTATGTATATATATATATATATATAATGTATATGTAGCTTCCTATTCATGGCTGTTTTTAAATTAGATTAAATTAAATTGTAGAACAATGTTTTTTTTTTCCTGTACAATGGTAGATACGGTGTCTCCTGGCAACTGCTAACTGCTGAAGCTAACCAAGTCAAAATTGACCCCATGTGTTTGCAAACAGTACGTTTAGTACATTTAGTACAAGTACATTTAGTAACATCAATAAAACTTATTTTTTTCAATTAGCCTGTGTTTTTTGAGTTGAACTATTTGACCTAACTTAATTTCTCTTTGCTTTGAGTTTATTAAGGCTTTTATTTTGTGATTATTTTTTTTGTTTTGTTTCTGGTTAATTTTAGTTTTCTCAGTCTTAATTACCAGCTGATGTGGTTAAATATACCCATTTCTTAGCGCTGATATGCCAGATTTGCTTTAAGCCATACATAACTACTTCTTGCTCCATGACCAGAGCCTGCTGGGGGCCTACCGGAGACTGTAGGACCCCCGAAAACCGGGGTGGAGAACCCCGAACTGGATGGCATACCCGTAGGTTACCGTGTGCAGGGCCGACTGAGAGATACCGGGTAGCCGTGACCACGCAGCCTGGAACTCTACTAAGGGAACCAGCCTCCCGGGGCTGGTCTCTGGTACTTTGAACATATTCACCCCTGAGCCGGGGCTTCCGGAAACTCGGGTGGAATGCTCTAAGACCCTCCTTAGAGGGGGTGGTTTTCCCATGGCGGGCTGACTGGAGCTGCACATGGGAGACACCACCTTGTTGCGGCTTAGCGTCAAGACCGCTTCGTTTTAGCCTTCTTAGTGTTAAGGAAAACCCTCAAATCACCCTTTTTACCCGAAGACTGAACTTGGACTTGTCGGCCCGACTTTCCGGGGTTTACCGGAGGAAGTCGGGTAGCGACACTTTCCTTTTGAGCGGCCCTGTGTGCGCAGCTTTGAGACCGCGAATGATCGGCGGTCTCACGTGGAGGGCGGCGGGGAAGAACTTTACTGAACACCGCCTGCCGTCGTGAAGCCTCCTGGAACTTGTTGACGACGCTTTTTACGGCATCGCCTAACAAGCCCGAAGGAGACAGAGGGGCATCCAGTAGCACAAATTTATCTTTATCCTTCATGGCCGATAAATTGAGCCATAAATGTCTCTCCGTGGCCACCAGAGCTGCCATGGAGCGGCCGACAGAGTAGGCCGTCTCCCTAGTGGCCCGAAGAGACAAATCCACGGTCCGGCGCAGCTCTGCCACTGTCTCCGGACCGATACCACCGCCCTCGTTGAGGTCCCCAAGCAACTCTGCCTGATAGGCCTGCAGCAGTGCCGTAGTATGCAGGCACGCAGCAACCTGGCTCGAAGCAGAGTATGCTTTCCCCACCAAAGACGATGTGACGCGCATTGGCTTGGTGGGGAGCGCCGGAGCTTTAATAGAGGATGCAGACTGGGGAACGAGGTATCCAGCAAGAGCCTCGTCCACTTTCTGCATCCCTCCATAACCATAGTGTTTAGCCCCGACAAGATTCGTATACATAGCACTTAGCGGTGTATGAACTCTTTCGGAGGCTGGCCTTCTCCATGATCTAGATACCTCGGCATGGAGATCGGAAATAAAAGGCATAGCTCAGCACGGGGGAGTGACGCGAGCAGGCAGGTAGCGCTCGTCCAAAATACTCTTCCTAGGACGAGCACTCCTGGTCTCCGTCGGCCAATCAATATCCAGACGCGAGACCGCTCGCGCCACAACCTCAACTAGCTCCTCAAATGCCGGTGAGGAGGGTGGCGAATCCTCCCCAACCGAGTCGACACTAGCTAAATCCATGTCATCTGAACTAGATAAACTCGTCTCTCAGGGAGCGCTCGTGACTGGGACCCGCCTCATCTCGTGAGGGCTGAGATAAGGGAGGACCCATCCCAGCCGCCTCAGCGAGATCTATTTGCTTGATCCATTTGTGATCCCCATGACTGCGAGCGCCACAAAAAATCGGCTGCTGCAGGTCCAGAACCACGGGGAACACTAGCCTGAGCGGCCTCATTACAGACCGCCAGGCGGGAGCGGAGCATATGCAAAGAGAATTTTTCACAGTCCTTACAGCCTGCGTTCTCAAGCGCTGACCGACCGTGCTTCCCCCCCCAGGCAGACAACGCACATTTCATCTTGTGTATTTCATGTGTATCATGTGTATTTCAACGCACATACCATGTGTTTTACACATTTCATGTGTAAAAACACAAGATTTAAATGTCTGCTCATCAGCCATACTTTCACACACACAATTCCCTGATTTTTAAACTAGATTTCGTTTCTAAATCACTCTTACACAGACACAGCACGCTGAAGACACTCAGAGCTGGCACTTCCGGGTTTCGCGCGCGCTTTATGCTCTTCCTCATGACGTTACCGGCACACGCGTTCGTCTCTCATTGGTTGCACAGATCTTCACGTGACTGACGCAAGGCTATTTCCCCTAGCGCTTGACACAGCGGCTCGTTCCCTGAAAGGGAACAAGTGTTACTCTAAAAAAGTCTTGGATATGGATATGTTTTTTTTTGTTATATATTGTTTATTTATTGTTATATGCTGGTGGTGTTCATTGACTCTCAACAATTGCTTTATAGAAGAGGCAGAAGCATCTTAGTATAGAGGAATTTCAACAATATCACATTAAAGTTTACGTCAGTAAAAACCTAAAAAACAGTATAAAATTTAAAACTATTCAAAAACTGCTGACCAAACTAATCAAATGACCAAAGTGATCAAATGTCATTTTTTAGAGCAAAAAAGCTGCTACTATTTTGACTTTGTATGTAAAAAAGAGGCATTGAGGAGAAATGTTGTACATATATGCAGTGTATTCGCTTGTTTTCAGCTCATAAACTAGAGTGGATGCATGGAGCTTGTTGCCATCACACTAGAACATGTGAACACTGATTGTTTCTTGTTTCTCTGCTCACGTAGACAATGTCAGGATTCTTTCTGAAGTGGGTCTATTGTGTCCAGTTCTTGGGCTTTTGTTCCAGATGAAAGAGATTCTTTATGGTGAGGATTGGGTTTGTGTTCTCCATGGAGGAACCTGTTTTCATACATGACTCACTACAGCAGAGACATGCAAGCTTCTCTCTTTTACTTTTGCTACACAATTTCAAAATTAATTTTAGAGAAGTATGTCCAGGCAAACATCATTCACCCCAATAGGTCTCAGACTGCAGCCAAATGCTTAAAAAAAGCATGTTCGTGAGTTTGTTCTTTCTTTCTTTCTGTCTTTCCAGTATATTGAAAATAATAGACTGGACATGTGTGAGAGGATTGGACTGAACATGTGTGAGAGGAGCAGTTTCTGCTTATGACAACTGGCATAGCTCATGAAATAGCTACTATATTTCTACTGAGACTAAAAGCTAATTCTCTTGTGAGATGTTCAGTCTTACTTCAAGTTTGTTTTACCAGAGATGTAAACATATGTTCTCTCAGGTAAAGCCTTTACTCTGTAGTGTGGGTCCTCTAAAGGGACAGCAAGCCTAGGGGTAGTGTTCTTGTGTATGTCACACTGGATTTGGTGCACATGTTCCTGCTCACACACATGCACATATTCCATTCTGTGGCGCTGCATATCATTTCTCACACTCTTTGTGTCCCAGATCTTCAGATTCTAGCAAGGCTAATGCTGAGACAGCAAACACACACACACACACACACACACACACACACACACACACACACACACACACACACACACACACACACACACACACACACACACTCACGCCCTCTCTCTCTCTCTCTCTCTCTCTCTCTCTCTCTCTCTCTCAGAGAGCAAGGGCCCGAGTCCTTGGATTCTTTACCCTCAGAAGAGTTTGGATCTGTGTCTCTGCAGTAGACAGGCAGAATGTTCAGAGCTCCTCCAGCTCGTTTCTCTTCCGGGAATACTTGTCCAGAATTTTTAAGAGATTCCTGCTCTTTTTCCTTTGCTCCTCTTCCAGATGTGAGCTAATTCAAAGTCATGCATGTCTTTATCCATATACTGGGCATGGAATAGTTCAGTGAGAGAACGCTGGAATATGTGGCAAGTCTTCTGTGGTTTTCGAGGAAGTTATCAGACAAGTTTGGTGTAGCATAGTGTATGTGTGTGTGTATTTTTTGTCAGCACTCTAATTTTTACAGTGTTGTTGGGTAATGAAGTATTAAGGCATTGGGAAGTGTTGCACGAAGCTTTATTAGAAGCGCACTTCTTACAGAATCAGATAAAGCTCTGATAATGAGCAGGGAGAACAAACAGGACCTGCTGCACCCGTGAGATTGCTTGCTGCATATAAAACAGTAAAAGCATCCTAATATGAAACCTCTTAATTTTTCAGTGGACCTGATGAAGTGAATTTTTGACTGATGTTTTCTGAAAGTGGCAACACATGTCCCCTATTTACACCCTCAGCGCCCTCCACCAGCCCCCCTCTCCCCTTACGCTGCTCCGACTCGAATTGGGTAGATGTGTCGCTTGATGTTCCTGTCAAATGGCACCGAACCGCTTAATAAAATATCACTCCCCCTCCATCAGCCTGCTTTAATTGAGTCCCTTGTCAGTTTTATCAAACTGTGTGTTATCATCACTTTTTTCCTCTTCCTCTGTTTCTTCTTTCTCTTTATCAGCCTCATCTCTCTCTCTCTCTCTCTCTCTCTCTCTCTCTCTCTCTCTCTCTCACTCTTACGGAATAGACTAGCAGATGGATCCTTAGTAACTTTGTTTAACGGAGCGAGAGGAGTGATCCTCAAAGGCAGGCTTGTCATTGGATCCATAATTCAGACCCCGTGATTTTCATTTCCCTCTGTTCTTTCAAAGGAAAGTTGGGTTTTTGGAGGCAGGCTGATCATTAGCAGGCGAACAGCATAGTGGATTAGCAGAGGTGTAGCACCAGGACGTTAAGCAATCCACAGCCGACGTGGAGATGTGCCAGAATGAAAGTGACAACATCAGCATAAGAAAAAGCAGCTTGCTCTCTCAAACGGACGCAGAAAAAACAGATGCACACATGCGTCTGAGCGTTGTTTACAAATGGAAAAAGTAGTTGCATTTTTGCACAGGGTTCGAAACAGACTTGGAATGTGATGCTACATAATAGGGTGCTCGCCCAAAAAAAATTGCCTGTTCTCTCGCTCACTCTCACCCATACACATTCTTCATGAATAACTTATGTGTCACCAGTAGACAGCAGGTATAAAGCAGCATGGTCTGATCAGAATATTCTCACTTGTTAAATCTCCAAGGTGAGTCTGACATTTCCCTGTCCCAAACTCGCTGGTAATTCTGCATTGGCAATTCTGGTAGTACTAGTTGTACTAGTCTACTGGTGTGACTGGAAACTTCAAACACAGACTGTCGCCAGGTCCCCAGTGAGGCCGTTCTCTGATTGGCTGTGCAGTCGAGAGTTCCTCTGCCTGTGCCACTGTCCCCATGGAGAAACTCAAGTCCCGCCTCTTCCTTTGAAGTCACAGGAAACTCCACTCACAGCAGTGGGATGTTTTGATGTTAGTCGTATTTCTTCTTTTCTTCTCTTCTCTTCTTTTGTTTTCTTTTCTCTGTCTCTCTCTCCTTCTCTCTCTCTCTCTCTCTCTTTCCCTCTCTTTCTCTTGCTCCCTCTCTCTCTCACTCTCTCTCTCTCCTTTGCTCTCTGCAAAGCTGAGGGTCTAGTGGTTACAGGATTCTACCGCAACACTGTACATTTCAACATTGCATTTGATCTTTAATTTATCACAGTTCCAGCAGTTTGTTTGACAGGTGCAAGAGCTTTCATCTTGAAGCTACACGGCTAGTGCATACTCCTCTCACTCTCTCTCTCTCTGTGTTTGTCTCTTTGCGACCTCTATGGGATTTATTGATTCTTTTCTTTTTTCACTTTTACTCTGGTGTACATTGAATAATATGTTACACGCTGCATGCTTGGCCCACTATAAGTTGTTGTCCGAGGATTTAGAAGATGCTCATCAGAATAACTGGTGACTGCTGTGGTATTTGGAACTGTTGTTGTTACGGTTGATTCAAATATCAGTAACACTTATGATCAATCAGAAATATTGTTCTGATTTAAACAATGTTCTCGTTTACTATGAGCTACAAGCACTTTTGTTGCGAGGACAAATTACACCAATTACTTTAGACAAAATGTTATTGGGGTAAAATTGTTAATTTGTGTTGAAAATAATGCCACCACAATGGACAGTTGCATTTTTTCATAAAATAATGAATTATTTTACAGAATATGGTTTATTTATCTTTTTTTATAGATTATTAAGCACAGTTTTAGACATGATGTAATTCACATTGGTATGATTTAATTTGAGATTGAATGTGTAAGGTGTCTCTAACAAGGTTCGAAAAATAAAACCTTTAAATGGGCATTTGAAAAGTATCAAAAATAAATTTAAAAAATGTGCCCATTTTTTATTTTATTGATTTCTAATTTTACTGTTTTTATTTCTTGTCCGCCAAAATCATTGTAAAATACAGTTAGTTCTGTATACTGAGATCTTTAAGTTACTCATCTGTAGCCACATAGGTTTCAGTAAAACTAATTTTCTCCTCCATCTCCATGTTTCTCTCTATGTCTCTCTCTTTTTCTCTTTCTCTTTCACTTTTTTTCTTATTTCCCTCTCAGGGAACAAGCCTCACCAAGGCACCTCTTAAAACAGGAACTTCCACAACTATTTTGGCATCAAAGCTTGGCACGAGGGGCTAACCTTCTGAAGCAAACTTGTGAGGAAAGAAGTTGGAGGAGGAGAGGGGGAAAAGAGGAGGAGAGCAGGCCCGTGTGTGTGCTTTAAGTCTATAGGGGGGCAGTTGAGAGAGTGAGCTAGGGCTATTCTAAAGGGAAGGAGGCTCTCTCTGGGCTCTTGGAATCAAATCCTCCCCTGGTACCTCAGCCAGAATGGAAATGTGCAGCTTCAGATGATTTGCTGTAGCTAATAACAAGGCGTAGTACTACAGTTTCTTTAAGGTTGAAGCTTCTGTCTGACTGAGTCAAACTGTCTTGGAATGATAGAGCTGATGTGTTTGTCTATACTTGTTCCCTTTCGATGGAACTCACGCTGTGTCATGTGATAACAGTTTGGGGAACAACTTCAGCATGAATACATCTGAAGCACGTGACTGGAGCTGCATCACCTTGCAACATGTAAATGTAGAAGCTACAAAGATAAGCTGGCAACAGTAACTTCAGCTTTTGCCACGCAGTAAGCGCTATGTTTCAAACTGTCTGTAATATTTGGTGTTGTTTGTGCCATAAAACTTTGGGAGGTGACACACGTGATTGGTGTATGGTACTGTTTGGGTATGAGGCATGCACAGTCAGTTCCTGAGCATGCTAGCTATGTTCACTAAGAAATATCTTGATGTGTACAGCCGTACGCTTTCGGGCATTTCAGCTTTCCTCCTGTTGACTTTCTTCTCAAGGGAATAAAGTCATAGGTATTATGAATGTCTCGAACTTTGCATTGCAGAGGCTACTGTAGGGGAACTACTGTTAAAGACCCGAGGACCAGATATGATGAATGTAAACCAGGAGTCAGAAGTGCAGTCAACTGTAGGAATTTTAATGAAGTTTAGTTTGCAGACGCCAGCTTCAAGTCTCACAAGGAATTCGTAGGCTTTCCTACTTAAAATTACAGGAAGAGGTCCTGAAACTACGCTATAATGGGGCCTGAGATCACGCCCTCTGTGCAGACTGGTGCATCAAGTCCTTCTATGGTTCCTGGACGGGTTTCTCTTATTCAGAGCAATGTATATCCCAGGGGACCAAAATTTGGGGGCAGATGTCCTGGCGAGGCGAGACTGAAACCTGGGGAATGTAAATTCTACCCAAATCTTTTGCCACCACAAGAGATGACCCACTGTCTGCTCTGGTTCTTCCTTTCACATACAGGCATGCGGGGCTGGATGCCATGATGCAGACTTAGCTGAGGCTTTGTCTGTATGCATTTTCCTCAATTGTTCTGCTCCCATAAGTTCTAGAGAGAGGGGGAGTGACCCTTGAGGGGGACCAATTCATGAGTACAGGTCTGTCAACTGAGGTCTCCTCACATGGAATTTTTATAGCCTACCATAATGAAAGTTCACTCTTGTTGTTAGTTGGAGAAAGTTAACTGCCCAGAGGCTTCAGTTCTGTTCTTTCAAGAACATCTAGTAATATCCCCCATCCGCACTTTATGTGTGCTGACAAACAGCCGCCAAGTGGGGGACCTTTGCAGAGCAATACCTGGTAATTTGATTCCTTCATGGCATTATTAAGAGGGGGATCTAGCCGTGACTTTAGAAGAGTTGTCCCTGTCACTCTTCAGACTCTTTGGCCTGAACCTATAGTCCTGTAGGCCTCCATCCTCTGCTTTTGTTGATGGACAAAGAGAAGCTGCATCTGCTTTGTATTACTGCTCAGTGAGAAAGTCTGAACAGCTGTTGGTATGCTTCAGATCCCCAAGAGGGATGCCCAACTACCAAAATAACAATCAGCAGGTGTATTTCAGAGGTAATTTCTGGTCTTGAGGCATGCTATCTGTCCTTACTTCTGCTAATAAGCACATTTCACCCAGCATGGGTGCCATATTCACAGAATATGGCAACAAGACCTTTGTTTTAAGGTTTTATAGACTGGAACTGCTGGCTATGCATGGGTCTTCTTGACCTGAGCTGTCCGTAAACAGGTTTACACCAGGACAGACTTTTGTCAGTATGGCCTAGTAGTTATTTAATTCTTGAAATTATCGTTATATGACACAACTTAAGTTCCCTCAAAAGTGAAAGTCTCAGGTTATGACTGCAACCCTTGTTCCTTTCTAAGGGAACAAGACGTTGTGTTTCTTTGGCATACTTCCTGCCTGCTTGAGAGAGGGTTGCTTCAGCCTATCAAAAGCTGACATTGCTGTGTTGCCGGCTTTCCTTTTAAGTTTCCATATTAAGCCTTCAAGAGGTGACACAGCACCAATCAGGATTGGACTAGTAACAGACATGCTTTAGACACAGTCACGCTGAAGGTGTTCCCCAAAGAGTTGTTGTACGATGCAGCACCCCATTCCCTTCTCAGGGAACAAGGGTTGCAGTTAACTCAAACAATTTCTAAAACAGATTTGGATTGTGCATGGACTGAACATCTAATAATTAATCTGTTTGCAAAAACCATTCAGTAAGCCCAAGTTTCTGTGACCTATTTAGTAGAAAGGGTATGAAACATCCATCCTGGAGAACCACTGTTCTGCAGAGTTTAGCTCCAACGCTGAAAAAACTCTCCTGCCTTTAGTCTTAGTAATCCTGAAGATATTGATTATCTTGTTCAGATCTGTTTGATTAGGTTTAGAGATAATGTTTGCAAAACAACAGCTGTCCAGAACTGACTTTGCCTACCCCTAAACTAGACATTAACAGAGATTGACATTTTGCTTTTTATGTGAGCCACTATCATCGGGATGCTCTATGTCTGTTTTCTCACTTTGTTTGGTTGCTTAGTCTGAGTCTGAACCATTTAGCAAATGGTTTCTTTTGAATCCCTTAATTTAGGGATTTATGCAGTGAAATAAATGTTTTTATTTGATATTATCCCTTTCTTTTGTGTTAAGTTACATAAATGTGTTTTATTAGTTGTATATTTGCTATTCCATTTTATTTATTTATTAAGTGAAAAAACTTGCCAGAAGACATTGTGATAGCATGAAATACATCCTAAGTTTTTCAGAGAGACTTACCAATCTCCACAGCTTTGAAATAACCTACAGCAAGTATAGCAAATTATAACAAAAATTATGTCATCCAAGAATATATAGAAGTTATCGACGTGAGATCTAAAGTGATCTAAGTGTGTGTATAGTCAAAAAGACGTGACATGACTGGTGTTGATTAAAAGTTGACATTTCAACACTTGGAAGCCATGATGAAACAAAACCTTGAGATCAAACGCGTACAGTGATAATCGCCCACTGGCTCCTGTCTGCAAACACCTAAAAAACACATGAACGTTTAACTGAGCATGAGAGTGATACGGCTCACCACAAAATGTCGTCAACACAAAAATGCAGCTGTTCATTTCATCTGCTGCCAACTCCTTTAAGTTATTCATCTGGAGAAAAAAAATGCATTCATCATTATATTTTTAATCACAGAGACGAGATAGAGAAAAGGAATGCCTTCGGGAGGGTGGGGGGTGTACACTATTCCCAGAACTGATCCGGCATTGTTGCCCGCTTCGCCAAACATTCCGCAAATTGACTTTGAATGAATTTATTTTTAATGTGATGTTGATTCTGCTTCTGCAGAAAGTGCAGAGAGAGAGTTAGAAAGTGTGTAGAAGACAAACTGAGAGAGAAATTCAATGAGAGCTAAAAAAAAAGCCCTTTAGTTTACTGTAGTGTGGCCTTTGAGTTTATATGGCACATAGAATAATGTGTGTTTATGTGTTCTATATTCACACTTACCCTGCCATGTTTGTTTATATACAACATACATGCAAATTCATGTATGTAAAATTCTCTGAGCTATGATGCATATATCATTTATATATAAGAAATGGACAATTCTCTGTCCTTCCAGATTTCAGAGTCTCCTTCCATTTTTCTGGTTTCCTCTGTCTCTTTGTTCTTTCCTCTCTGTTGCTGTCAGTCCAGCCCATACAAAGCAGCTCTCTCATCACAACATCCTGCTCCAATTGTAATTATTAATAAATTAATTATCAGCCCTTCTCTGTTCCAGACTAATTGAGTCCCATTGCAGGTCTTAAGTAGGACACGCTCCTATCAGACAAATGGAATGATATCCAGGGCTCGTTCCTCGGGGTATGAGTCTTGGCTTTGTCCCACAGAATGCAAGAATGCAGAGTGCTTTGTAGCATTTCAACTGTCACGCAAGAAGAGTGAGATGTAAACAAAAATGACTTTGTTATAGAAAGCGATGGGTATGGTTGCACCTGGGAGCTCATGTTATTGATATTTACCATGCTAATAATGGTATAAATTAATGTTCTGTCTTGATTAGCTTCATGCCAGTTTGTCATTATAAAGAAAATAGCAGACAGATTTATGTTTGATAAAAATTAAATTAACATTTGCTTACTTCATAAGTGTTTAGTGAATTTTTCAGAAATGTTCTCTCTTGACTGTAATGTATGGCTGTTTCTAGAACGCAAAGGTGGCTGTAGAAAACTATGATGGAGAGAAACATTATGTATCAGTGTATGAAGGAGTGAAGAAGATGCATATCTCTGGTCCTGAGGTTTTATTAGTATCACAACTCATATTTTAAGTTAAGTGAGCTAAGTGAAGTTCCCTTTAATGGGAACTCGAGCTGCGTCAAAAGTGCTAGGGGAATGCCTTGTTGATAGTCTCATGAAGCACTGTGCAATTGATAAAATGAGCACTGTGTGAATGCGCGTCATGGATCAGTGACGTTATGAACCAGGTCATAAAAAGGCGCCGGAACACAGAATTGGCAGCTTTGCTTGTTTCGTTGAATATATATATATATATATATATATATATATATATATATATATATGTGTGTGTGTTTGTGTGTGTGTGTGTGTGTGTGTGTGTGTGTGTGTGTGTGTGTGTGTGTGTGTGTGTGTGTGTGTGTGTGTGTGTGTGTGTGTGTGTGTGTGTGTGTGTGTGTGTGTGTGTGTGTGTGTTAGCCATTGTGTGCTTCTCCCTGCCTGCAATTCATTAGGGGCAGAGATACACACAGTCTGTGTTTGTACAGCATGGGCGAGGCGCATGCACGGTCAGCGCTTGAGATCGCTGCCTGTAGGACTGTGAGCAGTTTTCTCTGCATGTGTTTCGCTCCTGCCTAGAGGAACAGTTAGACCGTGTGTTCTCCCAGCCCATAAAGAAAATCGAACGTTACGGGAGGGATACACACATGTTTTTGTCTACTGTTTGGGAGCTGCGCATACACAGTCAGTGCTCAAGAGCGCTGCTTGTGAGGACTGAGAGCAGTTCTCTCTGCGTGCATTCCACTCCTGCTTGGCAATGTTCTCTGAAGCTGATCAGGATCAGGTCTTAGGGTTCGCAATGCGATCTGTCAGCGGGGCATGAGACGGGCTCTGCTTTATCTCAGCCCTTACCTGGCGGATCCTGACGTTTTGTGATGCGTTGTGACCTGAAAGAGACTTGGTGAGACTGATGGTTCAGCTCTGAGGAGTTTAATGTCGTCAACACCAATGCTGTAGAGAAGGTCTCGCCACCCTCCTCCACAGCATAAGAGGTGCTAGTCAAGGATGTGACTTGTGCAGTCTCAAGGCTCATTTTAGTGACCCACTGAGCGAAGGGAGGCTCGTCCTAAGAAGAGCATCTGGACAAGCACGATCTGGACAAGCACAATCTCCCAGCATGGGTCCTTCCTCGGCGCCAGGCCTTGCCTTTCTTTCTGGAGCTCCACAATGAGGTGCCACTGTTCTGGAGAAGGCCAGGCCCCCAGGTTATCTGGCACCTCATTCGGTATCACATCATCTCTTGTGGGCAAAGAATATTTTGCCTCTAGCCAGGCTGCAGCGTGTTGGATACCACTGCATTGCTGCAGGTCTGCCAGGCAGAATTGATTGGGGATTTTGACGAGGGTGGTGGTATTTGCCAGAGGTGGTAGCTTAATTCTGCTAGCTGCAGATTGTCTCTCCAAGCCACTAGGGAGACGGCCGTCCCCCTCAGCCGCTGCATGGCAGCTCTAGTGGTCGCGGGGAGGTATCTGTGGCTCATTCTCAGAGTGTACAGGACAATATAAGAATTTCCTCCTGGACACCCCTCTGTCTCTGTCTCCTGGCCTGTTAGGCGATTCACTAATTAATGGTTGTTGACAGGTTTCAGGGAGCTGCAAGACTGTAGGCGGCATTTAGGAAGCTACTGCCTCGCCTCCCTCAAGCTGGGGCTGTGAGCCAGCCACAGTCGCAGAGCTCCTCATACAAAGAACTTAGGGGGTCGGGCCAGCAATCTCAAGCACAACCTTCTGGCTAGAGAACAGATCTGAATACCGTCCTCACTGCCGAGAAGGCACAGCAAGAGGTCCTGATGCCAGGAGCATCAGGTCTTGCACAGGTGATCTCTCCCAGTTGCGCCCCCAAGTCGGGTTGCTCTGAAGGAGTGGTCCCCTCCAAGGAGGGTTCTAGAGGGTTCTTTCAACCCAGGTGTTCCCCAAAAAAATGGGGCCTGTGGTGGTAGTTCATTGAGTACTAGAGGCCAGTCTCGAGATGCTGGTTCCCTCATTAGATCTTCTGGTCGTATGAGCACATTACAGACATTCCCTAGCAGGTCATGCTCAAAATAACTCACAGGTATTTTGTCCAGCAGGGTCCCACTCATCGTGGTAGGCCCCGAGCAGGCTCTGGGAACGGAGCAAGAATTATACTCTTCTGAGGCAAGGGGTACTTCTTGATTCCAAGTGGATGGGGCATATGGCCCAGGGAGATTGACGTCTTTTCACTCAGTAGTCGTTCAAAATACAAGTGCAATCATTGAAACAGGTCGTGTCTCAAATTAGGTCTGAGGACTGGTTTGTCACCTTCATCCCGAAGATGCTTATTCCCACACCTCCATCCACGAAGCTCCGCTGGTTCCCTCCAGCAGGAAGGCTTACCTGTTTGGAGACTTGGCCTAGCTCTGTCACCCCACAATTTTACTCACTCTGCTGCGTTTTCCAATAATAAAAATAATAATTAATTATATTTATATGGTGCTTTATCATAGACCCTCTAAGCGCTTTACATGGAAGGAGGAATCTCCCCACATGCAGCATCCATCCGGATGCTGCGATGGCAGCCATATTGAGTCAGAATGCTCACCACAAATCAGCTTATTGGTGGAGAGGAGACAGAGTGATAAAGCCAATGATGGACAAATTTGGATTTTTAATGACCTCAGAGAGTCAAGACCTCAGTTTAATGTCTCATCCGGAGGACAGTTCTTGTAGCAAAACAGTGTCCCTGTCACTATACTGGGGCATTAGGACCAACACAGACCACAGGATGAGCACCCCCTTTTGGCCTCCTGTCACCACTTCCAGCAGCATCCTAGTCATTCCCAGGAGGTCTCCCATCCAGGAACCAACCAACCTCAACCCTGCTTAGCTTCAGTGGGCAACCAGTCTTGGCCTACAGGATGACATTGCTGCCAGCAAGGCATATGTGTTCTAGAGAATGTTCCTGGCGCTGGCGACTGCTAGTATGGCGACATCAACATTGAGATGTTGTTCTTGCTAACCTTGAATTGCTGGGGTTGAGGCTGAACTCCTGAGGAGTGTTTTCTATTCTGGATTTGTGTCAATGTTGAGCACGGTTTCCCCAGTACACATCGATGCAGTCCTGCAGACGTTAGAGCTCATATTAGGCCAGGCATCCACTACTGACACTCAAGTCGCTCGGATAGTTATACCTGAGACTATAGCAGTGGCAGCCAGAACCATGGGGGTTTTATCTCCGAGGAGTAACTCCATCTCCACATGATCAAGGTCACAAGGCATGCCTACGCACCTCTGGTAGTGTGGGGAATCTGGTTCTAGGAACAGTTTGGTGCTTGCATGTAATACTATTGATGTATGTGTCCCTTACAATTCTGAAGTCATCCCAAGGGATCACTCCACCTATCAGAGTGTTGCTACCCGCTTAGCTCCCAAAATTCCGGTGGGTCGGGCCGACACTCTCAGGCTCAGCCCTCTGGCACAGGGCCAGATCTGAGGACAGCATCTGCGTCCTCTGCTAATCCTGAGGGCCGATCTATGCAGTTATTCTGGATGAAGGCTTTGGTGATCATGGTTTTGTACTGTAAAATAATGTGAGCTTTTCTAACCTCAAATAAACCAGGTTTGTAAAAAATAAAGTCCACTGCATGAAACGTCTTTTATATTTCACTTCAATATCAAAATAAATAAATAAGATATTTAATGACAATTAAGCACATTTTCCCACAGTGCAGCTCCGCCAAAGCACAGTGTTGTTACCTGTTACCCTTCCCTAAACCCAGGGGGTCGGGCCAACGCTCTCAGGCTCAGCCCTCTGGCACGAGGTCAGATCTGAGGACAATCCTCACAGCTAAGAGGGGCAAGAGTGAGAGGTCCCGACTCCGAGGCGTCCGGCCTCACACTGGGGGAGTGATCCTGAGGCGTCATTCCACCCAAGCAGAGGGTAGCCATCCGTTAACCTCCCCAAAAATCTGGCGGGGTCGGGATTCATTGGGTGATCCTCCTCATTTGCCACCTCCGAGTCAGGCTGGTCTGGGGAGTCGCCCCCTTCTAGTGGCAAATAGAAGAATCCTAGACTCTAGGACCCATAATTGGAGCTCTTGTTGATGAGTATGGACGGATCAGGATCACTCCCTTGCAGAGGGGCCACTATGTTGTTTTTTAAACTCAGCAACACAGTGGTGGTTGTCTCTCCTTTCATGTGGGAGTAGGCATCCTGTCAAGGCCCTCCGCGGAATCTCTCATCTTTTCTTGCCCCTCGTGGCTGTTACTAATTTTGGACTTGGCCGAGGCTATTTCTGGATTTTTCCCCGATCACCCTGCTCCGGGGAGTTCTGGAGAGAGTTCGCTCTGTGCTTGGCCTCTGAGGGGGCCTAGCACATAGTTCGGGTCTCACGAGGTTGCTGGGACCACCCTCTTCTCCAGAGTCCCCACCACAAGGAAACCGTACACCCTGAAGTCAAGCTGTTTCCTCCAGGACAGTTTCACTTCGGGGTATTTTTCCGCCTGTCCAGGAGGTCTGCCCATGGCAGACCTGCCATGTGGGTGCCCTGGCCTTACCTCGTACCTCCGGGCGGCACCTCCTTGGTGCTGTTTCTTCCATGGCTTGAGGTTTTATCTTCTCCCCCCCTTTGGCATTCATGGCCATGTCTAAAGGTTCTCTGCTCGGGGCCCTCGAGTGGGCCTTGGCATTTTCCCTTGGTAGATAGATAGCTGAGGCTGTCTCTCTGGCCAGGAGTCGGATGGATTTCCTTCTCCGTAAGGTCCTGGCCAACTTCTCTGGAAGTGTGGCAACCTCTATGGCTTCTTGCAAGAGTCTCCCTTGCTTGTGTTTGTGCTGCGGTGGGCTGGTCCTTCCCGCACACATTCCAGAGGTTCTACCAGCTGTACCTCTACTTTTTCTTCGGGGACGAAGGTGCTTTCATAGTGAACTGCGACACACCTGGGGCCGGTGTCACTGAGGTGGCGTTGGCATATCGTTCCACTAGTGCTTTTGACACAGCTCGAGTTCCCATGAAAGGGAACGTCTCGGGCTACGTATGTAACCTTAGTTCCCTTAGGTTGAACAAGATGGTGCATCTTCAGCCTTAGCTCCTTGCGCCTCTGGGCTCTCTTCAGACACTTAATCAAGCTGCTGCTTCCGGGTTCCGGTGCCTTTTTATTATCTGGTCCACACAGCGCTTGTTTTATGGATTGCACAGTGCTTCACGAGACTATCGTCAAGGAGTTCTCTTAGCACTTTGGATGCAGTGTCTCGTTCCTCCTTAGGGAACTAAGGTTACATACATAACTCGAGACGTTTTTGTGGACGCTTTCCTGTAGCTCAATCAGTAGAGCATTGGTGCTTACAACACAAAGGTCATGGGTTCAATTCCAGGGAAAGCAAGAAACGATTCAATGTGTTCCTTGAATGCAATGTAAGTCGCTTTGGATAAAAGCGTCTGCCAAATGCATAAATGTAAAATTTATTGGATTACAAGTCGCATCAGACCCATTTAAACCTTTATTTGTTTCTATCTATCATTGGATCTTATGAGATGGCTATACAGTGCTGTGAAAAAGTGTTTGCCCCCTTCCTAGTTTATTTTTATTTTGTTGCATGTTTGTCACACTTAAATATTTCAGTTCATAAAACTAATTTAAACATTGGTCAAAGACAACACAAGTTAACACAAAATGCAGTTTTTAAATGAAAATTGTTATTATTAAGGGAAAACAAAATCCAAACTTGCATGGCCCTGTGTGAAAAAGTAATTGCCCCTTAATCTACTAACAGGTTGGGTCAGCCTTAACAGCAACAACTGCAATCAATTAGTCTTTTAAAGCGCTGTGGAGGAATTGTGGCCCACTCACCTTTGCAGAATTGTTGTAATTCAGGTGGTTTTTAGAGTATGAACTGTCTTTTAAGGTCATGTCACAGCATCTCATTAGGATTCAGGTTAGGACTTTAAAAGGCCACTCCAAAGTCTTAATTTTGTTTTTATTCAGTCATTCAGAGGTGGACTTGCTGGTGTGTTTTGGATCATTGCCCTACTGCAGAACCCAAATTTGCTTCAGCCTGAGGTTACAAACAGATGGTAAGATATTCTTCTTCAGTATTTTTTGGTACACAGCTAAATTCATGGACCCAAGAAAACAGCCCCAGACCATTACACTAGCACCTTACTTACATTACTGTTGGTATGATGTTCTTTTTCTGAAATGCGGTGTTACCTTCACGCCAGATGTAATGGGACGCACACCTTCAAAAACACAAAAAATGTAAAATACAACTATTGTCTCGTCAGTCCACAGAGTATTTTCCCAAATGTCTTGGGGATTATCAAGATGTTTTCTGGCAAAACTGAGACAAACCTTTAACCTCAAACCTTAAACCAGACACACCTCAGCAGTAGTTTTCATTGTGGAACTCTGCCATGCAGGCCATTTTTTCCCAGTCTATTTCTTATGGTGGAGTCATGAACACTGACCTTAACTGAGGAAAGTGAAGCCTGCAGTTCTTTGCATCTTGTTATGAGATATTTTGTAACCTCTTGGACTCGTTATTGCACTCTTGGGATAATTTTGTTCATCCGACCACTCCTGGGAAAGTTCACCATTGTTCCATGTTTTCCATTTGTGGATAAAGGCTCTCGAAGTGGTTTGCTGGAGTCCTACAACTTTACAAAAGTGTTTTTAACCTTTTCCAGACTGATAGATTCATTTACTTTCTTTGTCATTTGTTCCTAACTTTCTTTTTATCTCTGTATGATGTCTGTCTTTTGGATATATTTCAATAGACAGAACGTTAGGGGATCATTCTGTGTTTATTGGACCATTACTATAGAAGGACTTTATTATTTATCGTAATGAATATGGTGTTGAATTAGTGAATTCGCTGGGTTGGATTTTTAAGGGTGGTGCAATTCAGGGTGTGGAGTGAGTTTAGAGATTGGAAAGAGGGTCATGAGAGAAAATTGAATTGGAATAAATTAAATGTGGAATAAAAAGAGTGGGTTGGGTCCCACTCATGAAGTTAGATGTGGTTAAGCAGGGAAGGTGGAGGAAGGAAGCCTATAGTCAAATGCAATCACATTAAATTTTAAATAATGTTATGCAGATAAGAAATGATAGGAGATGATCTCTTTGGGATGCTGAATGAAAATCTGTCAATTATACTTTTTGCATTTGCATGTAAACATTAGCAAAGCTAAAGAAAATACAAAAATAAAAATACGGAAAGCAAAAATGGGTTGGTTTGAAGGTGTTAAGATCATTCAGTGGTTAAATTGCATAAAGCTTTTCAATATATCATTAATAAAAAATACAAATAATGAAAAAAATAGGGTTCAGAAGACTCATTCATCATCTCTTGCATAAGTAATGAATGAAATTTAAAGAAATGGATTAGAATCAAAGCCATTACAATCTCTCTCAAACTTCCTGCTTTGGAGGAATTTTAATTCGGTGGCCATTTGCAGACAACATTGATTTTCCCTTGTGGCAATGTGTTAATGAAATGGGAAAACTCCTATACTTATGAGCTTTACAATTAATACTCCTCTTTCTTCCGTTATCCAGAAGTGAGATTGTGTGCTGAGTTGGTTTCCTTCAGTTTCACCGTGGGCAAGACTCAGGCATTGAGTGCAAAGGTGCCAACTTCCATATTTAGTTAGTGAAGAGGCCATCCATTATTGAGCAAACAGAGAGCTGTCTGTCTCATTGCTTTGGGCCAACAATTAAATATATCAGGCACCATGTTGAGGTGCGGTGTGGATGGGTAGAGGAAAGGCTCAGAAGAACAGGGCAGATGTAAAATTGATGTCTTTAATTGAGACTTTAAGTTGTACCTGGTCATTATTTCTATGTGTCTTTTTGTCAGGGGTGGTTTGGAAAGGTTGTGTAAATTATATGTTCTACATTGGTAAATGTGTGTAATGGCCATGTTTTGGCTGGATTTAGAGAGAGATTCATAGCCAGGCACAAAGGAAGTTCATCTAATGATACAGAGGAATATACGGAATACATTTTTGACAGCAGTCTACATTACAGAAAATGTCATTGTCATTGTAATTTTATTCTCTGTATATCTTCTCATGTCTGTCTGTTGTCTTTCTATATCTAGCTTTTTCTCTTCACTTTCATGGTGTAAGCTCTCTGCATAAGGTGGTTTTAATTCGGTGAGAGAAAAAAAAGTAGAGAATATTGATTTTAGAAGTCTGCCTCTGCCTTTAAACACAGCCGCATGGCATCCTGCAACCCTCAATTGAGGCTGAGCATGTAGGTGTGGGTGTTCACACAAAATGATACATTAAAGGCTGTGTTTTACATCAGTCAGACTGAGAGAAAATAAATTAACACAAG
The DNA here is from genome assembly GCA_037043235.1 of Rhodeus uyekii. Classification (NCBI taxonomy): domain Eukaryota; kingdom Metazoa; phylum Chordata; class Actinopteri; order Cypriniformes; family Acheilognathidae; genus Rhodeus; species Rhodeus uyekii. The sequence continues at coordinate 843,650 of JAWRVZ010000022.1, read as the reverse complement.
CAATGTCTGTTCACACTTACACAGGCACACAAGTTATACTGAAAGGCCTAATTTATCTGATCATTATATATATGTGTTTTCTCTCGCTGGACAGTTTACTGTTCTGTCTGCTTGTGAAACACCTTCCTGAGGATTGGGCAAAATGCAGAAATGAAGAACTGTCTTGCTGTCATTTTACGACATAAATTGGACACATCGTACAGGCAGTTTAATTGTAGTGATGAAAAGTGGTGCAGACTAACCCACAAAGTTTTTTTGTCTTTTTCTTGAAACTAAAACAGTAATATTGCCAAATATTATTAAAATTTAATGTAATTGTTTTCTATTTGAATATATTTTAACATGTATATGTATTCCTGTGATGGCAAAGATGAATTTTCAGCATCATTTCTTCATTCCTCAGTGTGTATGTGTGTATATATATATATATATATATATATATATATATATATATATATAAATTGTATATATTGTTTTGTTTTTTAAATCAATTTAATGCACCCTTGTTGAATAAAAGAATTCAGGTATTTAAAAGTATTTATTTATTTTATTTTAACTTTGAAAACTACTTTATAAAGCTGACATTTAAAGTTTGTCCTGCTTTCATAGTTGTATTTGTTATGTTTGTTTAATCAACTGGTATTGGTCATGCTAAAATTCAGAAGCATAAAGATAAAAAACTGGTTTTGCTTGTTGACATCCTTAGTTTTATTCAAAGCCACTAGAGTAAATTTGTTTAAACTCCCTATAAACATCTGAATCTTTTCCTCTTACTGACCCATTACATCTATTTAATATCTTCATTTCAGTTTTTCCTGGCTTTGCCTTCTCTTTTCACTCTCTAACAAGCTAACCACAGGTTGTGTGTATACATATCCCACAAATCTCTTGCTGCACTGGCTCTGATCTGTGGATTACGCTCAGAATACTCCTCACTGAGAGGATGGCACATGTAGAGTTGAGACACACATACTTTCTTGCTTTCTCTTTCTCTCTCACACACACCCAGACAATCATTCCCACAAAAATACAGAGCGTGTGTGCCCTACCATCCCTGTAGCTTTAAGAAGACAAGTCTCTAATGCAGACATTACTAAACCCCTGCCATCATAGCCACAGAATGACACCACAGGACGTTGAGCGCTAACGCCTACAAAGCGCTTAAATATCTTAACATATTTAATGTATAATGAAAGAAGTTTCTGCACTTCGGGTGAAGTATTCCCAGTCAGTTTTTATGCATTATTTGGTGGGTAACCTCACTCTTATACACTGCATAAAACAAGGTAACGTTACAGTCGAGGGGTTTGGAGAGACTAATAGACAGCTTTTTGCTGTACACGCAATGTTTTTTAAGAACACAATCTACAATGACAATCATAATGTTTGTGATACATAAATGTTCATCCCATAGTCACATGCTGTGGGTGTTTGTTTTTAGGAAATGTCAGTGGGCTGAAGAGTGCCTCTAGTGGGGAGCACAGGGGCTGCTCATCCATGCTTTTTTAGCCAAAGGACTCTTATGTAAAGCTGAAGATCTTATAACAGCTAGGATAAATGATTGTTCTAAAAATAATTAATTCAAAACGTTTTTCTATGCCATCAGGCTATGAATGAGGTGTGGTGAAGTCAGTGTGAGTGCTCTGATTTGCTCTTGAACTCCCTCTCTGTCAGCCTCAGGATCTATCACGTATAATTCAGCTGATTGAGATCCTGCTCAATTGTCCTTGGAATTTCGCTTGTTGTTATTCTCACAGGTCTGGACTAAAGCAGTGGGAAAGATCAGGGAAGAGCACCCAGCATCGAATAGATTCTTTGTTTCACAGGCTGATTTATCAACACACTTGTCTATTTCACTGGCATTTTTATACATGGAGAAAACCAGAGGGAAGTACAAGGACTTTTTGGGAACTATGTCAATGCACCTTTATTTTTTAGTAGGGATGCAACAATATTAAAACTCATTACAAAAGTGAAAGAAAACAACAACAAATAAAAAAAGGGTTTTAAATGCTACATTATAAGGTATTACAACTTTATAATGTCCAGTATGAAATGGATAGCCATTATGATATTTAACAACAGAAGTAATCTAAATGTAAATAAAAAAAGAAATGACCATTAACAATCTAATATTGCTAAATAGCCATTATGAGGTTATATGTTGTGCTGCGTCCCAATGAAGAAAGTGAATTTGATTGTTTCAGCCCTGTTTATGGGCCACAGAGGCCTCTGTTTTTTGCTCCTCAAAGGAAGTAATTTTTCTCCCATAGCGTAAATGACCATGATTCCTGCTTATCTGTCCCCCTTTAATTTCTCCTGATCTTTAAGTGTTCTTAAAAGGGGCCTCTGAGGGTGGTGATGAGCTCGCTCTAAATTGATTACCTGTTTCAGTGAACGCGCCATTGCCTGCAGATTCTATCAGGCCTGCTGTCAGGACCCTCGCTATTTCAATTTGATTGGATTTAATGAGGGGGAGGATGGGAGCTGTGTGTCTCTATGTGTGTTTACGGATAAGTGTGTGTATATGTGCACTACTGCCTTGATACAATCGCATTTGTCAGCATGATCCTTTTTAAGTGCATTTCAATTAGAGAACGATTCACTTGATTCTATTACTCCCAACTCTAGTTGCCCTAATGTGTGCCACTGCTGCAACAAGCCACGTCTAATGTACACTATTTAATTTCCTTAATTGAGCTAACGTGCTTTTCATATCCTAATTCCTCGAACAATCTTTGATTTGTGCACCACACATGCTGGGATGTAATGAAAGGGGAGCCGAAAACATCTGTTAGAGCTGTGATTGAATCAGCTCAGTAACATCTGCAGTTATGAGGGCGTTAGCAGCCAGCTTGGCCCTTTTATCTACTTACACCAATTATCCTCAATGCTGGTTGACTGAACCATTCTTAATATGGATGTATTTGAGGATCTGGTTTCCTGAGCCATTGTCAAGCAAGGTATAATGAGTTGGATGTGCGTTACATTCTTAGATTATGTTCTTCAATCCTGAATAATTCCGCCCAAACAGTAGTAGATAATTTATTACTCGTTTGGACAAGTACCCATAATTGCAGTACACGCATATGCTTAGGGCTGGTTCAAACCTAGTATTTTGCTCTACAGTGGTGTGGCAGGCGGGGCGTGGTCTAGAGGCTGTTGCAGGCGGAGGAGGAGTCTTGGGAGGGCTAATGGTTAAGGAAACACGCCTCTGTTAACGAGATCTAACAGGTGTATTCATTTTGCAGTGACTCGAGAGACGGGATAAAAGCCGGGCCCAGAGAGAGAGAAGTGGGCGATTGTGGCAACACACCAGGGAATGCTGAAAAGCCTCGGTTTGAGTTTGGTTGCAGTTTAATGATATTTTAAGTTGTTGCTGGAAGCCCAATAAAAACGCCTAAACCCTCTGCAGTCTGAGTGTGATCCTGAACCAACGACTGAAAATTGTCACAGTGGTGCCGAAACCCGGGACACACTCAGGGATCTGACGGTAAGAAGTATGGAGTCGCTGCCTTTAGAGGAAGTGGTGAAATCCCTCGCAAACCTTCACCACGCACAGCACCAAGCTCTCATGGAGATCAGGGAGGAACACCACAGGAAGTTCCAGGCCCTGATGGAGCTCCAACAAGAGGATCGCCGATTGCTGCGTGACGCCCTGAACACCGGCACTGTGCCCACCTCATCTCCCAGGGGCCACTCGCCACCCCAGGTGCCCCTGCAGAAAATGGGGCCGGGGGATGACCCTGAGGCGTTTATCGAACTGTTTGAACACACGGCCGAGGCGTGCCACTGGCCAGAGGGGGAGTGGGCCGTTCGACTGATCCCCTTGCTCTCAGGAGATGCCCAGCTGGCGGCGCGACAGTTGCCGGCCCAGAATCTGCTGCGCTACAGTGACTTAAAGAAGGCAATTCTGCAACGTGTGGGGCGCAGCCCCGAACAACACCGGCAGCATTTCCGGTCCCTCACCCTCCAGGAGGGCGGATCTCCTTTCGCCTTCGCCCAACAGCTGCGGGGGGCCTGTCGGCAGTGGCTGCTCTCGGAGCCCCGGGACGTCGACGGGGTGATCGAGGTGGTTGTTCTCGAGCAGTACTGTCGACAACTCCCAAAGCGCACTGCGGAGTGGGTGCAGTGCCACCGCCCCGCTACTCTGGAGGAGGCGGTCCAGCTGGCCGAGGACCACCTGGCCGCCTATGGGGCAACCGATGGCCCTTCCTTTTCCCCCTTTTTTCCCCCTCCCCTGTCTCTGCCTGTCTCCTCTCCCTCTGTCCCTCTTCCCAGGCCTCGGGAAGGACATCGACCGCTGCCGGCTCCGAGAACCCGGCAAAGGAACCCTTCGCCGATCCCTGCCCAGCGGAGCCATATCCGGGCCCCGGCGGCCCGGCCCGTGCCGCTCCCACGTCGGGCAACGACGGACTCCGGCCCAGTATCCTTTACGAACCCCCCTCTCTCGTCTCACCTGCAGGAGGCTGTTTCTGCTGGCCCCAGTGTGGAGGAGAGGTCTGGGCCGCTCTGCTGGCGTTGCGGGGAGCCGGGACATTTCCGGGATCAGTGCGCCTCAATGGAGGTGGACACGCTGATCCGGGTCCCCGAGACGCCACCCAGCGCCCCCGGTCGAGCCGGGCAGTATTACGTACCAGTAAGTGTCGGGGGAAATACCTATCAGGCTTTGGTGGATACAGGTTGTAACCAAACCTCTATCCACCAACGACTGATGCAAACCGGGGCATGGGATACAAGCCGTATGGTAAAGGTGAGGTGTGTGCACGGGGAGATTCGGGAATACCCACTTGCTTCGGTCATAGTTCAATTGGGGCACCAAAAGCATAGAGTGGAGGCGGCGGTTAATCCCCACCTCAGCCACCCTGTAATTTTGGGAACAGATTGGCCATCATTTCCAATACTATTAAGGGGATTGTTTAAGGGTGGCTCCTGCAAAGACAAAGCTAAGGCGGGGGTGAGGACCGCTGGGGCAGGTGAGGTGACCCCAGGTCCGTCCGGGACAGCCCCGGGAGGGGGGAACCCATCGGGGGAGGGCCCTGTGGCCTTTTCCCCCCTTGGGGACTTCCCCCTGGAACAGTCCCGGGACGAGACACTGCGGCATGCTTTTGACCGGGTGCAATCCATTGATGGTCACCTCACGGACCCCACGCGTGTCCCCTCCTACCCCTATTTTGCAATAATCCAAGACCGGTTATATCGCGTGACGCAGGACACGCAGACAAAGGAAGATGTAACCCAGTTGCTAGTACCAAAGGGCCGTCGGGAAATGCTATTCCAGGCGGCCCACCACAATCCGATGGCCGGGCATTTGGGTCAGGATAAGACACTCAACCGTATCATGGCCCGATTTTATTGGCCGGGCATTCGCGGGGACGTCCGCAGGTGGTGTGCGGCCTGCCGCGAATGCCAGCTGGTTAATCCCCCGGCCACCCCAAAAGCGCCATTGCGCCCACTACCGCTCATGGAGGTCCCCTTCGAAAGAATTGGGATGGACCTCATCGGGCCATTAGAACGGTCAGCACGAGGGCATCGATTTGCATTAGTTCTCGTGGACTATGCAACCCGATACCCGGAGGCAGTGGCGCTGCGCAACATCTCAGCGAAGAGTGTTGCGGACGCCCTCTTCCGCATTATCTCCCGGGTGGGGATCCCGAAAGAGATCCTCACTGACCAAGGCACAACGTTTATGTCACGCACACTTGGGGATTAAATCGATTCGCACGAGCGTGTACCATCCTCAAACCGATGGGCTGGTGGAACGATTTAATCGCACCTTAAAGAACATGATTCGAAAGTTCGTTCACGAGGATGCAAAAAATTGGGATCGCTGGTTGGAACCTCTGTTGTTCGCAGTGCGCGAGGTCCCCCAAGCCTCCACGGGGTTTTCCCCCTTCGAGCTTCTCTACGGTCGTCGACCCAGAGGGGTACTCGACGTCCTTAGGGAAGTTTGGGAGGACGGGCCTACAAACGCGAAAAACGAAATTCAGTATGTACTGGACCTGAGAGCAAAGCTCCACACACTGGGGCGGCTCAAAATGGAGAATTTGCTCCGGGCCCAGGAACATCAAAGCCAACTCTACAACCGTGGTACCCGGCTACGCGAGTTCACTCCGGGAGAGAAAGTACTCCTTTTACTACCCACGTCTAGCTCAAAATTACTCGCCAAGTGGCAAGGGCCCTTCGTGGTCACACGGCGGGTGGGGGATGTCGACTATGAGGTGGTGCGGCCGGATAGGGCGGGGACACGTCAAATTTACCACGTCAACCTCCTAAAACCGTGGAGAGAGGTGGGGTCGGTGCACTTGGCCACGACAGTGAGAGAGAGGGACGAGCTGGGGCCGGAACCAACCGTAAAACCCGAATCCGTAGTTCCGGTCCCCTGTGGGCCGCACCTCTCGTCTGACCAGCTGGCCGACGTGAGTCAATTGCAGCAGGACTTTGCCGATGTGTTTTCCCCTTTGCCCGGCCGCACGAATCTCATAGAGCACCACATAGAGACGACCCCTGGGGTGGTGGTACGATCCCGACCCTATCGGTTACCTGAACACAAAAAGAAAATAGTTCGGGAAGAATTAGAGGCCATGCTAGACATGGGGGTAGTTGAGGAGTCCCACAGTGACTGGTCCAGCCCAATAGTCTTGGTTCCGAAGGCTGATGGCTCGACCAGATTCTGTGTGGATTACCGTAAGGTAAACGCGGTTTCAAAGTTTGATGCATATCCCATGCCGCGGGTTGACGAGCTGCTCGATCGGTTAGGCACTGCTCGATTTTATTCGACATTGGATTTAACAAAAGGGTATTGGCAAATCCCCCTAACGCCAATGTCCAGAGAAAAAACGGCTTTCTCCACTCCGTTTGGTTTACACCAATTCGTCACGCTTCCATTTGGGCTGTTCGGGGCTCCCGCTACGTTTCAGCGCCTCATGGACCGCATCTTACGGCCCCATCAAGCATATGCCGCTGCTTACTTGGATGATATTATTGTCTATAGTAATGATTGGCAGCGGCATATGCAGCATCTGAGGGCGGTCCTGAGGTCGTTGCGCAGGGCGGGGCTCACGGCCAACCCAAAGAAGTGTGCAATTGGGCGGGTGGAAGTACGGTATCTGGGGTTCCACTTGGGTCATGGGCAGGTGCGGCCCCAAATTGAGAAAACCGCTGCCGTTGCGGCCTGCCCGCGTCCCAAGACCAAGAAGGAGGTGAGACAGTTCCTGGGGCTGGCTGGCTACTATAGGCGGTTTGTACCCAAGTTTTCGGATGTCACCAGTCCCTTGACTGATCTCACTAAAAAGGGAGCCCCTGATCCGGTCCAATGGACGGAGCAGTGCCAACAGGCTTTCACCTGTATAAAGGCTGCACTGTGTGGCGGGCCATTGTTACACTCTCCTGACTTCTCTCTCCCTTTTGTCTTGCAGACAGACGCGTCGGACAGGGGGCTGGGAGCCGTGTTGTCCCAGGTGGTGGAGGGGGAGGAGCGCCCCGTGCTGTACATTAGTCGAAAGCTCTCAATGAGAGAGACGAAGTACAGCACGATTGAGAGGGAATGTTTAGCCATCAAGTGGGCGGTCCTCACCCTCCGGTACTACCTTTTGGGACGGGCTTTCACCCTCTGTTCGGACCACGCTCCGCTCCAATGGCTCCACCGCATGAAAGACACCAACGCGCGGATCACCCGTTGGTACTTGGCGTTACAACCTTTTAAGTTTCAGGTGGTCCACAGGCCGGGGGCGCAGATGGCTGTGGCTGACTTCCTCTCCAGAAATGGGGGGGGAGTGGGTGGCAGGCCGGATGGCTCCCCGGCCTGAGTCGGGCGGTGGGGGTATGTGGCAGGCGGGGCGTGGTCTAGAGGCTGTTGCAGGCGGAGGAGGAGTCTTGGGAGGGCTAATGGTTAAGGAAACACGCCTCTGTTAACGAGATCTAACAGGTGTATTCATTTTGCAGTGACTCGAGAGACGGGATAAAAGCCGGGCCCAGAGAGAGAGAAGTGGGCGATTGTGGCAACACACCAGGGAATGCTGAAAAGCCTCGGTTTGAGTTTGGTTGCAGTTTAATGATATTTTAAGTTGTTGCTGGAAGCCCAATAAAAACGCCTAAACCCTCTGCAGTCTGAGTGTGATCCTGAACCAACGACTGAAAATTGTCACAAGTGGTTTTTAATTTATATACAAACAAATACTTTTGTTTACACTACTACTCAAACACTACTACTCAAAAGTTTGCAATAATTAAGATTTTTAAAATATTTTTATGCTATAATTTTATGCTCACTGGTGCAGCATTTATTTGTTAACAAATGCAGCAAAAATATTAATCTTGTGAAATTATATTACAATTTAAAATCACATTTCTATTTGAATAATTTAAATTCTGTGCTGCTAACACATCTTCCCATCACACAAATAATTTACTTTATTTTTTGATCAAATAATTGCCAATTGTTTATTGCTTAATTATTCCAAACTCTTACCAGACTAGTGTACGTGGAAAAAACTAATGTATTTGAAAGTATATGTCAAATAATTCTTAAATCTTGTTCATCTGGGTTCTTGTTTGTTTGTTTGTTTGCTTGTTTTTGTTACGTGTGTGTGTGTGTGTGTGTGTGTGTGTGTGTGTGTGTGTGTGTGTGTGTGTGTGTGTGTGTGTGTGTGTGTGTGTGTGTGTGTGTGTGCTTGAAATCACAAGGCTTGGGACAAAATTACCAAGTCATAGAGTGACATGTCAGTTTCTGGCCTCAGTCCAGGTCCCTGAACAACCAACCCCTTTTCCCTTTTTTGTCGATGGGCCAGACTTACTCAACAAACAAACCTAAAGCAATTAGTCCACCAGCATTCTATTGGTCTAGACCAGGAGTGTCCAGACTTGGTCCTAGAGGGCCACTGTACTGCAGAGTTTAACAAGTTCAACTTGCCACAACAATCTAGACCTAATTAACTGGTTATGGTAAGTTTAATTGAGGTTGGAGCTCATTTCTAGAATACAGTGGCCCTCCAGAAGCAGGATTAGACACCTCTGGTCTAGACTTTCCAGATGAACAAGCCTAGTCTCTCTTTCTCTCCAAATTTATATTAATTTGGTGTTTCGATAATCTTTCTCTCTTTGTCTATAGATCAGTTTTTATCTCTATGACCTTATCTTCAAGCTTCTCCTTGAATATTGCCCACTGGCATAAGTTGCTGTTCAAGTTCAGGGGAAATGCTTTGATGCCTGATTGAAAGTATGTTTTAAGGGGGAGGAAGGGAGAGCGAGGGAGAGATTGTACAGTCTACAATATAGTGCTTATATATATATATATATATATATATATATATATATATATATATATATATATATACAGTAATAGCTTGGTTTACGAGTTTAATTCATTGCAAGAGCGAGCTCGTAAACCAAAATGCTCGTACACCAAAACGAATTTCCCCATAAGAATGCACTAAAAATCAATTTATTCGTTCCACACGACCACAAATGCCCATTTTAAATATTGTTTTGGTTTTACCCTATTAATTGCAGTTAAAATTATAACCATTAAGATCTCATATAAATACTAATTAATAATTGACAATTAAACTGTAGCGAACAAATGAACACACGGGAGCCGCGAACGAACGAACACATGGGAGCCGCGAACGAACTAACACACGGGAGCCGCAAACTAACGAACACATGGGCGCCGCAAACTAACGAACACACGGGCGCCGCGAACGAACACACGGGAGCCGCGAACAAACGAACGAACACACGGGAGCCGCAGCGAACGAACGAACAAACAGGAGCCGCGAACGAAAGCGGGGAGGTAGGCAGATGATATGAGAATCAGGTGTGTCAGTGCTCAGTGACCACACACACACACACACATACACACAGGCAGAACTAGAAGACAATGAATTCATGAACAGTGACAGTTACTGCTTAGAGGTACGTATATATTTCACTACGTGAACAATAGCAATCACAATTAATTAATGTTAACAACAGGAGGTAAAAATGCTGTAAATCCCTTATAAAAGTATCACTGTGGTGAATGATGCAGCCAAACCAAGCGAAGCTGAGAGAATGAATGAGTTAAGGGGTGATAAAGGGGTTGGAACCACGTGACTGTTATGAGAGGCTGTGTTTAGGATATTTCCAGCAAAAATGCACGCAACGATGTTGAGCGTTAGGACTTTTTCCACACAAAAATGCACGTGGGTGAGGGAAAATTTTCTCGGACACCGATACAATGCTCGTACACGGATTTGACCCTCCATTCTCGCACACTGATTTTCTCGTATGCCAAGTCACTCGGAAACCGAGGTATACTAAATATATATATATATATATATATATATGCAGTAACTACAATATATACAGTAGTACAGTAGATACAATGTAGATACTATATAGAATGTACATTTATGTACGGTGCGCTTATAAATAGCGAGGATGAATGTATATAGATAAATACGTATGTACAGTAAATAATAGGCGTGTGTAGTGTATGAATGTAATGTACATTATACATTATGTGCAAACCCGATCACATACATTCCATATACATCAGTATATATACAAATATGTGCAAAAGTGCATTTGTGTGTGAAAGGAGAGCCCTTGGCAGGAAGCGTGTCCTGTGCACTGTGTAGAAAAAGAGAAATATAGAAGTGTCCTGTTTGTATGTGAGTGTGTTTTTGTTATGCCGGAAAGTTCTGGTTAAGGGTCCGTATAACTTGTGGAAAGAAACTCCTCCTCATTCTCTCTGTGCTCGCCCTCAAGGAGAGGAAACGCTTCCCTGACCGTAACAGAGAGAACAGACCATTATTGGGATGGTTGATGTATTTCCCAATCTTCCTGGCCCTGTTCAAGAAGCGTTTATTGTAGATAGAGTGCAGGTCAGGAAGTTCAGTGCGGATGGAGTGCTCAGCTGATCGTACCACCATCTGTAGAGCTCGTCTGTTCTGTTGGGTGCTGTTCCCGAACCAGGCTGTGATGCTGCCTGTCAGGATGCTCTCAATGGTGCAGGTGTAGAAGGTCCTGAGCACCTGAGATGGTAGTTTAAAGTCCTTTAGGTGTCTGAGGTGAAAAAGACGCTGTCGGGCCTTCTTGACTGTGTGGTGGATGTGACATGACCATGACAGATCTTGTGTGATGTAAACACCAAGATACAGGAAACTGACATCTCTCTCCACTAGGGTCCCGTTGATCGCAATTGATTGGTGCTGTCATCACTGCCCTCTTGCCCAGTAATCTTCCATTTAAAATTATACTGTAAATATATGTGGGATAGGTTCTACTGTCCATTTATTTTGTGAAAAGAAAATGCCATCGACATCACTTTGCACATTAGAAAAGTGATCAAAATGCATTGGCAAAGAACTCTTAAGAAAAACTCACCACCAAAGAAAAAAAATCCCTCTCTTGTGGGATAGCCACTCTGTTTGTTTTTATGTTCGCAAGTTCACTTTGGAAATAGAAGCAATGGAACAGAGGACTCACCACCACTGTTTATTTTATTGTAACTCACAAATGTCATTCATTATCATGATGTGGGAAGCAGCCCTGGTGCTCTTCTCCATGCACTCCAGCTTTGGCTAATCACTTCTCTATTCTCATCATCTGTAAATCCACACTTGCGGGTGTACTGCTAAGCAGCTGAAGAATAAAACTCATATGTGTCTACACTGGCCGAGTGCTTCATGTGGTAAATGTAAGATTTGTTTCTGTTTATGAGACATAATTGTGTTTTTCTCTTTGCTTCTTTACTGTGCCTGTTTCTCTCTATGGGTTTGTGCTTCTACATGGCAAGTTAAGCTGACTCAAGTGTGTGGTGGAACCAAGAGGGCTTGCATTCCCATTCATCTCATTAACTTGTTCTACTTGTATGGGCCTTCCCAGTTGTACATAATTTAAAATCTACCATCTTTGCTCATGGAAACGTAGCAAACAGGGATATGGGCTGTTTCACACTTTTGATTTATCTGTGTAAAATACTTTATATAAATTTAAAATTGTATATTCAGAATTGGAATCAGAAAGTAGCTTTATTTGCCAGGTGTGTTTATACACACAAGGAATTTGTTTTAGTGACAGGAACTTCTAGGGCAGATGAAAGTACAGATAGTGCAGATATGCATGATAGTGCAGACATACAAAGGAATTATACAGTATAAAAAAATAATATAAGAACAAAAAAGAAAAGTGATGCAACAGTAGTAGACATACAGAGAAAAAGACAGATATTTTATTATACCGTTATTATAAAGTGTGCATTTATGAGAGTTTAATTGTTCAGGCTGACTATAGCCTGGGGGGAAAAACTGTTCTTGTGTCTGGCTGTTCTGGAGCTCAGTGCTTTGTAGCGTCGGCCAGAGGGCAATAGTTCAAAGAGCTGGTTGTATGGGGTCTAAAGTGATTTTCTTAGACCTTTTTCTCACTCTGGAAGTGTAAAGATCTTTGACGGTGGGCAACCAATAACCAATAATCTTTTCAGCCATCCTGACTGTCCCTTGTAGTCTCCGGATGTCTGATTTGGTGACTGAACCGAACCAGAAACTTATTGGTGATCACAGGACAGACTCAACGATGGCCGAGTAGAACTGTTTCAACAACTCCTGTGGCAGGTTGAACGTCCTCAGCTGACAAAGAAAGTACAACTTGTTTCACTATGGAGTCAATGTGATTGTCCCAATTCAGGTCCAGAGTGATGGTGGTGCCCAGGAACCTGAATGACTCTAAAATCCATGGTAATCTCCTCTGTTTTGAGCGTGTTAAGCTCCAGGTTGTTATGACTGCACCATAGAGACAGCCAGTTCACCTTCCAGTTGTACATTCCAAACATTCTATGTATTTTAAACATTTTTTGATAATTATTAATATCACTAAATATATCTACTATAATATCCAATTACTTATAACTTAACTTCTGTTAACTAAATCTTATCAATATTTAGTGTTACCACCCTTTGTCTTTAAAAGAGATTTCGTCCTTGGTGTACATGTACATAGTTTTCCTGGCAGCTTTGCAGGTTACAAACCTACATGTTTGTACATATAGTACTATAAAATATAATAGGCTATATTTACTTTTTTTACTGTAAATGTTTTACTGTGTTTTTTTTTTACTTTAAAATTATATTTACTTCATCCTTGACACAGCGTCTTGTTCCCTCTCAGAAAACCAAGGTTACATTTGTAACCAGGACGTTAAAACCCCCAAAAGTCTCCAATATACTTTAAATGAAATCACATGTGTTAGAAGTTGTGAGTTCATGGTTCGAAATGGCTAGTCAGTGCAAATTGCACTGTTGGAGCAAATATATCACATCCCATATTTTCAGATGTTTTCTTAACTGCTGTTTTTGCATTGCAGTAGTTCTTTTTTGTGTGTTTGTTACATTATTGAGAGGATGGCATGCAGCACATATTTAAATCCTCACATAAACAGTGACCGCTTAGATACTTACAATTTAATTTTACTCCAAGCAAAGAATGAAGAAAAAAAAGACTTTGCTGTGAGTATATCAGAGCCTTAACATGGCAGTGCTACCTAAATCTTAATCACATTTATGATTCACTTAATCACATTTAGCAGAGTTGTTCTGCTATTAAGACATTGTGTGATTGGGCTTATGGCATTTTCTAATCAAAGAATAAAAGAATTGATGGTAAAGTATCTGTGCCGTATTTGTTTATGCACATCACTTTATGCAGAAGCAATACATTCAGAAATACATGAATGTCTTGTACTACGTCCAATGATATTGAGTCTGTGCTATTTGATCTGGGCAAGAGGGCAGTGAAAACAGCAGATGATGCCAGTGAAAGATATTCGAAGAGAATGCCAAAGCTCACATGGCACCCACAGATATCTATAGATTTGAACCAACTGTAAAGTTGTCTACATAGCCCACCCCTCTATTTAACCCACTTGACTGCGTTTAAATGTGAACAATTTTGCAGATTATATTTTTGCCGTAAAATCTGGAGGGAAAAGTTTACAGATTCCATCTGCAAAAAATCTCTCTCTTTCTCTCTCGCTTTCTTAAAATAATTTCTGCAGTTGAATAAATATAGTTAATGTACAACTCTTGCTCGAATCATATTCAAAAATATAAACAAGTTGAATGTAGCTCCCTCTCCTGTTTAATACCCCACCAAACTTCTTTGATCCACTCAAAGGAATTTTTTTCCCCTTCCATTTCTATGTGCGTTTCTCCCAGTGAAAAAGAGAAAAGCAGAGACTTAATTCATTTAGGGAGTCTCTAGAGGCATGGAGCTGGTGTCTAGACAGACCTTTACTTTAATGTGTAAAATGGTCTTTCTCTCTTCCTCCAGCTCTCTGTGACACCTGTGCAAAGTACACGCCCATCCACCCCCATCCTCTCTCTCTCTCTCTCTCTCTCTCTCTCTCTCTCACACTCTTTCTCTCAGAGAGTGGGAGCGTGGGCTGAATCCTTGACCCTTCATTGAGCTGTCCTCTCTGGGCAATCGGGCAGTGTTCTACCCTGCCTGACATGCCCGAATCCTTTCTGTTGTGCTATTATCAGCTGAGTGTTATTACCCCTCTTTGCACAGAAAAATCTGCCCTGATTTTCATTGACCCGTCCTGAATCAATGCTTTTAAAAATCTTAGACACCTTTTACTTAAGAGCAAAAGCATGCATTTTATGTTTTGACATGGTAGTATTGATCCGACGGGCGGCAGAGGAAAGAGGGGTGGGGGCTGGGTTAGTATGACAGCGCTCTCCTTCCTGTGTCTTTCTGTCTATGTTCTCTTCCTCTCTGGCTTTTCTGTTTGTCTTTCCTTCACTTTTGTGGCCCCCCCTTTTCATCTTCTTCCTCCTCGTCCTCCTCCTCTCCGTGTCTGGTAACGCTGCCATCCTTAATGGCTTTCTCATGCTGGCTCTTCTGGTGTCCCCAGTGTTCCTCTAGACTTCTTATCTCTGATCAATACCTCCCCCCCCTCCCCCCCCCCCCCCCCCCCCATTTGCCCTCTGATAAATTATGGATGTAGCTCTCACATCACATATAAAATTTCTATTGTGTTTGTCAATGGCTGATCGATATTCCACCTCCGCTCATCCTCAAAGCTCCTTTTTTCCCACTTCTAGCTCTCTGTCTTTCATCTCTTTTGCCATCCAGGTTTGTTAGCGTGTCTGTGTATGTTTGTTTATGATTTTTGTCTTTTTTTTATAATCTGGGGTCTCCTGGGCTAAAGGCAGAGCTACAATATGTAACAGACAGCAGAGACTGTAATGTTCAAATACGAGTATCCACCTTCTCGCTCCCTCTGTGCATTCCTTCACCCTTCATCCTTTCTTTCCAGCCTTTCTTCTCTCTGAAATGTCGTTAACATGTGTAGACACAGTTTCAGACAAAATACTAAGGTTTGGAGACGCACGCGGCTTTTCTCTAGGTGTGTGGACGAGGGGTCCCATTTGACATGAACCGCAGCTCTCTCTCATCCCTGCAGGCAGCGCTCCGGCTCAGCCCACCGCCAGGAGAGACTGCTGCCCCAAATAAACAGCTACAGGAGAGATGAAATAAAAGAGTGGATTACAGCGAAGGGAAAACAGGTAAACTTGCTCAGAGCTGTTGTTTGTGGGAGAGGCCACAGTTTGATCCTCTTAGATCTAACATCTTGTGGTTTTTAAAGAAAGGGAGGAGAGTGTCAAAAGAGAGTGTATGGCTAATGTAATTTGGCCCGTATTTATACACATTAAATACATCTGTGCCATTTTCATACACCAATTTTTTTGCAGAGAAAAATTGTTGAAAATGGCCTCAGAAGTTTGCATAATCAGACAAAACTTTATTTTGACATGACCTCAACAAGTAAATTTTGCATAATCAGACAAAACTTTATTTTGACATGACCTCAACAAGTAAATGAATGCTTTTTTTAAATTCTTCTTCTGAAAATGCAACATGGGTTACAGTTAGTCTATACTAATTATAATTAACTTTATTTGAAGAAGAAAAAAATAGACGTGATCCCATGTATCTTTTTTAATGTTGTCTTTTAACGATCACTCAACGCCTCCTAAAAATATCTGAGACTGGGATCAACACTATATTCGATAACAATAACTATAACATTTAATGATAGTTGTAGAACAAAGTTATAATGATGACGACAGATAGGAACTTGATGATGATATTGTCCAGATGATATTATATTGCACAGATAGGCACGGATAGGCACATATATGTATATACATTGAGATGTATATGGAATTTATATGTACACATTTCCACATAATGTATAATGTACACTACATTCATACACTACACACTTACACCTGTATTATTTACTGTACATACTGTTTTATCTATATACATTCCTCCTCACTATTTATAAACACACCATACATAATTTCAGATTGAATAAAATGAATGATAAAATCATTGAGAGTCAAACAAATGATATTCAACTCAACTTTGAATAGCTGGAGCACATTAAACTGGTGTGGGCATTAATATAATTATTGTTTATTGTTCTTGGTATGAACAAGCCTTTAGAGGCTGACAAGGACATTTTCTTAAAGTGATGAAAATTGTCATTATTCACTGAATTGAAACTTTTTGATCCCTTTTGTAATAAGGACAAACACCTGAAACATTCTTCAAAATATCATCCTTTTGTGTTCAGTAGAAGAAAGAAAATGATATGATTTGGAACAAGATAAGTTTGAAGAGACTCTTTAAGTGTATGTACTGATTTTGTTTGGATGCTGTTTTAGAGTCATCTTTGAGGGCCGCAGGGGTACAGAGTGATGTGATGAGCTAAAGAGACTGGCTGACACTTTCACTCTGCTCTCCAAGTGCTGGTGTGGAGAGAGGTCACCCTCGCACTGATGTGAAGCACAGGGGAGCAGACAGGCCAGACAAAACACACACACACACACACACACTCTCTCTCTCATGAACACTACTCATTATAATTCACCTTCTCTTTCACTCTTCTGGTTTATCATTCCATGGCAGCCCTTTGTAATGTGACTCAAGTGTTTTCAGTTAAAGTTGTATTGAATTATGAAATTTCTGTGAAATCCTGAGCGAGTGTTTGTTTGTCATTCAAAGTCTGTTTCTGTTGTGTAGTCAAGAGCCTAATTTCAGAGGGAAACATAAATGCAGTTAAATCCTTAGTGTTGCCGTCCTGCCTCGTAGCCATGATGAATAATTCAGAGAGAGATCCTCTCCGCTGTTGGAGAGGGACAGTTACACACATTCCTGCTGGCAGAAAATCCATACTCTCTGACATCTTGCTTCAAACTGCAATTAATACAGACTGAATCCGGATCTGTTTTAGCCGGTAATTGTTTTTAAGGTGAAGTGTTAAATGTGTAATTGTGGTTGAAGGTTAATTTCTGAAGAACTAGATTGAAAAACGGAACAAAAAAAGGATGAGTGTGGTGTGGTATGTAAAAAGCGAAGGTGAATTGTTCAGGACAAAGGAGAAGATTTTAACAAACTGTGATAATGGATTTCATTCACACATTATATTTGTATTGTCAGCTACTTTATCAGTGCATGTATGCCTTTATTAGGGATGCACAAGATATCGTTTTTTCATTTATAATTTTTTTCAATATTGGAAATTTAATTATGCAAGCTCATTTCCTCCATTTTTACATTTTAGAATGCATATTCCATCATTTAATGCTCACTTAAAGTTAATATTTAAAAACACTAATCATTTAATAAAACTGTTAAATGTAATGCATTTAGCAAATTTCAAAATCAAAACACGCTTTTTTTAATTTTGTACATAATAGTGTTGTGATGCTTTTAAACCTGTTTTGTTTTCATTTATTTACACAAAATAGCATATAGTTTAAATATCTGCTGTTATCATTGATTTTATTTTTTTATTATTTAGACAAAATATTATAACATTTTTATTTTTTAATTTAGACCTACTATGCAGCCAAAATCTATTGTTGTAAAACAAACCTGTTAGTGTATGAGAGTGAGAGATGAAAATACAGTTTAAAAATGTGAAGCGGACCATTGCGTTATTGAGCCATTGGTGTTTGACTCTTGTCGCCAAGGTAATGTTCTGTGCCCTTCCGAGGATCTTGTGTGCCGCACCTTACTGCCGTGCCAACACATTAGCAAGCTCACCACTGAATTCGTCTTCTCAAGACGCAAACACATAGATGCCTATTCCTCTTCACACTAAAACCTGACCCTGTCCCATGTCTCATCCGTAACTCTGAGAAACAAGATCTGAAGTGTCATAATCACATCACGCAGACCTGTTTGCCAGATGAGAGGAGCTGATCTATGTGCTGACACTATGTATCAAGTAAAAACCACAAACGCAATGAGATGTTTGAATACATAATGACTCACGCAAACATGGACATTAGCACTAAATGGAGACTTTTACTTAAGTCACCGTGGTTAAAGAGCCCTAGTAATCTCATGTGTTTCCTCTAGAGTTTCAGAAGAACTCTCTCATACTGCCATCTTATGATGTGGTGTGACAAGACCAGCACTGTCAGTTTTAGATGAAGGATGAGATGGTCATGTAAGCTATGAAACTCTAAATTTATGTGTCTGGACAGAGTTCGACTGAATGAATTGTCTGGATATCCTGGGTTATTCACATAAATACACACATTTGCAAAGCGTATGCTTTCAAATGCAGCATATTGCACAAACTCATGCATTGACATTCAAACCCCTTTCCTAAAGACCTATTGACCAATATAATTAGATCATGTTCCTTCCTGACTCCCTCCAAGTGTCTGGTTGTCTCCTTCCTGAGGATTCTAAAAGAGTGACAGAATTAACAGCAAGATTATTTTTCCAGTTCAGAAGCCTTCTTGAGCACACCATGACTAATAATATGTTACCATTCCAAGACATTAGATACAAGCAACTTATCACGCACATACACATTATCACACATCCAGATCTGTGCATTTTCAATGTGTGTGAGGTTGCCCTCATTTCCACTCTGCTATGGGAAGATTGGTTTACTTTCTGAATGGTTTATGTCAGTTTGAGCACTTGATGTATAATGAATTTTCACTTGTGTGTGTTTTCTTTTTAAAATATTTTATGGCTGTTTAATATTGAGTATTCAGAGTTCGTCTTTATGACAGAATGAAAGTGGTACAGCAATGATCAAACACTCACTCTTGTTCCAGGTCAGAGTAGAGATGAGTCTGTGGTAGTGTGACTCCTGAGAGAGAGACGAGCGAGAGAGAAAAAAAGATCAGAACGTAGTAGGGCTGAGGGACTCACATAAACAGTCCAGCCTTTTCTGTTTTTGTCACTAATTGTTCACAACATGTCAAAACTTTTTGCTTTCTAAATGCAGAACGACTTGCCTTTGATGTATAGAAGTATTTTTGAAGCAGCAAGATACTTTTAGTAATTCATTGATCATTTCATAATAGTCTTTATTTTTTATCTATTCTTCATCACCTCAGAAAAGCCTAAATGTTTTCCAAATTGTTTCTTCAAAATATATGACATTGTATTGTATTTCTATAATATTTATTGATAAAATAATTCTTACCAGCACATTATTAGTCTTAAACTCTTCAAATTAATAATATAAAATACAATTTTAATAGACAAAATGTATTTCTGTTCTGTGCAGCATTTTTGTTCATTGGTCAAAACCTCCAGATGATTTTCTGGAGTATGACAGAAAAAAATTATATATATACGCCCTCTCTGAAAAAGTGTCAAAGCAAGGAAAACTTTTCTACTTTTCTCTGTGTGACCAACTCACTTTCCTGGCCAGGAAATATTGCTCTATCTTCCTGTTTTACTTCCATGGGGCTTAGTCTGCATGTGAGCTTCTGTTCCGATGTTCCAGTTCCGAGTGTGATGTATAGACCTTTCGATCCAGCACTCAGCCTAAGACAGGCTCACTTCAGGGTTCCTATTTCAGTGTCTGTCCCTGAGCTGCACGACCACTGATATGAGGGCTGTCTTGGGTGCGGGGTTTGATTCTCCTCCTCATACCCCCATTGAGAGGCTCAGAGTGCAAGGCTACTAGAATGACAGCACAGGTAGAACTGCTGTCTGCTCACACCTGTAATAGGTGAGATCAAGAGTAGTGTATTAGTGTCACCGCTGTCGCCCACAGGATTTGCGCACACACCTTCACTGAATTTTTACCCACTATTTGAGTGTTTTCTGAGAAGCTTGTGGGTAAGGTATGTCAGATGTTTGAGGGTGATTGTCATTATGTGTTGAGTTTAATCTCTGAAACTTCGGTGCTCTGTGGGTGTTTCATTGTGGCTCAGTCTGAGGTGGGCTTGACAGTCACACCTACAATTACATTACATGGGGGTTTTTACACATACAACATTTAGCGATGTATATCATTGATGTAAAAATGAGAAAAAAAGTAACTGTGTTAATGGGAAGATCTTATTACAAAAACGTATTGTACTGTTTTTTGTCTATTTTGAGCTCCCTGGATAGACCCTGATTGCTTTATTTGTATGCCATATCATGCTTAATTTTTCTTTTTTTTTCTCCGTTTTTTGACTCTTCACTATAGTAATTACAGTCCATGTTCTCATGCAGGTTATAAATATGTGGACTTACACTCTTTAAATAAACGTGAAGATGTCGGTGCCAATTCATTGGTAATTGTTCCTTCTGGGCCTGGATGCTGAGAGTCTTGGAGGAGCCTAAGCTCAAGATCATGGCAAGCGCTAATCTTCTTATACTTAAGGTATCAGGTTCCCCTTTGATGTTTCAAAACATGTTGACTCCTATCTCACCCAAGAAGGCAATCCAGACACAGTCTTGAGGAACATGCTTTCTTTTTTCATTTCTTTCTTGCATTACCTGAAGTTGATTACTGTTACACAAAAAACAACACCACAAAAACAGCTGTTTTAATTATGAATGTCAGAAGAAGTGTGCTTTGTTAGTAGATTCTCATCATCATTGCTTTAATTATCTACAGTATGTTATCCCAATTTTAACATTTTCTCAAGAACATTTTGAACTTTGAACATTTTTTTCAAGATCATTGTCTCATAACAGCATAAACTCAAAGAACAAGTTATTCTCAGGATAGCCTTTGGAGATGGGCCAAAGCCCACAAATAAATGTGTACGATTACTAATCAATTTCAGGAATCAATCACACTATCATAGTTTCCCCCCCTGAAAGCCATCAAAAAGGACCAGATGTAAGATGTGTCTTGGTGAGGAGAAGAAATGTTGGGTGTTGGTTATTCATAAGAGTAAACCAGCTGCGATAAGTGACAAACTCATGTTCTCTAAATCCCTCTTGAATATAAACACATTCAGCACAGAGTGCGAGTCAACTTCCTGTATAACTAAGCATCTGACATGTACACTTAAGTCCTCTCACTCACTAGCGGTATAGTTCTCCATTTAATGCAATCAAAGACAAATGTCTACTGCATGACCTGGAGGGATTCCTCTAAATAGCATCCTGGATGCTTTATGTGCGAGTTTAAGTTGTACTTGTTTGGATCTGTAAAATGCTATAGACAGGTGTGCAGCAAGGGCATGTTTTATCAATTTGACTGTGTCTCTCTCTATTTGAAGCATTGTGTGGAAAAATGTGACATTTTACTTTAAGACCCACAAAGTATTTGAACCGTCATCTTGCCTAGAGATAAGAATCATTCTTCGCTATCTAAATAGATTCAAGTCAGCACAAAAACCATTGAGTAATTTGTTGGGTTTGTAAATTTACTTGCCTGGTTCAGTATGCAGTGTCAAAGGTCATATCTTTCCAATCTCATGCGCAGGTGTCCATTCTAAATTTTAACCCATAAATAGTGATTTATAAGAGCAATAAAACTGATCAATACAGCATCAGTGTTAGTGATCATGCATGTATATCAGTGTTCTATAATGAAATTGATAGAAACTAACAATTTTCGGATCCCTCTTTTTAGCAATTTTGCTCAAACTTGCTAAGAAAGGAATACACATGAATCCCTCAGAAACTAATTGTCAACTTTATTAGGTAAACATAGATTTTTTTTAATATCCTTAGAACTTCCATTATATTAAAACTGCTTAAAATATTATTCAATAGAATTTTTCCATATTATATATCATTAAAATATTCTCAATGCTAGTCGTATTCCCAAATTAAAAATCAAGAAAATGGTAACAAGTTTGGACCCACTACTGCTTTGCTTTCCCTGAAGCATATTTCCTGGGGTCACAGTACAACTGGCAGAGTACGTCCTTAAAGCCAGACACTTTGAGCACATTAGCATTGCATTAGCTTGGTAATGACAGATTTACCAAGCTGAGTCACCATGTAGCTACATGATGCTGCTCTCATGTAGAGAGCTGAAGCAATAGATTATATTCAGAGAAACAAATAGCTCTCCTCCCTGAAGAGAACTTGTCATTATGGAGAGAGGGAAAATAAGTTAGGATAGGAGGATAATGCCCTGCTGAATGAACTTAAATGGCATAACGTAAACCTTTAGGAAAGTAATGGTTTGAGGCAAGACTAGAGTGCACCAGGTTTGATGCTATCTAAAACTTGTGAACAGTATTGGAGGGAAAGTCATGAAGTATAAAAGAGACGTTTGTGTGTGTGTGTGTGTGTGTGGTTATACAATCTAACCACGGTCTCTGAGCAATTGCATTATGTTTCTGTATTTATGTTGCTATCTACAGTCTGTGAGTTTGTGTGTGTGCACTTTAGAGCAAATCTTTCTGAGAGTGCTATGCTTTTTAGTGTGTGTTTCTGTGTGTTTTGAGTGATCTCACTGAGAGCCCTGTGCTGTTGTGGTGTGTGTGTAAACTCTGTGGTCTGGTCTGCTTTCTTACTCCGGTTTCAGAGCGCAGCCTGAAAACGTTCATATTTTTCATGGCAGCTAAAAGAGAACCATAAATTCACAGCGTGCGTTTGTATTTTTTATCCATTTTACATAATGAAAGTTCCAGAGTGTGTGTGTGTGTGAGAGAGAAAGAGAGAGAGAGACAGAGAGAGAGAGCAGGGTGGGGTCTGAGTTTAAAGATTTGTTATAGTGTGAAAGTAAAAACAAAAAAAATAACTCTTGGGGCAATTTGAATGATTGTTAAAAATTTGGCACCTCTGAAAGTTCAAATAAAACAAAATCAAAGTTTAGAGTGCCCCTAACAAAACAAAAAAAAAAAAAAAAAAAAGGAGCAAACTCCGACTCTCAACCACACATTACATGCCTCGTGACAGCTCTTATTGTGTGGTGCTCCTACACAAGTCCTAAGTAAACTGTTCCAGCACCGTCACAAAGTCAATGGAGCAAGTCAATCCAGACACATTGCTAGTGCCACCTGTTGCTACGTTGCTCTGTAACACACACCTGCTCTGCAGGTAACACACACTTGAAGCAGATACCTGAGAGGCAGGGCAGCAGACCTATACGGCCACAGGGTGGTGGGCAAGTCTAAGGCTGCCATCGCACACACACTTGAGAGATATTGTGCGTACAGTATAAGAGAGATTTAAGGGGGATTATGGTGTTGCCTCTAGCTGCAAGGCTAAACTTTGACGGCCTCAGTAACTGATACTAACTGATCCACCTTTCATCTCACTGAGTCACTGATAGCACATCAACTCCTGTTATATAACAGCACAGTCCTTTGTGTGCAAATGAAGGTCTCATCTCAACTGCTCATAAATGTTTACATGCACCTTTAGTGTTCCATTTTAGTCAGACTATAACAATTATTTGTCCTTTTAAAATGCTTTGGCCCAGTTTAAATTGTACAAGTCAAACTAACAGACCTTGATACAGAAATATGATTGTATGCATGTTAGTCAAACTACACTTGCTGCATAAACTCCAAATTTATATTTTTTGATATAAAAATGTCTACCACTGTAGCTTCCCAAAAGACAACACAAATATAATAACTTTTAAATACAACCCCATCTGCAACTTTCAGGTAGTTCCACCCCAGTGCTGTTGGTTGAGCCAACATTGTTATATTAGGACTGCTCAAACAAACAGATTACAGTTCCCTTTTTATACACTTCATTTTTCAAATGAAGTTGAGATTTCTGTAAATATGCAATACCACGCAAAAATATGGGATCATTAAGATTCATATTCGACAGTAAAGGCCGATGTCCTTTGTCCGATGTCAAAAAATGTATCACAGTTTCAAAAGAAATATTAACTGTCAACATTGTCAATAAGAAATGTTTCTTGAGCACAAAACATCATATTAAAATGATTTCTGAAGGATCAGGTGATGAAGCTGAAAATTCAGTTTTGCCATCACATTTGAATATTTTTCATTTTATTTTAAATTGTAATACCATTGCACAATATTATGATTTGAACTGTATTTTTTTATCAAATAGCTGCATGCTATCTTGGTGAGCATACAAAAATATTATTTCAAAAATATATTCAGATACTTATTTAACCGTGTTTCGTTGTCATTATTTTGAAGGAAGGTCTACATTTTACTCTGTCTACACATCCATGCATCCATGGTGAGAGAAAGAGAGAGAGAGAGAGAGAGAGAGAGAGAGAGAGAGAGAGAGAGCGAAAGAAGCTCCTGTGTAGAATGATTTCTGTGGTGGAGGAAAGTGGAACCAAGCCTCTTAAAACATGAAAACATTCGCCCTCAAACCACCATGACTTAAGCGATTAGGCTGCATCCATAGCAAAACACTCCTATTTCCCAAAGATATTTGGGGCGTTTAATTCTTAAACAATATTGCTTGGTGTGCGGTGTCTCTCCCTTTTTTGCAAGTGCTTTTTATTGCTATTCTCATTGTAGTTGCTTGAGTAAAGCAAATGAGTGGTGTAGTGAGGTCCCGACTGAATAAATTTACAATACCCTCCATTTAATTATTTCCACAGCCGTTTCTGTTATGTCAACACACATTAAAGGCAGGAAATGGAAAGAAGGAGGGCAGGAACATGCATGATTCTCCTTGCGAGCGTGGCACGCATGTGCGGCGGTGGCAGACAGTGACATAGGATGGTATACATATTTTATATGCTGCATGCATTTTTTACTGGGTGGATTCTATGAGTGCTGTTGCTTTGTACTGTGTCTGTCACCGTGGCTTTGGGTGTGAACGAAACTCTGCCGTGTTCAGTTTCACTGCAATATATGCTAAAAAAGCCTTTGTATTCCATCCTGCTCTATGGAGGCTAGTCAGGGGAATCTGCGATAATGAGGAAAAATTGAAAAATTGTCCTTGTCTGTGGTGAACACATACATGAAAAGCCACCATTTGACAGTCAGTCTGATGTAAGAGGATATTTCTGAGGATTAGTCCAATGGCTGCAATTTAGTTGTTGGGAATATTTTCCCAAGGTGCTGCCTAAACGCTAATATTGTTGATGGATTGGTACCGGATGCACAATTTACAAACACAGTCACAGACACTTTTAAAATATAACAAAATTGATGTGTAATTCAGCTGGGTATCAGCATCATAGTAGGCCTGTCCTCTCCTCTGATTACTGGTGGCAATTTCCTGTAGTAGTCTTCCCAGACTGTGGTTAGATGTCTGATTATACTGTTCTCCAAATTTTTTTTTTTAAATATATGCCTTCACCAACGACATGAGAACCAGCAGCAATCAAACATGCAAACGATCAGCAGGCAGATAGTGTTTGGGTTAATGTAGGGGTTGACAGAGCTGCAGTGTTTCCAGCGCAAACCTGGAGAGAACCGCATTCACTGTAATGATTGGCAGGGTTTTTAAGCTGGAATTTAACAGTGGGAGGGGGAAGCCGTGGGCACCAGCCGGGTATCTAGTGTTGTCATACAATTGCCCATATTTGAAAGGTTACACTCCTCCTCTCCCTAGTTTCTTACCACAGACAACATTTCCAGAGAGGCTCGGACTGTATCAGTCTGCGTTAATTGTCTGGTTTGTGTAGGGCTGGTAATGGCAGAGTGCTACTGTGGTGTGAGGTGCCTTTGCCTTGTTTTCAGCTTTTGAAAAGTTTACACATAAACACTGGGACAGTGGAATTCACTCAAACTTTGACCCACCCTGCAGACAGAATTTAGTCTGCTTAATGTTAGGACTGGGTGGAACCTGAGACTGTTGACAAGTCGAAACACAGGTGAGTGTCTGTGCATGTGCGCATGCGTGTGTGTGAAAGCACAAAAGCTGCCATGAAAAGTGTGTCTGTAGCACAATGTTGTTGCCTATTAAAAATGCTAAAGAACTCTGATGATTCTCTCATTGTTAGGACTGCATAAAAATACTGATTCTCTGTTTAATTCAGTGATGTAGTCCGGTTCATGAACAAATGACTCTCATTAGTTTATTCTTTAAAAGGGACCTTCAGGTTTAGGAGTTTCAATTTGAATCAGCTTGATGAATCCTTCACTAAATGAATGCACTGAATCCACCAGTGCTGTGTTTCCCAAAAGTATCATAATATATCATAGAGACCATTGAAGTAAACTACTTATATTTGCATTGCTTTTGAAAAACAAAGCCCAGAATGGTTAATAAATCTGTATAAATGTATTCATGTAAGCAAATTTATATCTGAAATACACCCAAATAAACAACTATGTTATAGCATTTTGTAGCATATTTTCACTGTTTTGAGATTACCAACAGCACACCATAATGGTTTATTAGATGTTCAGTTGTGCAGGAATAATTAACAATGAAACATTTCCACACATTTAGAAAGTTGCATTGTAACAAACTTCCATTTATTTCCTTCACTGCCATGGGAAGCAGCAGGAGGTGGCTCATAGTGAAGTGAATGTATGAATGTAAAAGGCCCTCAACTCTGATCCAAGCAACATAAGAGTGATTTGAACAACCAAAAGGTCATGACCCGAGTGTGAGTTTACTAAAGAAGCTAGTAAGCTTAAACTAATCTCTGGCTCTTTCTCTTTCTCTGATGTGTTTTTTATTGATTACACAGCATTGGCTGCTAATAGGTCCCCCTGCAGCCGTGTCTAACATAGGTACTTTGATAAAAATGCCAGAGAGAGAATGAGAGAAAGAGAGAGTTAAACACAAAATCTTAATACATGTTAAAATAACTATGATGACATATTGAAATATTTCCCTTTTCACCTGCAACCATTATAAAGTAGCCCTGAAAAAAGCCAACTATGCTAAGCGCTATGTGTCCAACCAATCTTTGTGGCTTTTCATCTGTGAACCCGGCTCACATATCATGGTCCTGTATTTTCAAAACAGTTAAAGTACTTTGTGCCTTTTCCTCTGAGACGTTGCTCTCTCTTATCCCATTCTTCATCTGTGTAAAAGTCAGATTGGGAGGGAACATTGAGGTGTCATTCTTGTTGTGTCTGTCAAAACCTCACTCAGTGAAACACTCGAAACATGCAGCAGATGTGAAAAGTGTGTGTGATGTAAAGGAATTGTCCAGAGGGCTTCCCTGTTCAGGCCTATCTCCTCCAAAGCCACATCATTCTGAAGACATTCATGCTGGCTTCATTGTATATTAAATATTCTGACAGCCAAGCTTATTAATCATGCATCAAGCATTATAGCCTTACCAAACCACACAATATGTCTTCACAGTCTTACCAGGTGGTTTATAATGTATTTTAGATTAGGTTGCACGTGTATGTGTTTTAAAGTCAAAGTATGTTGCATATTCATTTTATGCAGCTTTTATAGCAATTTTTTTCTTTTTCTTTTATGTCTGCAAACTATGTATGATTTTCACATGATTAAAGAATTTACCAACAATATATATATATATATATATATATATATATATATATATATATATATATATATATATATATATATATATATATATATAAATAAATAATAATTATTATTATATGCATTGTCTTAATAAATATATCAAACTTATTTGCAGTGTTACCATGAGAAATTGCAATCATTTTGGAAAAGCTGTTAAATGCATATCTCTGCACATGTTGTTTCTTGAAGGATGCCCTTGGGGAGACACCAAGAGTCAGACAGATTTGAACATTGTCTGCATTAAAAAACAAACTGTCTCATAGTTTGTGAGACAGACACCCAGACAGTCCCGGTGTGTGTGGCCTTTGTAAACACGGGCTGTGTTTACGCAAACTGCAAAAACTTGACTGTTGTCTTTTTTTCTAAATATGAACATATGCTGAGATGCTTTCATGGGTCGACATTCACATTTTGTTGAGTTGCATCGACTGCAAAAGTGTTTGGACACATTTCAAAATGTTTTAATGTCATTTCAAAATTTCAAACCAATTGACATTTTGTTTTTTTAAAGAAAGATAACACACAGTTTTCATTCAAATCATACTATAGATATATTGTTCAAAATGAATACTAAGTAAACTATTTTCTATTCATGTTCAAGACTTCTAGTTATTTTCCTGTAACAGCTAATAAATAAGTACAATAAACAAAATGAAAATTGCAAAACATTTTTCAAATTCCACTTGATTTAATATTTTTAAATTGTAATATTTTGTATCTAGAGTAATGCAATGAAAATGAGGAATTAAGTGTGACTGTCGTTTTTAGCCACAGCATGTCTGTACTGTCTGCTTATGAGACGGGTATTATATTATCTTTATTTACCCCCCTTTTTAGTAAAAAAATAGAAAAATACTATTTACAGGGCAAATTCTGCTTTCAAATAGTTTTATTTACATATAATAGGTTTAACCACCTGATACTGTACACCCATTATTCTGCATATTTTTCTTGTTATTTTGTTCTTTTTCTTGTTTTTTGTTTGTGTGGGTTTTTGTTATAATTTAGGGGTATCTTCTTTGCTTCCCTGTAAATTGCAACTAATTTACATTACAAGCGTTAATACATGGGATCCCCTGAAGTAGTCAGATTTGTAATTCTTTTAAACAAGTTTGGGAAGGATTCACATTTTACTTTTGAAGCAGACTTACAATTTTCCTTTTTAATTTGACATATTCTGCATCAAAGGGTTCAAATGAGTGTACA
Source organism: Rhodeus uyekii (assembly GCA_037043235.1). Taxonomy (NCBI): domain Eukaryota; kingdom Metazoa; phylum Chordata; class Actinopteri; order Cypriniformes; family Acheilognathidae; genus Rhodeus; species Rhodeus uyekii. The sequence continues at coordinate 814,760 of JAWRVZ010000022.1, read as the reverse complement.
TCCTGTCCTCTGTCTCTTGCTATATAACCTTTTCAAAGATGACATTACCAAAGCTCCTTCAGTGAAGTGCAATGACTCCTATATCCGATCGATGACCAGCGACATACAAATCATATGTATTGATCACCGTAATCATTGTTAAGAATACAGGGCAGACACTAAAATCATACGCTCTTAGTCTTAATAGTCCACATTGAAGCAATTATGCTGCTAAACTAAAACCGAGTCACCATATGCATATTACACAGCCTAATACATGTTCAGTGATTTACCCGACAATGTGTTACATAAATCAGACGAAACCTGCACGGTATTGAACTATTCCAGTGGTAGGGTTTTTGTGCATGTGTTATGATGGAGATCTTCATATAGGCACTGGGCCCTCTATGTGTATGACATCTATGGGGTTTTATGTGTGCGTGTCAATACTGGTGATATATAAACTAATGATATATTTGGGCCTAGTCAGTCAACAGGTCAAGGACAAGGGAGAGATGTTATTATTTCTCAGAGTAATTCATTGTGTGAGTGTGTATATGTTTGGGCTTTTGATATAAATTTAATTTAAATGTAAAATAGTGTTGAATAGTGATTATGATTTATATTTATTGCCTCAAATATTTATAAACACAAACACAAAGCAAATGCAATTAATAGGCCACAAAATTACAAATTTACATATCACTTCCTAATTTTTCAGCAGAGAATTGGGCCCTTGTATAAGAGTTGTATTGTATTAGAAGTTGCTGTTAGTTTGGATACAGTTACAGCAGAAGAGATGCATAGCATTAAATAACGTTGCTCATATTCTCACTGTTTGGACAATTGAAATGGATTGTCAAGCATAACGCTTGCTTAAAAAGATCATTTTTAATGTTATGTCTCACTCTGATGATTCGATCTTTAATAGCCACCCTCCTTTAGTCAGATTAGGATGTTTATTAACAATTTATTTACATTGTCTCCTTATTCCAATTCCCATGATTAGGTTTCTGTCACTACAGTATGTGAATAAAAGTGAAAGAATGAAAGCAATATCAGTCTGCGCTTAGTAAACCTTAATGTGTTCTCTTTCTTCTTTCCTAGCTTTCTTTCTCCACCTCTCTCATGCTTGATAAATGCATTTTATATCCTCCATCATCACTGTGTGAATGAGGTTATCATGATCACAATCCTCTGCCCATCATTTGCTTTTAGTGTGTGTTAGAATAAAAGTCCCAGACTCTGTAGCAAATTCATATTTGAAATGTTGTAAGTGGAAACATTTAACATTGAATGCAACAGTCTATGAAGTCAGATCAATGTCGATTAGATTTACAGAGAAGCTTCTTTCTATCAGTTCAGGTCTGAAATTGTTTGATTGTTCAGTAAAACCATCACATTGTAATTGCCAGTCAGACAGATCGATGACACAGATTTCAGAAAATAGCATGTGCCATTATCTGTGTCTTGCTTGCTGTGACTCTTTTGTTGTTGGCCTTATTCAGTATCATATTTTACACCCATGCAATACTTGCATATTCCGTACGATGCATGGCTTCTGTAATTACATTTGTTGTTTATTACTGTTTGATGCAGTACCAATCTAATTAGTTTTATTTGAGGAAATAGAGGAAGAGAAAGAATAAGACACAAAATAGAAGGGGGAGCCAAAGGACAAGAAGAAATATGTACCAATGCATTCTTTATTTGCCTTGGCAGAAGCAAAACCGTGAGAGTCTTTTCTTCTTCTTTTTTTGTACATTAAAAAGTTGTGTGCATAAAGAATAGCAATTTTGAAATAGTCACATTTGACTTTTTTAATCTAAACAATTGTATCAAGTGCCCTTGATCTTTGGAAAACTTTATTATTATTGTTGTTGTTATTGTTATATTTTTTATTACCATTATTATTAACATTACATTAGTATAACACAGGCTCTGGTTTGAGGAGGGGGTGAGAGGGACAGGAAGGGTGCAGGGATTATTAAAGGAATATGCACGAATGCTTTTGACCCCATGGCGACCGCTTACATACCCCATTAGAAGGTCATTAATCATTTTTGGTATTCAGAATGGCTGCTTGACTGAATAGACTAATAGAATATTTTCACAACTTTGTGTTTTTTTGTTGGTTTTTTTGGTGATACTTGCCTCCTTTCTCTGGATGGTTAGCAGAAAAAAAGAGTGACAGTAAAGAGAAGTGAGAGAAAGAAAAAGAAAGAGAGGGGTGGATATCTGATTACTTCTGTCTTTTCCCACACACTGATCAGAGACTGAAAGTTGAGAGCATGTGTCCCTCAAAGCAAGGAGTTCACTCCTGTTTCCAGTTTAACCTCCTATTAAACTGTCCTTTGTCTTGCTTCTCCACTGGCGCAGGCTCAGTTCCATGCTTGATGACCTGGGGTCGGATAGGTTAAGGGGGGTAAAAACTAGTCCCACTGCCTGTCCGAGAATGACGACAGATCGGTCCAATGTGTTATCAGAATAGAAGTATAAACTACCACTGTTTGATGACCAGTGGAGCAATAAATTCATCTATCATCATTTTATGCCTCATCAAACAAGTTGCCAACCCCTCTATGGGAGTAGCAGAAATTAGCTAGTGAAAAAGTGTTCATTTTAGTTTGGGCTAGGTAAGTGCTTTTTGATTGCCTTCTCCGACAATGCTTACACTGACAAGCTAATAAATCAGATCCATACAAAATCTGAAGTGCCGCTCTAAGAGTGAACAACAGCAACACACACAAAAACACTGAGGTGTTTTTTTTTTTATTCTGTGGGACATAAAACAAGTTATTGAGAAGAATGTTCATGCTGTGAAATTCAGTTGTGTCCAAAACAGGACCTAGTGACTCTCGTTGTATGCAGAGCAACAACAAAAACAAGAAAATCATGACAATTTAAATTTTTGGGTGAATTATCCCATTAATGGCAAGTCAAATCCAGTTATATTATGTGAATCCACATTAGCCTGAAAAGCAAATCTACTTTAAGAGCACTGGTCTTGTATTGTGACCGCCATGGCTCACCTGAATGGTAATCAGACTGAAATGAGCTTGTGTTGAAATCTCTGCTGTGTTCTGTAGCACAATGTTGTACTGTGGCCCCTTTGCTCTGTTTTTTTGGCAAGCAGGTGAAATCATGCCATGCTACACCTATGCCCAGATGGCTCTGGCATTCTCAGCCAGAGAATTACTTCTCAGACTCGAAATGGCGCCTTCACTTAAAATGAGGTCAATCGATTATTTGAGCCTGGGCTGAGACTTGCCCCCTTTCCTGCAGTGTAACAGGTATTAATGTATTTGGCAGGATCCTATCGGAGGGTTAGAGAGTTGTGCAGACGAGCCTCAGCCTGGGAGGTTGAAGGACAGCTACATTTGGCGTTTATCAGTTGAAAAAGCCTTGCTGATGAGATTACCAATTCTGCTTGGCTGTAAAGCACACTGCTAATCAGAGAGCTAGCCAACACTCTCTCAGCTGGCGCGTTGCCACAATACTTGGTTAAGAAGGTGCTTATCAAACGCATGGAAAAAGCAAAGATACTTAGCTGTCAGTAAGATAGAAAGCCAGTGATCTATAAAGAGATATAACAACAAGATCTAATAGTTTAAATGGGTAGTTCACCCATATTTTTTAATTGTCATTTACTCACAATTTGTCGTTGCAAACCTGGATGTCAGTTTTTTTTTCTGTTTTTTGCTATTTACAGTCAAGTCAATCTGTGTTGACTTTATATGGACAATTATATACGAAAAATGCACACACACACACACACACACACACATATATATATATATATATATATATATATATATATATATATATATATATATATATATATATATATATATATAAACATTATTTTTGAAACATTCTTTAAAATAAATTATTTTTGAGGGTGAGTAAATATAGACATAATTTAATGTTTGGGTTAAGAAGCCAATCATTTAAGGAAAATCATTTTATGATAACTTCTTTACTTCGTTTTTTGTGGTCTAACATTTGTTAATTGCTGATTGTACATCATCAGTATAAGTGCTTTCACTTAATTGGCATGTGTGGGAGTTCAACAACCTGTGAAGTGGCTGAAAGAAAACAGTCACAGGGCAGTGCCTTCTCCTCATTTAGTGTGTGAATGTGTACAGTTGGTCCGGGCACAGAGTGTTGTGACTGAGTAAAGCATGTCTCAACTCCTTCTCATTAATGTTGCCTAAACACACACACACACACACACACACACACATAGAGAGAGACACACTGCTGTCTTCACATAGCTCAAAATAACCCCAGTAAAGCAGCAGCCATTTATCTGTATCTGGGGAACTGATCCAATTACAGAGCTTACATTTGCATCCATCAGCCTGAGAGGGAGAAATTTCTCTGTGAAAAACTGGTCAGCTTCCTCCAAAAAGAAAGAAAATAAAAGAAAAAAGTCAGGAAAAAATTAGATGATTGCCGCTCATTCTTCTGAATAACTTCCATCATCAGACTTGGCTTTCTTCCCCAGGTGGGCTCTAGATAATGGCCGCTCACTCCTGCTATCTCGCAGAGCAGCGCATCAGAACAGCCATTAGGCTAAATATCAGTGTCATAATGTGAAACAGATGTCTAGAAGAAAGGGATCATTTAAAAGGCCAAATGAAAATAAACAGGCAGCTTGTAGACCTCCCTTCTTCCCCTCTTTCCTCAGTCCCCCTCTCCTCTCCCCCCGTTCTCGTGGACCCTGCGTAGTGCCCAAAAGAAAACAGTTCATCAATCTTAATCTGAACCATTAAAAATGTAATAATACTAGCCGCTTATCTAGGCAAAGTGGTGCTGTGGGACTCTTAGGACTTGAGCCTAATGTGTTGAAAACGGTTCCTGTATTTTTTTTCCCCGCAGTGAAAAAAGCATTTTTGTCTACGTTGATGCGAAACATCTCCACCCTTGTGCGGCTTTTCCTTTCAATTGGGCTGATATTTCATAGTAGTCTGTATGCGCTTATCATTAATTGTACTGACAGTGTAAACAGAGAAAACGTAGTTAAACGAGTGCATACAATATTTATTAACATTCAAATAGCATTTCACATTAAATTAATGGATATTCTAGATATATTCAAAGAGTGTTGTTGTTAAATATGTTTTTGTTATACTGATCACTTTCAATTTCAATTTAATTTGGTGACCATAATAATCTAATAGTTTAGTGGAGAGTTGAAGGAAAGGCAACCCCCAGTCTTCGAGATGGAGATTAGAAATGAAAGATCTGGTGTGACTTAATCTTTATATAACCAATATTATTAGTTAGGTTAAAGAGCTTTTAAATTAAAGTTTGCTTTTAAGTGAAAGTGTTTATTTACTTAAATCCACAAAACACACTAAATAAAATGTTTTTGCTTAATTTGATTCAGTAATTTTACCTTTAACAGAACACAGGTGAAAATAAAACAAAGTGTGGTTTTACTTTCACACCTAATAAAGCTTTTGATGTCATACTGTCTGAATTAATTGACTATTGTTTTATCCTTTGCGTAGCATTTTGTCAAAATCGCGCTCGAGTCATTATTCTTCGTTAATGTTTTTTTTATGTATGAAGGTTTCACTTAAAACATCAGAAAGCTGAAAATGACACGTGTAATCTCTCCCCAGAGAGCCGCACGCGGGCAATAGGAAAACAGTGGGTGAAGTCTGGGCTAAAGTGGGGGTAAATAGCAGTAAATCACAGCCTGTCACTTCATCTGGCTCAACTTACAATGAACGTCTGCCTATCTAAAATGTTCCTTTAACACGAACGATTTATAAGTGTCGAATGGGCCCTGGCTTTGCCGAAAAACCGCCCTTTACTTCTTCTTCTCCTTCTCCCCCTTAGTCTACGAGCAGTCAGAGCCCGCAAAATGATATACGTCAGAGCAGCCCTGACAGGAGCTCGATTTTTGGGAGAGAAAATGGGCTAATTTGTGAAAATTACGCCCCATGGCCGCGTCACACTCTTCGCCCCGGAGTGAAGAGAGAGTACGAGAGAAACAGCTGGTGTGAATTTTTAGCACCCATAATTAATTAAGAGGTTCCTCAGTGGGATTGGATGATTAAATAAAAGGGAGGAGGTATTCCCAGCATGCCGTACCGAATAGACCACTCCACTTCAGTTTTTTTATTGAAGATTTTTGGGCTGAGGATCATGTTTTGAGAATTTTGGGTGTAGATAAATGTTTTATCTATCTATATATCTTTTTTATTTGTACAATTAAATTATTTCCACTCCCAGTTATATTTCTCAATTCGTGTTATGTTCACAAAAGTCCTCAGTTGACTTGTTAGTTTTTGTTTTACTTATTCTGACTTTTGCGTTTTCAATATATTTTGAAAAGCACGGGCCTGATTGCAAGAAACGCTCTTTTATACAGCAATTTCGTTTCCTTAATTTCGCTATAATTTCGTTTTCCCCTGACATCGTTCTATATTGAAAAAAATATGCTGAAACTAATCCAGATGTATAACCAAAGATATATAACCCAAGACTCTATTTCAGAGTTTACATCACAGGTAGTGCTACTAAGGAACTCGTGGATGAAGACGTTTCTTTGTCTCTTCCTTTTATTAATTTTACAGCTGAGATAGGCGTCTCAGCTTAATTTACATTTTGAAATCTTATTTCAATATGTTCTTTCTTTATTTAGTCTATCAGTTAAATTCGTCTCAGTCTCTCTCTCTGTTACACGTGGGAACTGTCTTCCTCTCACTTGACATGCACACACAGTGGGTCTCTTCCGAACAATGAGTCTGAGACCCATTCAACAGAGAGAGAGAGAGAGAGAGAGAGAGACGCGTGAGGGAAAAAGTTGAACAAAGTATTGTGGGATCATTAAGGAGATCGCGCGGTTATTAATTCTCACAAAAGCACGGACCGGACGACTAGACAACGAAGGCTACTTAATAGATCGTATCACATTGTGTTACGTTGAAGAAAATTGATTCCTAGGCGTTTGTAATATAGAAGCTATATAGCTTTTTAACTATTAATGATAGAGCAAATAACAAAATCCCACATGTATTTCGTTAACATCATATACTACGCATAACACAACAAATCAAATTAAACTAAAAAATTACTGTTTAGAGTCACGTGTTAACAAGTGACCTTTGACTGTTTCAGTTCTATGTATATATATATATATATATATATATATATATATATATATATATATATATATTCCTCTACTTTGCATTGTAGCCATTTAAAGTAAATTTTAGTTGGATGAAGTTCGCACGATCTTTATCGAATACATTAGGCATCTTTAGTACGTTCAAACGGCTTTCTCTGTTGTGTCTGGGGTTGAAATCAACTTTCACACAATCCTCATCTACCCGTTGAAATATCCAATTGATTTTCATCATGCGTAAAATGAGATCGTAAATCATTATCGATATTTCAATATGTAAGCCCTGCATTAGAAGGATAGGATATTTTGTTAAAAAAAAGAAAAAAAGAAAAAGAAAAAACTATAATAATATTAATAAATTAAAATAATAATACTAATTCAGACGATTGAATCTTGTTTCTAATAATTCAGGAGGAAATGTTACCATCTGTCTTCGAGAATATAGATTGGTGCTTTTTAAACTTCTAGGGCTTCTGCACACACGGGACATTGCATCGAATGCTTCCACTCCTAGAGGGATCAGCAAAGAAAAACATAATTATGCTATTTAGCCGGCTGATGTGGTGCAGTGGCAGCTCCATCCCACTCCGAGAGATTAAATATAGCTGCCCCCCTCACCCTTTCTGCTGCCGGGGAAGGACATTAGAGCCAAGGGAATTAAATGAAACCCAGGGGACTTTTCAACTGGAGTGCGCAAAGTAAACTATAGAGATTAATGACACGACCTCCGACTGAATCAAGTCGCTTCCCGTCCTCACGTCTATTTTTATTATTATTATTTATTTCAGATTATAATTCAAACATGGTGCAAATACCAGAGCTATGTAGAGAATTTGGTAAAACTACATAATTGTCCGTTTATTTTAATTAGGCTATATTTTGTTATCAAATGTCAATTATATTAATTGTATTAACTTAATTTTAGAAATATTAATCAAATTAAATATTATGGAACCATGCTAAATAATACAACTAATTTGTACATGTAACGAATGGCCAATACATATATGTATATATTTGTCCGCAGGATTTGTGATTGTATAATTAGCTAAAATGTTCACTAAAAGTCGGTTATAAATGTAATTTGTTGTTTTGTGATTTGGAGACCGAACTTGCTTAAAACCTGTAACTAAAACAATTGAAGATTCATTTTTATTCTTAATTGTAATCTCTGTGTAGGAATTTGTACCTTCATAATTACTTCATTGGTAATTGCTAAATCACACACACACACACACACACACAAACGCGCGCGCACGTACACACGCAGCTATAATCTGTTACTCTCCTTTACTCCAGGTTATCTGCGCCTCTTGAAGAAGGTTGATTCTGTCTCCTAAAGAGTCAGGCTTCGAAATTAAGAGCAAGTGTGACACCTACCTGCCGGTGAGGGTAGAGGTGCAGGACAGTACTAAGGGACAGACCATGCCAGAGGGACATTTGCTTGTCACGGCACTTTGGCTACACTCTTGAAAGCCATCAGCGTCTATAATCCAAAGCACTATTAAGCCTATCCTACCATTTAATGATATAACAGAGCAGTATGCTCCCAGACCCACTCCGCATCGCCGCGCGCCTCTAACCACTTTGCCACGCCTAGGAAATAGTAATGAGATCTAAATTTGGCATAAAATCGAACTCATTACTGGAGTTCGCCACCTGATTGCTTTGCATATAACACGACGCGGTTGGAATGTAATTGGGTTAAATGACTGCTCGACACTTTTGCCGGTGTTGTCATATCAATATTCATCCGTCGAGCCATCTCTCTGTTTGCAAAAGAGAGATAAGCATTGCCCCGAACGAAGGCTATCGGCGAAAAGAAAATCTGTAAAAACGTAGCATCGAACCGACTAAAAAAAGCCTCGTCTTCATCCGCCTGAGTTTCAATATGTGCTGCCCCTGCTTGTTTTGAGAGGCAAATCCTTAAACAGTATGCAGGCTTCCTGCTTATTCCAAGTCCGATCACGCTTTTACTTCAAGGCATTTCAGCAGCTAGCAATAATACTTGTCCTTGTCACGATGCCATTTATCTTCAAGTAAATAAAATCGCTTTAAATTGTGCAGCTATCAAATTGTAATTCACATGCATGCAAATTCCCAAATCAGTCGCTGCACACATTTTCTTTTCCATAATTTACTTCAAAGATAGTGTATTGTCCATTTTAAATACAAAATGCTACATTAAATATACATATTAGTCTTTAATACAAATAGACTCAGGCGGCTGCAGCGTTTAAGACAATTCTTAGAAGTTACATCCTCTTGATTAACAATTCAGAAACTAAGATTTTGAGGATAAGCATTTACTCAGAAAATAATTGTCCTCGGATTTTTATTTTTATTTTTTTTAAATCAGAATGCGTCTTCTTTTGCTTCTTCTTTAAGCAACCACAAATAATAAATAAATGTCCGTCTGATTGGCGATGAATCCGGTATTAAATGTTTGACATACCTTTCTTTAGCTCATAAGGTGAGTCTTTACAAAGATCTACCTGTGTTTGGCTTCTTACTTTGCTCTCTCTTACCAGAGCCTCGGCTCTGTTTAAAACAGTCTGGCTTAATCCATTGAAATGTGCTGTTGAGCTGGTGTTGGTGCCGTGGCTGCTGTGGATGTGTCCGAAAGTGCTATAGTTCGTGTAGCCCGGATAAAAAGGGGACGTGTAGTAAATAGGCCGAGAAAGGACAGTGTTATTGGGGAGAGGGCACTGAGGGGAGGAACGGCTCGGCGAGGCAGCGCTGGCTATGACTGTGCTTTGACCCAGCCCCGCGGCCTGTGGAGCCTCACTGCTCCCTTTGCACCTGTCCGAAGACGTGGCGATCTCGGCCAGAGACCAGAGTTTGGGTTTGGGCGCCGAAGGGGGAGAATGAATAACAGACGTTACGTTGCTGTTGCTGTTCCCCGTGCTCGCGGCGTGACCCGGTTCTGAGGGCTTTTCTTGCGTTATGAGATCGTTCCCTCTCTGTAGGACGGGGGGAGAGGAGGTGGTGGGTTTCGCTTGCTCGGAGAGCAAATCCGTCCGCTCTTCCGTGTCTTTTAATTCCGAGTCTGTCAAAGGAGGATCAAGATCTTTAGCATGAGTTTCGTCTTTAAATCTGTCGCATGGTATCTCCCCTGGGTTGATGAGTTTATGATCTGAAAGAAAACAATTTTTTTTTTTTTTTTATTAAACAAGACTGGTCGACAGTGAGATGGTGTAAAATTTTTGTAGATGAGACAAATTAATTCACGTGCTCATTTAAAACTTTTGTATGTGTTTCTAAAACTAAAAAATGTCACAATTAATTTAGGCCTACCTATTTCTGTAAAAAAAATTATATTTTAATGTTCAATATATAGTTTAATGTTTGACATTTATACTACTACTACTAAATTACTAATAATAATAATAATAATTAGTATTATTATTATAAAAGGCAGCTGGTATTTTAGCCATAAATGAGATGCCGTGTGCCAGCTGTGTCCTTATTATGCAGCTCGAGATAAATGAAGTGCAAAACACCATACGTCACCACAGCAATTCTCAGTCCATAAGAAGTCAAATTAGAGGAGTTCAAGGTGATTATTATATAAAGCAATTCTCCCATTATAAATAATATACCACCATTAACCAGCAATCAATTTTGCGCCCGGAGTGGAAACGACTGCGATGAAAAATTGATGATTTTTCCACAGACCTGCCTCTGTGTCTGTAGAGTCTCCCTTGTCCGTGGGCTTGTTTGGTTCGTCGTCGTCATTTTTCTCTAGATCAATGTTTTCATCCTCTTCCTCGTCCTCACTCCGGTTCCGTGGAGTCCAGGTCATCTTGTTCTCCTTCTTTAGCCTCCGCCTGGCGTTGGCGAACCAGGTGGACACTTGCGTGAGGGTCATTTTAGTGATGATGGCCAGCATGATCTTCTCGCCTTTGGTGGGGTACGGGTTTTTCCGGTGCTCGTTAAGCCAAGCTTTCAAAGTGGCTGTGGCGTCGCGGGTAGCATTCTTGCGGTAAGCTGGGTCTCCATACGGGTACGAGCCTAAGGGAGCAGCGTAAGGATGATAGCCTATAGATCCGGCCATCCCTGACGTGTGGTCATACGGGGAGCTCTGCAAGGAGCCAAACCAATTATATTATTAGCAAAATATCACTTTATGGACACCTGCGCACAATGTAGGATCGGTTACAGAATCACTTGTGCAAACACAAAACACACCATACACAAACACCACACACACATGCATGCCACATGACATACACTTATAAATCTAATTAATCAAAATAAGCGAAAGGCCGCAGGGCCACATAGCTATAAGTTGTTGTTGTTGTTTTTTCAGTTACCTCCTTCCCTCAGCAAGAATGATTGTGAAATGCAATTTCACAACGTTCTCTCCAAAATCCCTACTCTTTGTTAGGGATCAAAAATCTTTATACTTACTTTTGACAACATTTATTTTCAGATTAGCCAGCTAATTAGAAGTTGCAGAATTATGTTGGGTCATCTGACAGTGTTGTACACGCATTGAGCTGGCCTACGAGCACGCACTTCACATTAAAATAGCCGGTAGAACACGTTTCCTTGAAGTAGCTTATTTGACTAAATAAACGGTCAAGACAAATTGGGAGCAACTGATAATTTATTCCCCTTTATATCAATAATATTACTCGGCTGCTGTCTACAGATTCGAGGAAATGGTGTCACCACAAATGAACACAAAATACATATATTTCCCCTCATACATTAAATAGGCAACGTGAAATAATGTTTACGTGTTTTTTTGTGTGTGTGTGGCATTTTTGGAATTCGAAATCAACCGCTTCATTTACTGTATCGATAAAAGTCAATTTGTTGTAATGTTTATTTTAGAAAAAAAGTCTATATTTAAAAATGTTTTTATTATTTAAAGTGTCACAAAACCCAACCAAATTCCGCGACAGCATATTTGATCGTAAAAACACCAGATTTTGCGCTAATGAGTACAGTGCGTCTCATTCTTTAAACACAGTATGCATTACAGCGAAGCATAACAATTTATCCGCCCAACTTTCCAAAAGTAGAAAAATAAACAGGACCGTCAATATAGCGCACTCACCACATAAGAAGTGAAAGTGGCGGCGGCGGCCGCATCAGCGCTGTACTGGAGATGGGAATTATAGCCTGGCGAGGCGCTGGTGAACGCTGTAGATCCGGCATAGGGAGCGAAAGCTGAGCCAGATGAAGATCTCCCTAGCTCCTCTGTCCGGGGTCCCGATATCACGCTTGTACTGTATGCAGGACATGAATAGAGTGCCAAAGAGGCGGATGGCTGATACAAGTAGCCCTGAGGGTACGCCATGGTGAAGATCCAAATATAAGCTTCTCACTTGAGTTCTTCTCCCTCAAACTCTCACGCGCTCGCCGCGCTCGCTCATAGAGTTCCGAGTAAACAGACCTCCGTCCCGTCCTCCTCGCGTTGTTAGCAGTGATGGAAATTAAAGAGGACGACGAATGCATAGACTTCACACTCGTTAATCAGTCGTCGTCAGACTCACAAGCGGATTTTCGACGAGGCGCTCTCTCACCCTCTACGCGCGCTGTGACTCTCATGCCGAGCGCGCGGGACAAGTTTTTTGCTCTCGGATGGGGCTTTGCTTCGAAGAGTGTCCTGCCAGGATGCTAAGTTGGAAATTGAGGATTCTGACGCCTACTATGAGCCTCTCGCTCCTCCTCTCGGGGTGTAGTCATCGAAGGAAAGGCAAGTTGGAGCTGGGTTACAGCAGCCCAGCCTGAATCGATTCTCTCTCCCTCTCTCTCTCTCTCTCTCTCTCTCTCCCCCTCTCTCTCCCTCTCTCTCTCTCCACACACACATTCATACCCTGGCACTCACTAACAATCTCCCCCGCTATCCCCCTATTTTTGTCTCTAACAAGCCTCATTGCTTTAGACTGAGCAGCTACAGCCCCTGGATGGCGGTCTCACGCGAGCCAGTGTATACTACATCAACTTCAACTTTCCTCATTTTCTAAACACACGAAGCCTTCATTTTCACACATGATTAATAACAAATGGACTGTTATCTTCCTGGGACGGCTTGCTAAATACGACAGGAGACGTTACAAGTACTGTTTGCAGTTATTTCTCCTCCTTGGTTTTGTGTGTTCTCGACGCTCATTTAAAAGCTTGTAGAAATATGTTTTTTTTCTGAGAATACGCGACAGTCGGTGCTCCATCGTGGCTTAAGTCAGCTGAACGCGGACCTGTTTTGACGAAGCAATCAAACTGACATGCGTTTGGGGGAGGTTGTCTATATTATATCGCCTCGTATGAATTTACGGCTTGAAAAAAAAATGACACAAAACTCTTTTTCTCCACATTTTACAGAAACAATGCGGCGAAAGTGAGTGCGCGCTTAGATCAAATCTCAGTGGTAAGAAAGTGAAGAAGTAACTTTTGACAGGTGTTAACTGATTTGTCCGCTAGACAGTTTTCGCCTTAGATCCCGGAACAAACCAGATCTTCTTCTCCTTTACACCAAAGCCCCAAGCGCAGACAGATTAAGACCATATGAACCACGGCAAATCCACCACGACCGGGGGCTCTAAGCCCCTTTGATTCAAATAGATATATTCCTCTGCGGCGGAGGATATCCTCATGCATTTTGTTCTATTTGCTCGCAGACTACTCACAATGGATAGCCTATATATAATTTATGTAAATATACCCAAATGCATTAAGATGGAACTGATTTTACTCTAATTTACAGTACAAATAATCACAACAATAAATATACTAATCCATATAAATCAACATATAGCCTGATGAAAAAGTAAGCTGCATCGTTTTTCATCATTTCATTTCACAATTTAAACGCCGTAGCTACAAACACATACATAATTTAAAAATGGAGTTGCATTATATATTAAATCTGCTAATCTACAAAATTGTATTTAGTTTGTTGGTGAACTGGTAAATAGGCCCATGTCCGATGTTGATAATTCATAAAAAATAAAATAAAAAAAGACACAAGAGGTGGCTCTTTAAAAACATAAGGAGTCAGTGAACTGGCTCACTTGTTAAAGTCTCTCTGAGCCGAAAGGGATCGCTGTAGGCGCTGCTACAGAGTGTGTGTACGAGGTCACGTGTTACCGCACTCTCAAGAGTAAAGAATGATGACGCTCAAACTCAGTGGACCAATGCTAAGTTCAAAGCAAAACAAACTGGAGACATAGAAATTGCCGACTGTGATTTTGAAGACGTTTTTATTATTTCTGCACCACCCGTGAGTGTTGGCTATATAAATAAACGAAATACAGCTGATTTAAGTTGCCAACTAATTTCTTGCCATGTCAAATCATGAATTGTGTGTGTGTGGGGGGGGGGGGGGGGGGGGGGGGTCCATTTTACATTTTTAAGAATAAATAAATACATACAAATAAATAAATAAATAAATAAATGCTAAAACATCACTAAGCTCATTAAATACCCCGTTTTTTTTCTGAAACAAAGTGGAAGTGGCCATTGCACGGTCAGCTGTAAATATCGTATCAGCTTCTAAGGATATGCGCGAGTAGCATTTAAATGACGTCAATATTCATTGATAGAGTATTATCGGCAGTAATGAGTTCCTCTTCACCAATAGGATTCGATAAGCAGTCTGTTTAGCCATAGTGGAGGGGTGAATGAAAGAAAGCATGGAAAGAGAAATGCAGCAGTCACATTCTTCACGCGCTGGCAGAAAGGTAGGAAACTGCTTATTTAACTTAAATGGCATTCTCTGTAATAACCTCATCAAAGCAGTCGCGTGAGTTGGCGAACAACAGCACTTTTGAACATGATGTTTTAGCAAAGATGGTCTTATATTGAGATAGTTAATACCTTATTTTCGCGAAATACTCTCGTGAACTCCAAGACTGGACGGCAAGGGGAGGTGTAGGCTTATGTTAGGATATGTGCTCTCACTGATGTATCAGTTTTGCTTGTTTTATGACGGACGCTTATGTTTCCAATTATGCATGTTTGTAATATGACGAGGCGTGCAGATATGCAAGAGTTTGAATCTTTGCACAATAGCGCAATATGTTTAATCAAATATCTCAAGGATGACCGAAAAAAAAAAGTAGAGACAGGGATAGGGGGGAAATGTTTCCAGTGCTGCTTTTCCAGCAAAATGCCTAGGGGAAACGACGTAATTTAATTTGGATTTAAAAACTATTATTAGAAAGCATTATCTATTGTAGCAGACTAATTGCTTCCCGCGTACGCGCGCAGAATGGGCTGGTTAAACAAAGTTAGTTAACGTAAAGTGCATG
This sequence comes from Rhodeus uyekii, assembly GCA_037043235.1. NCBI lineage: Eukaryota > Metazoa > Chordata > Actinopteri > Cypriniformes > Acheilognathidae > Rhodeus > Rhodeus uyekii. The sequence continues at coordinate 799,373 of JAWRVZ010000022.1, read as the reverse complement.
ACAGGTTTCCTCTAGGCACAAGGTTAGGCGTTTCTCTCCCGACAGCAATGGGCAGCCGGTAACGGGTACCTCTCTCTCTGTCCCCCTCAAACGGATTTTAGCCACTTCAAATCTGCCCTAAACCGATTAGTTGACGCCAAATATTCTTTGATGTATTAGCTAAGGGGTTTTGCCACTTGGAAGCCAATTGAAATTCTAAACAGTCCGCCGCTAATGCTTTGGGGAGATCCGTGGCGAATAATGGATGTGATTTATTTTTGACCTTGCCATTTTTATGAAATGATTAAACACATGTGCACAACTAAACCCTATCCCCCAAGCAGCACTGAAACATAATAATAATAATCATAATAATAATGCAATAAACAGCTAAACAAACTTTAATATGTATACTCCCTATTACAGATGATACAAGATACACTTTACACCTCAGTGTAAATTTGAATGAGAAAAAAATAGACTGTTTTATTCATCATGAGTTCTTTATTTTAGTAAGTTTGTGCATTTTTTGATGCTTTGAAACCTTTGAATTCTCACCCAAACTACCTGTCAACTATTGAGTGAAGGTGTTCACTCATAACAATGCTGTTTGTAATGGAGCCCTTCTAACCGTGATCCAAATATCTATGTAAGTAGGGCGCAAGATCAAACGGGGCAACGCTGATCCTTTAAAAGAGTAATCTAAATCTGTCAGTACTCTAAAGGTTTGCCGAGGACCTTTTATTGAAACCACCTAGATTGTTGATGCAGGAGCTCATTTAGTTTAAACATGATTACCCTGGTATTTTTTTCTGCCCCCTGAAACAGGTGTGAAAATACCATGAGGGAGTTCTAGCAGATTTAATCGACTTGCTGATTCTCATCATGATAGCCTTTACCACCCAGTCAATTTTAAAGTGTTCATATGGCACAGATAGACTGGGTCCCTGGGTCCCCCGGCTATGGCTCCATATTCCCGGTAGTCTTCCTCAGAGGCCCCTGGTGACTGACAGGCCGTTAGCCAGGCTAAACGATGTGATGATGAGCTTTTTATGAGAATGGATTTAGAATTGAGAGATTTCAGACAAAGATTGTGTGCATTTTTCCCTCACGTTCTTTCTCTCTCTCTCTCATCTCCCTCCCCCGTCTCTCTCTCTTTCCCCTGCCAGGCAGCTAGATTATGATTGATTTGTTTGAAATGGATTGTAGGAAGCAGACATTGATTTTTCAATGACTTCTCACCAAAAAATATTTAAAGTTGTATCCACAACGCAGAAATCTCAGTATCCAACATTCTCTCTCTTCTCTGTGTCATTTTTTGCTCTGGAGCGGGAAAGCACCGCAATGCATTCTAGTCAACGATGAGACAAATGACCTGTAATGTTATTTTGAAATGAGTCAGTAAGCTGAGGGACTAAAGGAGTATTGATTGAGCCTAATGAGGATTGAGTGTTGGGAAAACAAGCTTTTCGGGGTTTTGCCGACGCATCTCTCTTATCAGCACACAACGATATAATGCACTCTCAACTACAGCAGTACTACTGCAGATGCCTGTGTCTTGTAGGGCTCATTTGCTGTCTTATAATATTAAATCAGACACCAGCATCCTCTTTGCGCACACATGTAAACATTGTTATGATCAAATAGTTGCAGGAAAACATTGTTACTAAAAACAGATCTGATAACATATTTTTTGGGTGAATGAAAGAGCCTGTAGGCATCATAGGTGCATATTGTAATATAATTTCTTAGTTATGTATATACAAAGAGTTACATAGCAGCTGTTTTACTTGAGTACATTTATTGCAGCAGTTGAAACAGAACTGAAATTATAGGTGTGTCAACTACTGTTTTAACCACTGAATTTTAATAGCTTTGTGTACAATAACAGGATGAACCTTGTCATATATGTTAACTTCTAAATCTGATGTAGTATTAGTAAAAGCAGCCTTCGCATATCTTGATGGGGATTTATGCATTGTTTAGAGGATCACATTGAAAAACTTCAGTAATGTTTGATGATTTAAGTATGGTTTTGTTTGAATGAGAGAATGTATTTTATCTTTGAACTTAAAAAAGTCAGTTGTCAATGCCATGCTAAAAGGACCTCTAGAGGATTTAAGTAAATGTAATTAATCTTCCTTTTTTACTTTTTCATTTTTTTTAATGCATTTTCACTAAAACTAAACACACCATAAACTTTTATAATGGAAGGTCAAGTTGTTGAGTATGAATTCTAAAGAAGATTTTATACATATTTAAAAGGAGTTTATATATATATATATATATATATATATATATATATATATATATATATATATATTAGCTCCAAACTGCTTTCGGTATACTCTTTCTTCCACAGATCTTTTTAAGCGAAGCTCTCCAGCCTTCCCATTGGTCAGCGTTGTTCCATACCCACTGTCCATCCAGACAGTTCATTCCTGGTCCTGATGTTTGAGCGAGTCGTTTAGAGGCCCCCGGTTGCAGGTAATCAGCTGAAGCTGCTGCATAATTCTTAGGAGGGGTTGTGTTCTGCTCTCCTCATCCGTGAGCAGCGGCGTGTTGTTGTTTTGTTTTCTCTGAGCAGCTCTTTGATGCCATATCCTCTTACAGTTGCTCAATCCCAGCAGCCATGTTTCATAAACATCCAACGGAAAACATCCTCTGCATTTGAAATGTAGATGGATTTCTCTGCCTGCCTCTCTGCATACCGTACTTGCCCTCTCACATTTTCTCCCCATCGCTTTCTTGCAGAAGAGGTGTTGGGTTTCTCTCCACTGCCTTTGATATGTTCGAACAGCAACCCGATCAAGCCTCAGCGTTTTGGGTGTCAGGTGTAATCTGTGGCAACAACAAGGCGAGCAAGGCCTCATTCCCCATTTGCTCCTCATTAGGATGATATCACTGAGGTGCCGGATCCAAATGAACTGTTTTGTTATGCAGCGATAGCACATACGGCCTCTCATAATATATCAGCGAAGCTTGTGAGAATGCCAACCAGTACTTTAGAAATATACATTCTTAATGAGATGTTCAATGCTTTATTGAGGCTATATTCCTTGAATAGTAATACCATAGAATATCATATCATAATGAAATATATGTTAAATGACTTCAAATGCTGTCAGGGAAGTAGCACAGTTTAATAGATTGAAATTCTACATAGACATTTCCTAGAGTCTTAGTTTCCCCACACCTGGTCAGGCATTTGAGTGGATTTTGCTCTAAGTATCTGTCCATAGGTACTTCGCCATTGTGTTTGTCTGAGTTTTCCCAATTGAAGCATTCAAGTATTTGACTTGTGTTGCTTGGGGCTCAGGCATTATTTGCTGATGATCTGTTTGCATAACCTTACCTCTCTTCTCCCTCAGGGAGGATGTATTTTAGTGTGACACACTGGTATCTGCGGGTGTGCTCACCTTTCATTTCCCATAAGCATCTGTAGCCCAGATAAATGTAGTTCCACCCTTGCAATAAAAATATAGCAGTGAGATCAAAGAGCCACTCGTCTCACCATTGCTCACTCTTTAGTCCCATAACTATACAATCATGAAGATGTCACCAGAGCTCCACTGTTGCTCATATTAGGCTCTACTTGTTACCTGGAAAGGAAAATTATGTCGTTATTCAAGCCCGATTTACACCAACGACGATAACGATGTTCTAAATATAAAGGAATAGCAGAGTCCAAACCACAACTGTAACGATAAGGGCGCAGAGAAATTCATTCTGCTTTAAAGAGCTCGGGCATTTAAAGATCTAGACAACACACTACATAACGGTCCAATATTGTCTGCTGGTGTGGGTGCTAGTTACTCACCCTCATGTCATTCCAAAACCTATACGACTTTCTTCTGTGGAACTCAAAAAATATATTTAGAAGGTTTTTTTTTTATCCATAGAATGAAAGTCTATGAGATTCATTGTTCATGTCATACATGTTTGGAATGAGTAACATTGGATGAGTAAATAATGACAGATTTTTCGTTTTTTGGGTGAAATATCTTTTAAAGTAATTTCAATTTTATGATTGAGCTGCAAAATAAGAATTTCTGAATTTTTTTTAATGATTGAAGGGTATCAGTCTGTATTATTACTGTATTGTTTTTCAAATTTTTCATTTCAATGAAATGCTATTATTTTTTTATTAAATGTTTTATTTTTATAATAATTAAGTACAGCAACCCCCTATCAAAACATTGCTTGTCGTCTCAGACATATTTGTTTCCCTGTAGCCTTTTAATGAAGGCAAAGGAGTAATGTGTGTGCAGACAGTGTAACCCATGAAGTGTGTCTCTATGCAGATGAGATGCTCTTCAGACAACATCAGTGTGTGAGCAGCACACCGTGTAATGACTGTGGCAGAAGCCTCGGTTCTCATAGCTTAACATGCCGCACTCACCACACAGCTATATTTGCCAACGCTAGGAGAATCTGTTGAAAAGCAGTCTTCATCTGAATATTTTGAGTGAGGGCTAAAAAGGAAAAGTTGAGAGTGCCGTCCATGCGGGAGACAGTAGAGGTGCGCAGAGGTGAAGGCTGTGCTTCCGTCCTTGAGGGAGCCCATTTAAAAAGTGTTTTGAAAGTGAAGCTAGACAGCACCAGGAGTCATCTCGCTGACTGGTGCTGTAAGCGAAAGAGTGCAGAGAAAGAGAGAGAAAGACTGAGGTGTTTGGGAGGGATGGCTTTCCACATGAAACGTCTTGTGTTTTCATAGGAGGAATTTCCTGTTGTAAATATTCACTGGATGCTCATTTTCCTTACCTTTCCTTTTGTGTGTTCCTTTTGTGTGTGTTTTTCTTTCTCGCTCACAGGTCCTGATGGGGAGAGAGGGAGTGGGAGAGAGACAGAGAGAGGACGGGAGCAAGCCTATAATGCTGTAATGCCCATTAGCGAGATTTCACGCACTCTCTCTGATCTGACTCACTGACAGAAGCCTCTAAGAGACTATAATGAGAATGTTTGGCAGGATTCTGGATGTGTGTGTGTTTGTGTGTTTTTCTGTGTGTGCTTTGTTTGTGTGTGTGTTGTTTCATTGACTTGGTAAATGCAGTTTTTATGTGTACCACTCATCAGCTGTGACAGAAAATATTTGATATGATTCATGCACCCACATATATTCCCCTCACACATTATTTTTGTTTGACATTTTTCTTTGAACATTTTCAAAAGTCAAACACATTAATGCTGGGATGGATTCTAAAATTACGGACAAAATCAATGAGCGACAATTATTTTTATGCTATAGCTGATAACTGGTACACATTAAAATTATATTCTGTAGTATTTTGCCCAAGTAAATTAAAATAATTTTAAATGCTACATGGGAATTTAGGAATCAGAGCAATGCAATGTACACTATGAAGAATATACATTTATTTTGAGATTCGGTGATGATTACATTTAGCCGTGTTATTAAATCATTAGTGTTTTTAGCATTAGATAACGACAAAGGTTGATAAAAGCACAATTTACTTGTATATGTACAGTATGACAACTAAAAGCAATCCAATTGCCTGTGAATAGATCTAGACCAACCTATTATACTCATTAACATTTTTAACATGTTTAAACCATGCGTCAGATAAGCTGTCAAAGTAAAATGTCTGTCCTTATGAAATATTAACTACTCCTACTCCTTTAACTCCTTAAGTGGCAAAAATGACTAAAAACAACCATCCGCTGCTTTCTCCCTCTCTCACATGCTCTCTCATTTTATTTTACACAAATTAGCTTTGGTCCTGGAGGGCAAAATGACAAGAGGTTACTGGGAGACTATGTGTTTAATTAATTGAAAAATGCTCAAATTGCTTTTACAGTTGTTATTGGAGGTGAAAAAATGGAATCCATGTTGCCAGTACTCAGGCGTAATTAGCTCCTGGGGGAGTTGGATATTTAGCATTAGCAATGTTGCTGCACTTAGGACACAAATTTCTATTTTGATAATGAAGGGCCGGGGCTGTCGTTGAGGACAGCTGTAGTTTGAGGGGGTGGGGGTGTTGAGGGTTTGGAGGTCTTGTGCAAAGCAGAGAGACACCCTGTCTACTCTCTCGCTTTCTCTCTCTCTCTCCCTCTCTGTCTCTGTATGTGTGTCTGTGAAATGGCAGCAAAGGCTCCCAGGGGCCACACATTACCCAAAGTATTTAAGTTTCCAATTAAACTGAGAACCAGCTACCATTGCAACAAGCTTGGAAAGAGCCAATGAGATTTCCACACACATATCAGGGAAACTGTGGCCCATAGAAGAGGAGGAAAGGACGAAGGATGGGGAAAACAGGAGAAAATCCTTTGTTTATTCAGACTTTAACTTTATTTAGACTACTTTTTTCAGTACAGAGATGGTTGGGAGGGAGAGGAGGCAAGAGGGAGTGTGAAGAGAAAGAGAGAAGGGAGAATACAAGACTTTAATGATCTGCTGTGGAGAATCAGTGTGGAGTCCTTGGAGACCGCTGGGCTAGTTTGAAGCAGCATGGTCTCATTTGGTTTAGACTGAGTGTGGCAGTCCTACTGAGCTCTTATACCATGCTGTCTAAATGCCTGCTTGCTACCACCTCTAACTGCCTGTGCGCGCGTGTGCGCAAGTGTGTGTGTGTGTGTGTGTGTGGAGACATATGTCATGTGGATTGCATACAGTACATTTGAAAGAATAAGTCTGCCCTGTTAAGTTCCCTTGTTAAACCATAATAATTTCCACCTTTGTCAATTACACATTTCTCTCTCCTTATCACTTCTGTTTGGCAGTGCAAAAAGTGCTTATGCAAACTTTACTATTTCATTTATTTTTGTTTGGTTAAACTAACAAAAATACTTTTGTCAAAAAAAAAAGAAAAAAAAGAAATTCCATTCGGATATGTAATGTTACAAAAAACAAACTAGAATCTACAAAAACAGCAATTTAGTGTCTTGCAAACCCTCCACATACAAAGGCTCTCTTTTGATTTCAATACAGGTGAAGCAAGAATAATTATACAATGCAATTATATGCATAACACATGCATAACAAATACAATTTGAAGTCAATTAATCTTTTTCAATTAAACTTCTACAAAAAATTTTAACAGTTATTTCAGTAGTAGTTATTTTTAGTTAAACAAAATGTGTTCATTCAAAAAATAAAAATGCAGACTTTTGCTAATTTGAGCCCTGTTTGTAGAAGTCTGACTGTTTATGTATACAATATGTTTTTAGTCTTCAGGTTAGCAATTGAGTATTCTTGCAAAGACAAGAGAAAGGTTTTGGTTCTGAAAATAATAACTATATAAAAAAGTTTCCATAGCTATATATATATATATATATGTGTATGTGTGTGTGTATAACATAAAACAGATCATATAATTACGATGCCTATACTGAAGTAAACATGGGTCACATATTACTTGTGTTGTTCCAAACCTACATGACTGACTTTCTTCTCTGGAACATAAGAGATATGAATGTTGATAGCCAAAGCATTATGGCGGCTATTTTGTTCCAGACATCCGTTGTATAAAAAAAAATAAAACAAACAGTGAGATGTTTCTTAAAATATAATCTTTTGTGTTCCACCGAAGAAAGTCAGTCGTACACTGAGATGAGAATGAGTAAATAATGAAAGAATTTTTTTATCTTTATGAACTCTCCCTTTAATGAATAAAATATAGTTTAATGACTGTCCTTTTACATCCTAGACACCATGCCCATTGTACAGAAAATATGCTAATTGGGGCAATGGGAGAAACTGAGACATGGGGTTATTTAATTTCCCAGGGTGCATTGGGCTTAGCAGAGATGACAGAGAGGCTGAGGCAGAGTGTAACGGGAGCTTCACTGCAGCAGCCCTGCTCTGGGCTTCCAACCGACAGAGGAGCACCGTGAGAAAGAGACGGAGGGAGAAAGAGAAAGAGAAGGAAAGTAGACCTCTGAGCTGCGATTCTTGTTCTGTACAGTGCACATCATTAAATGATATAATGTTACTGTCAGTTTGTCATGCAATAGTGTCAACGAAAAAACTTTACAAGACTGGTGCCAAAAATTAAGAGACTGAGAGCGAGTGACAAACAGGACCTTGCCAATCATTCATCATTGTCTCACTTCCCCTCTCCTCTCTTCACAGACTTGCTCTTTTTGTGTGCGCTACCCAGAATTCCTTGTGACATTTGTTGTGTGAAGATTACTCACTGGCCCGTAGCCTAGTGTAGCACAACAGTGATGGTTTTAAAGACACAGAGTTGGAGCTGTCCCAGCCTCGACACCTCACCCACAAACTGTGCCTCCTGTCAACCCCCACAGGCACCTATTGTGGTGAATCAGTGACCGTGCCATTCCTTCTTTCTGCTCTTCACCAACAAATGATAAACTAAGTGGAAAAAATACAGAATGGAATGAAGAAGAAAAGAAGATCCAGAGCATGTTGCCTTTTGGCTGGAGTCGTTCAAGACAATGCAAGTGCTGGACCATCATTTTCAAATGCACTGAGCAAATCCAATAGACCAGGGAACTGGCAGGATTCATCAAACAAACAAATTATTATTGTGTTTCCAGCAATGCCCTGTAATGTTTTAATAGAAGAGCGACATAAAAGTAGCTAAATATTTCACACACACACACACACACACACACACACACATATATATATATATATATATATATATATTTTAATAAATAGATTTATATAACAATTAATGTGCAGATTTAAAAATCATGTATTCTGACAAAATCAAGTTTTATTTTATCATTTATTTAAAATGTATTGCTAATGTACTATGATACTTTAGATATAGAATATTGTTCTCCTTGACAATAGACAAGCAATTAAAAACATAAAACAGATATAACCAAGAATAGGTTTTAGTCTACATCAGAATGATTGACAAACTCAAACAGCTGAAAGACTGATGGTTTAATTGATGATTTTCATGATTTCAGTCATCAAATCATCAGTCTTTAAAGTTGAAGCATATGGAAGTAAAATGTAGATGTTTAGTGACATTATTTTTTATATAATTTCCAATCCCTCTTCAAGCCGTATATAGAATAAAGAAAGAAGCAGTCAAATGAGTTTATCGTTTCTCATCTGGTCTAAATCTGTTGTAAACCTGTGGCTGGCTTGGGTGGTCTTGATCGTTTACAGTAAAGTGAGGTTATTTTGTGTGTGTGTTTGCTGAATAAATGACCAAGCACAGCTGTTTTAGCACTTAGCTAATTTTGTTCCGGACTATGACTGTTTGCATGGGTGTGTATGTGGCTGTGCGTTTGTTAACTCTTGACCTGCTCACACTGATCGAATAGTGAGATGAATATTTTGCCTGTGTCTCACACATACACAATGATCAAGGCCTTGTAATGCAAAGGTTACCAATACTGAACAGATATAACATAAGTGAAAACTCATTTGTGTATCAGACGCTCCTAAAAATCCCCACAAGCAATTCTATCAAGCAACAAATAAACAATGGAATTGTTCGACTGTAATGTGATGTTTTTTTGTGTTTGTTTATAGTATGCATTTATTGTTTTGAATTCAGTTTGCGTGCATCTGGTTTTTTTTCACTGTTTGTCTTGAGTAGGATCCTTTTAATCAACTGATTGATGGCTCTGTCTGTCTTCATTGGATTGGATGGCACTGATTGTGGCAGGTTTAAAACAATCTCTTCCATTCTTCAAAAACAAGCTGCTGTGGCTCTGGGCTGGTCACACTTCTCCTGTCTCCCCACCAACTGCCAGACCAACAATGTTGTTGTTGTTATATGATTGTTATATATTTTAAGAGGGGTTGGTGTTCTTTGTAGGGGGACCTGTACTTTTTCTTTGGTGTGAAAATATTTGCTCTGTTTTTGATAGTTAATTATTTGTTATTTTTTTCTTTGGGAAGATTTCCCTTTTTTCAAGGAAAGTCTATATTTTTATTGACTGTTTTTGTTTATTTTAGGCTGTGGGTCATCCTGAAGTGTATGCACCCAGTGGTCTTTTCTTTTGTTACTGTGAAACTTTATATTTTTTTTCAACATCTTAAGATTTTTATTCGTTTTTTATTTGTGGATTTATTTTTTCCTTGGTCTTGTGACTGGGTGGGGAGTCATGTTTCATTTTCTTTTTACTTAACCCAAGACGGTTGTAATGCTGAACAAATGTCATTGTTTGGCAAGGGCATGGCCTGGCAGTGAGGACTGCAGGGGGATGGGGATGTGTAAAACATCTCTGTGTTAAAAACAAAGATTGTGTGTGTGTGTGTTGCTGCAAGACCAAGTGAGAGAAGCAGATGGTTAAAAAGCATTTTTGTGCTGGGTAGTTACTTCAGGTGAAAGTGAAACACTTGATGGGGAGAAATTGTGATCACAAATCTACAGGGTGAGTGACAGAAAATACCTGCTGTAATATTCTCTCACATCTCAGCTGCTTTGTATTCATGGCTCCTGTCTACTTTGTGACCCTCTCTCTCTCTTTTTCCACATCCTCTCAACTCCCTCAATCTCTTTCAACTTCTCCAGTGCTTCCCTTTCTTCCTGGAATGTTTGCTGTATTTCCCCCCCTCTACCTAAACTCTCTGATCAGGTGGGTTTGAGAAAGAACCTCACCTGTCAACACATTCCATTCTCCTCTTTATCCAGCCTAACATTTCAAATGTCTTTTTCACCCTGTTGGAGTACTCTGTTTTAGTCGGTCTAGCATATCGACATGGTATGATCTCCTTTTTTAGAATTAAATGCCAAGATCCTTTGGCAAATGTAAGCATTTGCTTTGTCACTTTGACAAACAGTAACTCATATCTACGATGTATTCTTATCACTGCTAAATTAAGAAAAGACAATTCACTGAAAATGCTGTTTTTAAAAATGATTATTGTTTTGTCCAAATTAGTCACTCAGTTGACACTGTTTCAGTATGTAAATCGATATGTGCACTAAAAGCATTGTGTGAAAGCTGCAAGCAGGTGTTGTTTGTCACTGTTGGTTTGGTTCTGGCATATTTAGGCTCTTATCTTCCTGAATCTGTGTCATCTAATTTCTCTGGGAATTGTTTTGACAAAACAGGTTAGCATAAGGTGGGAGATGTCAGACAAAACAAAGACTCTTTCAATTTGTGTGGGTACGTGTGTGCATTTGCGTGTTTGTGTGTCTGTCTCTCCATGGGAAACATGTGTCAGTCATCCGCAAGGTGTTACACTGGATATGACATCATGGCCCTCTAGGGCTTGTGCTGGGAAGATGAGTTGTTTGATTCTGTGTAAAAGAACATAGTCTGGAGCTAACTGTGAAGATCTGCTTCTATCTCAGCTGTTGTAAATGTCTTGCTAACACAAATACAGCTCACAGGTGCATGTCAAAACAAATGTACAGCCTTTTTGTTCCTGTTTACGGGTCTTGAATAAAGCCACATAAGCTCTGTGGCATCTAATTGGTGATGTGTTTTATTAGGCTGCATGATTATGCAGATAATTAAGATCCAGTATGTTTACTTGTTACACGATTTTCTGGAGTACTCAGTTCAGATTGGTCAGTCGTTCCATCCAGTAGCCTGATACTGTCAGGGTTCTGTCTCTTCGGTCTTGTTTTCTAGTGTTTCTGACTGCCCTATTGTTGTGTCTTCGTGGGAGCGTGCAGCTTCGAGTGTCTCCAGTCACATGCTCTCTTGTCTGTTTAGCATCTTGTGTGCGGGTTATTATGTCCGATCTCGAGACTTTGATCTTATTCAGCTTTGGAGTTTTTTTTTTGTTTGGATTCGGACATTCATGGCCCGTGTGTTTGTCGTTGTTCTGATTGCACAAGACGAGTGCTTCCTCGTACTCGTGCGCTCTACGTCATGTGGGTGGGTGCAGTTTCGAGCTTTGTTCGCTCGGGCTGCGCACTCTCTTGTCTGCATGTACTGTTCAGCACGCATTTGTGTTTACATCGGCCGTGTGCTTTCATGTGTTTCATGTCGCACGCAGTTTGTGTTTTTACTTGCTGCGCGCTGTCTCGTCTTGTTTCATGTGGACACGCGGTTATGTGTGTCCGCATTGGCTGTCTGTTTGTATCATGTTTGGTTCTGTCATTGTGTAACCCTGTCCATCTTGTTTTCTTATTCTAGTTTGAATTACCCCTGCTGTTTTCCCTTATTATCCTCCTCATGTTCTCCCTATTTATTCCCCTGTTGTTTGCTGTCTTGTGCTGCTTCGCTTTCGCTACGTCTAATGTCTTGCTGCTCGTCAGATCTAGTTGTGTCCTGTGTTCCAATCCAGTCCAGTTCTGTTTAGTCAAAATTTTGTTGCGTTTCCCCCCTTGGGGCAGTTTTGTCAGTATTTTGTTTTATGTTATAATAAAAAAAAAGATACTTCTTAATATTCACCTTCATCCATTGAATCGCTTTCTCTCGTTTCATATAAAAAATGTAAAAAAATTCAATGCAACCAGATAAATTCAAACCTTTAACATTTCAGCAATATTGTTCAATTTGAAATTATGTGTTTTGAATAATTGGGGCAACATTTGGGGCAAATCTGTTTGTTTCAGAAATTTTTTATTTTTTTATTATTATTTTTTTTTTAACAAACATAACTGACATCAACTTTTGTGCAACTAATGTAAGCAACTAATGTTGCAATATTCATCGACTTTTTCGTTGTACATTATAATAGAAAGTACACTTTAATGGTATATATGCAGATAAGATTATAAAGTAACATAACATTTAAAATAACATTTTTTTTTTAGTTAGGACTCAAGTTGAAGTATTTCTTTTTTTCAGATTCCATCAATAGATTGCTATTAATTCATCGGTTCAGATTTTCTACTTTGTGGCTGTCTTCTGATTGGCCAGTTTGAATCATTCTTGTTGGAGCAGGTCATGTGATTGGCTGTGCAGTGTGCTGTGGGTTGGTGAGAGGCTCATGCAGTGTAGACAGGCAGATTGATGTGGGGCGGGTAAAGGCTAAGGGAACAAGGCTGCAGGCCTTTGAAGTCCTGCAGGAGGGGAGTAAATTGATATATCAATTTAAGCTGTGGTGCCTATTAGAGGAGCTACAGTCAGGTTAATGTGATAGCCCTAGCAGTACCCTTTCAGCCCTGCCCCAGTGCCCTACTCACAACACACACACACACACACACACACACACACACTAACAGCACTTGCCAACCAGTGGCTGCAACAGGGCATAAATAAAGCAGAGGAAAAGTCAACCTTCTTTCTCTTTTTCTGTCTCTCACTGTCGGTAATTTAAAATCTCTGTTGCCCTTCTAATAGCCTGGTGGGATCAGAGTAAGAGGGATTCCTTTAAAGTGAGAGACTGTTTAAGGAATGTTGCAGAAGTTTAGGGGTGCTTTCAGTTAGGATCGATTTGGGGACCCTTATACTAAATTGTGGGTGATTGAAACAGCGTAGTCTTAGCACACACACATAAGCACAGACTATTGCTCCTCATTCCTCGCACATTCACCCTGAGGTAAGACAGGGATCATTCATATTTAACAGCATGCAGACACACATTTACATTAAAAATGCAGAGTGGAGTCTTTTTAATCCAGACACTGCTATATTTATTATTAAACCTTTGTCTTTGGGGTCAGATCACAAGATTTTGGTTGTCTGTCAACATTACTGCTCACTCAGTCAGACAGACTGTTCTTTCGCTCGGCTGTAGATCTAGTTCATTTACCTTGCTTTTTCATACAAACATCACACCAGATTATCTGAGGATTTCTATTCTCAGGCAAATCTCTGAAAATGAATCAATTCAGACATGTGATATCAATTTAAAATTAAAGACTGATAGAGAGCATAGTCTTTTTCTAGGAAGAAATGTATGCTTTTCTAATAATATATAACACACACACACACACACACACACACACACACACACACACACACACACACACACACACACACACACACACACACACACACACACACACACACACACACACACACACACACACACACACACACACACACACACACACACACACACACACACACACACACACACACATATATATATAGTTAACCTCCAACTTTTGGTATTTTCAAATTGAATTAATATATTATTCAATTGATTTAATAGAATTTACATAGAATTTAAAGTAGGTATTAATATTATTGTAATGCTGTATGTTTTTCAGGGAAGTAGGATGCAGGACAACTGCCGTCCACATAAGCACACAACATAAAATCCAGGCCTGGTCCTCTCTTGTTCTTCACTGTCATCGCTCCTCCTTTTATGCTTCCGCTCCTCTACTCGGGCCATTCTCATTGCCCTTGGCCCCGCCCTGCTCGCCACAATCATATCATTACATGTATGTATCATACATTAAAAACTTTGTGTTGTGTTTAATAAACGATAATTGACAAAGCCAAGTCAGTCATTTTAAAAACTCCTGATCAGCCCATCCATGCTTGCAGGGTGTGACGCATATCATCTGCTTCCTTTTATCCTGCGTGTGCAGTCCTGCAGTGGAGGCCTGTGAGAGGACATGGATTTGATTTAAAAAGTCCATGTGCAGATTCTTTCTCTCTCTGCCTCAAAACATGGACTTCCTGTCCTTTTGATTTAGTTCTTTAAAATAATCTTTTCATTATAATCTATTTATATATTTTTGAGTGGAGCCGCAGCTGTATGTTGATACAAATCAATGTTCTTGGAAAAGGGATCTGCATGCATTGCTGCATTTTTTAATGCGTTACAGACACAGATTTGCTGTATTTTGGTAATTGCTTTTGAGAATTTTTGGGAATGTTTTTAACTTTACAATTGAACTTTTTAATCTTCAAAACACACCTCTTGATTAGTTTGTTCTGTTTCTCTCGATTTCTTCTTGATTTTTGAGTGCAGCGGAACATACTCTGAATTGTTTGTCCTGGTAATTTCATCTATGTGAATTATTTACTTTTCCTCTTTTTGTTGTTAAGACAACCTCACTTAATAAATATAAATAAACAAATGTAAATGTTTTTTATTCACTTAATAGCAGATCACATTGGCTGTGAGTTTAGGAAACTAACAGACACAAAGACACTCTTTGAGGCCAGTTCTTGGAGTGGTGGCAAGGGGCTCTTTGATGGGTCCGCTTCGGTGTGCACTGGAGCCTTTCGCATATATATAGAATTTTTGAATATCTAAACCATTATTTAGCATCTAAATCAGTTCTGCCTGTCTGACTGATGGACAATTTGAGCGTGACCCACGTCTCCTTGTGTGTGACCTATACTGTCCATATTCTTGTGTACGGTTTTGGATGTTTGGGCTCTTTTCTCTGACACACTCTTACCATTTTAACATGTTTTTTGGGGAGGCATTCATGAAATATGTATGCATGGATGATGGCTTTTACATAGCTATGTGTACAATTACTGGAGTAACCCTGCTATGCTTATTGCTTAGCTTTGTCATGAAACCACTGAATTCATTGAGTGCATATATTTGCAGTCTTATTGTATTTTAGTTTGTCTTTTAGTAATGAATTAACTGATATCAAAATTCTCTTTGAAACATAAAAAGTGGACTTTAGCTACATTTGTTACATTAACAAATCCACATTTGAAAGTAAAGCAGTATTAATAGACCATATCATAGCATCTTCATCCATCCAGCCTATTAATATTATGTTAAAGTTATGAATCACAATAATTGGTGGCATATGAATGTGACCAGTGTACACCTCAGAGTTGCATGCGTAATGTGTTGAATCCTACACTAACTCTTTTCTCTGGAGAGTAAACTAGGATTTTCAGGTACATTTTTTTAAGGTTTCATTAGTTAACTACTGATGATAAACTGCACTTCTACAGCATTTATTAATCTTTGTTAATGTTAATTCCAACATTTACTAATACATTATTAAAATAAAAAGCTGCATTTGTTAGCATGAGTTAATGCACTGTGGAGTAACAGCTGTCTTTATTAACAAAGATGAACAAATACAGTAACAAATGTATTTCTTTCTCATGGTAAGCTCATATTAGCTAATAAATTAATGTTAACAAATTAAACCATATTTTAAAGGTGTTAGATTGTCAGATTGTCTTTTAGCATGCATTTTTATTACTGTGTGAATTCATTAATTGTCTCTCTTTCTCTTTTCTCCCTCAACTGTAGAGAACACACTGAGCACCAGAGCTGTTTAACACCAAGACTCAGGATTTAAGGTTGTGGTGGTGCAATTGGCAACCCTAGATGAGTATTTATTTTTGGGGAAGAGATGGTCTGATGGACTCCATTACCCAGTAAGAGTTTGCATGTTTGAGTGTGCATGTATGAAGGTGTTTGTGTGTGAGATATATACTCCATTACCCATGAACCTGCATGTTTTCTCAGCCGTACTGCTGTTAAATACATTCCTTCAGTTTCCATCACCTGCTCCACCTGCTCAATACTTCTGTGCAAGTACACAACATGTATATGCACAGAATCTGCAGCAGACTGAAATTGACTGCAAAGATGGAGTGTACAGTGATTCTGATAGTATTACCAGATTTAACACCACACACATAAACAAAGATATGCAAATCTCGATGTAATATAATGACTTTTTTTAAATGCATCTGGATTTATTTTGTTTTATTATATTAGTTTCTGTGGTTTTTCACATAGAAGACACTTTAATATGTCTATCATCGCTATTTTATTTTATTTTCCTCGCACACATATTCAGGTGGAGGTCATTTTCCCTAGTCTACTTTAAGTCAAAAGTAACAGACATTTGATGTTAGATGAAAGAAACGATGTGCACTTCATATTCTGACTTTTGCACTCTGCTTACACAGCGTCAAAGGGCAGCGTTTGTGTTTTGTGTCTATAACCTCTGTTTGACTGCTGACACACATAAATATCACCTGATGTCTGAGAGCAGTTTTTCTTGTCAAAATGAAAAAATAACAAGTTGGGCTGTGTTCCGTACTCTGTGACTCATTACCCCAGTTAGAGTGACTGGGTGTCAGTATATCACCCTGAGAGCTCCATCACCTGACCTCAAACTAGGACCCCCACATACCTCTGTGTGTGTGAGAGAGAATGTGGTTTATGACCTCTGAGAGGGATCTAAAGACCTCTGAGAGTGTATTTGAGTTATGGTTGGACCCAGTGGTTCCTGGTGTGTAAGTGTGTGTGTGTGCAAGTGCAAATGAGTTATGGCAGGGTCCAGTGGCTGCCCTGATGAAGGGGGCGTCCAAATTTATGGTTGTGCCAAGTTCACTACTTTGACTTGGATACAGAGCAGACCCCTAACTAGAGAGAGACAGAAAGTGAGAATTTTGAATTTTCAACTCACCTTTATTACAATTATTCTAAACTAATACTAATACTAATGCTATCTTAGAGAATACAAAATATACCCATATAATTAATATCAAAACCCACAAATAAAAAACAAAACAATATACATTCAATTAAATGTACATTCACATTCAATCTTAAAACATGTACAGACTGTAAACTCTCATTAGTAATTTCACCCAGAGCCCTCTAATAACATCAAATCAATTCAAAAGACATACGATCCCCCATAGGCTTATAATACCGAAAGTCATTTACAATTCTGCATTTCACTAGATTAAGAAGCACAATTTGTAAATTGCTACTTGAAAATTGTTTGATTCTTACTTTTCTAGTGTCACAGATTTTTCGCTGTTTCTAAAAGGAAATTCAGCAATTGAGAGAGAGAGACTGACACTGACACCCCTCCTGTTACATTCTTGTTATGTGTGTGTGTGTGTGTGTGTGTGCGCGTGCACGTGTGTGTATGTGTTTTATGTGTCATCTATTTCCTGATATGACAGAATGGGGAGAAAATTTATTTGATAGTACTAAATTTATTTATTTGACATAATTATTTGGCTCTTTTTATAGAGATTGTCATATTACTCTTGTGTTTCAGCAGTCCTGCAGCAGTCTGTAATGATGTTTTCTATTTCTGTTTCAGAGCTATTCTCACATAGACATGGACCACTAATGGGCATATCTATATTGGGATGTTTTGTATTGGACTACCAAAGTATGTACGCAAGTGTGTGTGTGTGTGTGTTCTGTTTGTTTGAGGGCTCTTGGGAATAGAGAGTGAGGGAAACAGTGAATAAATAGCATACACAGCTAGCCTCCCTCCTGTGTCTCATCGCTCAGATCTGATTGCAACATAAACATGGCGTCTCAATCCAGACTGCCCTTTCTAAACGATTTTTCACACAGCCAAACAAAGGGCTAGTGAGAGCGACCTACACATCAAAACACTTGCATGCACAAACACACACATAAGCTGAGTGGGCTCAAAGCAGACCTCCTTGAGAGCTGACACATTTCACAATGACGGCAAGACTACATGCTCATGAATATACAAGCCCCTATCAATTAATAATGAATTAAAGAGGCTTTGTTAGAACCATGAAGGGCCAGTCTGGACACCCACTGAAGAGCGATCTAAAAAAAAAAAAGAATAGCTGATTTGTGCACTTTAGAGTCACGTTGACTAGATGTAAATTGAGAGATATGAGAGAAATTAACATTTAAAAAAAAAATCTCAATGAGTTTTTTTTCCCACCAATCACCTGTAGATACCTGCTATGATGACATCACATGGACCCTTCCAGGGCGGCACCTTTATCTGTTAGGAGACATCTGGTAACTCAGTGGTGGGGATTTTTAGATGAGTCTGGGCTGCTCTACATCAGAAGCTAAAAATATATACTGTCTTCTGAAGTTGTGCCACAGGAAGACAGTGAACCCTTTCATTCTTTCCACCCTTTTTTTAAACAGTCAACAAATCCGTCATGTCTGGAGAACAGGTGGCACTTCCTCAATGTCCTACGGTGTTGAAACTCAACTTAACATTTCTTAACATCACAGAGATGCTGCTAACGCTCCACGTGCCCTGTGTTGTATTTTTAGAAAGGAGAGCTGTGCTTTTCTTGGAAAAAGGACTGAAGAGATTTACTAGGATGTGAATGAGGATGACTACGGTCAGATGAAACCATGAACTATTTTAACTATGAAAGCCAAATCTGTGTAGGATCTCTCTCTCTCTCTCTCTCTCTCTCTCTCTCTCTCCAGGCCTTTTTTGTTGTTGTTTTCTTATTTTTCTTATTTTATTTTAGAAAGTTGGAAAATTAATAAATTAGCAAATTAATCATAATAATAAGTAGAACATTACTTATAAAAACGAATTATTATTATTTTTGTTTTGAGGCCCACTTAGTGAAAGCATTCACTCATGTTCCTAATCTTGAGACCAAGTCTGCAAAATTCCAAGCACATTATCTGCTTTACACTTAGTCTGCAATTGTAACACTTTTTTTTTTACAAAATGCTAAACATATTTTTCTACATTAGACACATCATTCAAAACTAACAGTTCTTGTGTTTCATTTGGAAATCATTGCAATTTTTATTTACCAATTACCTACTGTTATGAAACAGGAGGAGTCATGGAGGTAAACGTAACAGTTCTTTATGAAAGGGTTGGTGGTCAACTTAAAGAACTACAGACAGATGGGTGATGAGTATAAGTAGTTAAAATGACAGTCACAATTAACTTAACAGTCACACTTGAATAATCACTTATAGGTGATTATACAGGTAAGTTACTCTCAGAGACTGACAAGACCAGATAGTGGTGTATGTGAACCAGGTGCTTATATGTGGTACTTAATGTGGGTGTGAGAAGTGCGGATGGTTAGTATTTGGGTGACTGTGAACAAGTGGGTGGAGCTGATGGACCCGGTGCTGACCTGGTGTGTTGGCTGTATCCGTGACAGTACCCCAAGCTGGATGTCCCTGGTGGAGAGCCAGACTTTTTGTCCCGGAAGGTAGGTGGGTGTAGTGGCTCTTCTGGTGTTGACCTGGCTCTTATGCCACCAGACTGCCCCCTGCAGATGGACATGAGCTAAGTCTCATGCCCTCTAGCTCCCCTGATACCAGTGGTTGACAGCTGGAACCTCAGATGGCTCACCTGACCAGGGAATCAGGGATGGTTGGTAGTCAATTATGCACTTGAAGGGGGTGAATCCTGTGGTGTTCTAATGAAGAGAGTTCTGTGCATACTCAGCCCATCGTAGGAAGCATATCCAAGCATGTTGATGATGGTGGCAGTATGACGACAGGTAATGTCCAATTTCTTGAATCTTGTGTTCAGTTTGGCCATTGGTCTTGGGCTGATATCCGGAAGACAAGCTCACAGATGCTTCAAGAAGATGAAAGAAGACTTTCCAAACATGAGAGGTGAATTGTGAGCCTCTATCCAACACAACGTCTTTGGGTAATTGAAGTTACAGATTGTAGGCTTTAGAGAAGCGGTCGACATATAGTGGGTACAGAAAGTATTCAGTATTTAAATGTTTCACTCTTTGTTTTATTGCAGCCATTTGCTAAAATCCTTTAAGTTAATTTATTTCCCTCATTAATGCACACACAGCACCCAATATTGACAATTGTTGACATTTTTGCAGATTTATAAACAAACAAAAAACACTGCAATATCTCATGGTATTCAAACCCTTTGCTCAACATTTAGTGGAAGCACCCATTTGCTATAATACAACCATGAGTTTTTTTTGAGAAAGATGCAACAAGTTTTTCACACCTGGATTTGTGGATCCTCTGCCATTCCTCCTTGCAGATACTTTCCGGTTCTGTCAGGTTGGTAGACAGGCATTTTTAGGTCTCTCCAGAGATGCTCAATTGGGTTTAAATCAGGGCTCTGGCTGAGCCATTCAAGAACAGTCACAGAGTTGTTATGAAGCCATTCCTTCATTATTTTAGCTGTGTGCGTAGAGTCATTGTCTTATTGGAAGGTAAACCGTCTGAGGTCCTGAGGACTCTGGAGAAGGTTTTCGTGCAGGTTATCCCTGCAATTGGCCGCAATCATCTTTCCCTCAATTGCAACCAGTCGTCCTGTCCCTGGAGCTGAAAAACACCCCCATAGCATGATGCTGCCACCACCATGCTTCACTGTTCGGACTGAATTGGACAGGTGATGAGCAGTGCCTGGTTTTCTCCACACATACCGCTTAGACTTAAGGCCAAAAAGTTCTATCTTGGCCTCATCAGACCAGAGTGTGGTAACCAAAGTTATGGTCTATACCAGAGTGGTAACTTATCAATAAGAGTTATTTCTCACCATCTTGGAGTCCTTCAGGTGTTTTTTGGCAGGCTTTCATGTGTCTTGCACTAAGGAGAGGCTTCCGTCGGGCCACTCTGCCATAAAGCCCCGACTGGTGGAGGGCTGCAGTGATGGTTGACTTTCTACAACTTTCTCCCCCGGTAGCTCAGTTTGGCCTGACGGCCAGCTCTAGAAAGGGTTCTGGTCGTGTCAGACGTCTACCATTTAAGGATTATGGAGGCCACTGTGCTCTAAGGAACCTTAAGTGCAGCAGAAATGTTTTTTGTAACCATGGCCAGATCTGTGCCTTGCCACAATTCTGTCTCTGAGCTCTTCAGGCAGTTCCTTTGACCTCATGATTCTCATTTGCTCTGACATGTATTGCGAGCTGTAAGGTCTTATATAGACAGGTGTGTGGCTTTCCTAATCAAGTCCAATCAGTATAATCAAACACAACTGGACTCAAATGAAGGTGTAGAACCATCTCACGGATGATCAGAAGAAATAGACAGCACCTGAGTTAAATATATGAGTGTCACAGCAAAGGGTCTGAATACTTAGGACCATGTGATATTTCAGTTTTTCTTTTTTAATTAATCTGTAAAAATGTCAAACATTCTGTGTTTTTCTGTTAATATTGGGTGTTGTGTGTACCTTAATGAGGAAGAAAAATGAATGTAGGTAGGTTGGTAAGAAATGTTGTTCCCAGATAAGACCATGAATGGTGAGGAATAGGTAGAGTATGGAGCTTGCCTTCCGGTAGGTGTCTCTATGTTTTGGAGATGGCACAGATGGGATACGAAAGAAGTATTGGACGTCCTGGGTCATACTTGGGGTCATACCTGGGTCATATCAGTAGTATTCACAAAGGAGCGAGAGGGCGTACTGGTTACTTGGATGCCTGGACCTCAGAGGCGAATGAACCGTGTCCATGAGGGTTACATGCAGGCCAGATAGGATGTAAGTACACCCCCCAGGACCTCCTGAGGTGGAGCAAGCTCTTCTCTGGTGCCAGCTGTGATCTGGTCATTGAGAGACCATTGGTTCGGACACACAGAGAGGGCTGGAGTGTGACATTTTTCAGAAGATGGCTGAAGAACATCTGGGGAATGAAGGCACATGGATGAAATTGAACTTGTTCCCCCTGCCGCTGTGAGAGCATTGCTCCTACACCATTGGTGGAATGCATCCACTTCCACAATAAAAAGGGTAGGTCAGGATAAGGGTGTTTGAGAATGAGAGTGGAGCAAAATGCTTCTTTCAACTGAGGCAATAAACTCCTGTACACACCTCTCTGCCTGTACAGTTACAATCTGTTTTCTGAGCGGTAGTGAAGAATGGGTCTAGAATGGGCCGCAGCCCTCCATCCTTCCTGGGAACAATGAAATAATGGCTGTAGAAACTGGACTCTCTGTCCGAGCGCGGTACATGTTCTATGGCCCCTCCTGTTCCATCACCAGAGCCTGCTCGGGGTGACCACAGTGGGTAGGAACCCACAGAAAAAGGGAGGGCGAGAGCTGAACTGAATGGAATACTCTTTTGATACTGTGTGCAGGACCCATTGAGAGAGATCTGGTAGGCATATCCATGCTAATACTGGTAGCCTTCTTTGCGAGGAGGAGGGTCTTTAGATACGTCCTCCTGTCCTGAGGCTGAGAGTGTCGGCCTGACCCCCTGGGGGTTTTTTTTGGGGGGGGGGGGGGGGGGAGGTGACACTCTGCCTCAGTGTCCCAAAGCAAAGAGCTCTGAAGCTGCAGCTGGCTAGCAGCCTCTGGGACCCAAGGACGACGAGACTGTAGCCTCCCGAATGTTGCCTGCTGCATAGTGCCTCCCTCTCCAGCCTCAGTGCTGTCAATGGCCAGTTCCTCAGAACCAGATAGTTGGAGAGGCGTTGCCTCTGCCTGGTGGAAGTAACCGTCCTTAAGCATGCTTGACGTCCAGGTAGGGGAAAAATGGATCTGCTGGAGCGTCAGAACTGTGAGCGATCCTCATGACGTAGTTCTCCGCTCTGCCTCAGCAGAACCCTGAGGAAGGCTAGCCTGGGTGGCGTGTTGACAACCGCTAGGCGGGAGCAGAGTGAAAGTAGCGCAAGGTGTTTACAACGCTGACAGTCCGAGTGTGCTCCACTCCCAGGCAGACAAAATTAAGAAAGACTTTCATCCCTGCCCAAAATGTAACACAGGCAGGGGAAATATGCTTTAAGTCATATTTCACATTATTTTTATTTTTTTTACGATGTGGGAAGCCCTTTTCTTTTAAACTAGACTAGGCTTACTGAAGACAATCAAAGCTGCCGATCCCGGTTTTTCGGAGCACCTTTATCATCCTGGTTCATGAAGTCACCACCGGCAACGGTTTTTTATTTTGTTACTTGATGCCATGAATTCATGTTTTATAATAATAATAATAATAATAATTAATTAATTTTATTTAAAAATATTTATACACCTCTTGTCAGTGAAATAGCAGTGATAGTTTTATTTTTTTAACCAGCAGATCTAAAAGGTCAGCTTTGATGACCTTTTGCTGTTTTAGCAGCTTTGACAAGCTTTACTTTGTGTGTGTGTTGTGGATGTTTGTTTAATGTTTAAGCTGGGTGTCCCTCTCCCCTGTGATTGCAGTAAAAATACCAATTAGCCCAAACCAATTAGTGCTGCACTCTTTACTACAAAATGTTACCCCCTCTCGCCATTACAATCTGTCCAGTCTGTTTGCATGTAGATGAGTGGATGTGAAATGTGCAAGCTTTTAGAAAAATTACTGTCTGTGCATGTCTGTTTACAATATTAGATTGTAAGACAAATTCAGAGTCATATATATATATATATATATATAGTAAAGAACACCTTGAAACTTTGCTTACAACGCATTTGTGTGCACACACATTCAACATCGCTCTTATTCTCTCCGACCATTAGTTTCATGTATGTTTGCCTTTCTGTCCCCCCTGGTGGTTAATGCATGGATGCCATTGAGCGACTCTGTCTCATGTTTAAAGGTGTGATTAGACCTGATCTCAGATCAGAGGTCTGTGGGAGGAAGTGTCCTGCTGCTGTAGGGACTGTGCTGTGTTGTCTTTGGCTTGGCTTCACCCTCTCTCTGGCCCAAACCATCACCTCTCTGCCTCTCTACCACTCCATTTGAAGTACAGTGCTGGCACTATATAATAATAAAAAAATAAAATCAGCATTATTGCTATGAATGAATTCTGGATTGTTGAAGCTGACGATGGACAGCTAGGAACATGTGGGTTTAAAATCCTCTCTTTTCCAGATGAAAGAGGACCTACGTGTTTCCTGTCTGAACTAATGATATAAATAGAAAAGAATCAAATCATTAAAATAAATACTTACTGTAATATAAAAACATTACATTCCTTATTACTATATTTCATTATATTGTGCTCTGATTAACTATAATTTATGTGTGTATATAGACATGTATTTATGATTGTGTGTATGTATGCATATATGTGTGTGTGTATATATGTATATGCATGCGTGTGTCTGCGTATATGCATGTCTATACAGTGGTGTGAAAAAGTGTTTGACCTCTTCCTGATTTCATTTTTTTTGCTTGTTTACCACACTTAAATGTGTCAGATCATCAAACTAATTTAAATATTTCTCAAGGATAACACATGGCAAAAATAAGTCGAGCCATAACGTTCTTTTTGGTCAGCAGTGGTTTTCGTTTCTAGTGGTTTTGCCCAGTCTCTTTCTTATGGTGGAGTCATGAACAGTTCTTTGGATGTTGTTGTGTGGTCTTGTGTGTATGCATACATGGATATATAAAATTATTGCTGTCAATCGATTAAAAGTTATCAATTTAATTACATGTTTCTTTCCAATTAATTGCACCTAACCTTATAGTTTTTCTTGTATTTCTTATATTGTATTAATTTCAACATTTATATTGTACTAATTTCTACATAATCTCCCAATTAATGTAGAAACAACATAAAGACAATATATATTTTAAATATCCAGGTATGGAATTAAGTTATCAAACACTTAGTCTTCACAGTATGAATTAAATAAATTAAATATAGATGCATTTTTATTAAGCTACAAATATTATTCAGTTAAGAGCAGTGAGTGATTTCCTCATTTTCCTTTGTTCTTTGTCACGATATCAGACTCACTTCGGACCTGAAATATTGTCAATATAATAATCATGCACTGTTTGTTTGTTCGCCAGAGGAGAACTGGTCCCCCGACTGAGCCTGGTTTCTCCCAAGGTTTTTTTCTCCATTCTGTTCTTCATTCATTCTGTCACCTGCTGGAGTTTTGGTTCCTTACCACTGTTGCCTCTGGCTTGCTTAGTTGGGGACACTTAGCACTTAATATTCTTCAATATTATTGATTGGCCTGCTGTACAGCCAAAACAAACTTTGTTTTTATTGTTTTCCTGTGGCCACTGTAAATCTCTATTGTAAAAAGCGCTATATAAATAAAGGTGACTTGACTTGACATCAATGACAGACATCATATACACACAACATACACTGCAATTAAGGGACCACTTAATCATCAAAATATAACACCAAGTCAATTACACTTCAGGGATATCAGTCTGTCCAATTAGGACGCATAAGGGATTTTGAATCAGTTTCAACTACTTTACATCATGTCCCAGAGGTTCTCAATTGGATTCAGGTCTGGGGAATGTCAATGGCATTAATGACTTTGCCATCTAAAAACTGCCTACACACTCTACTCACATGAGGCTGGGCATTATCATGCACCAGGAGGAATCCAGGGTTCACTGCACCACCAAAAGGACTGACAATGGCTCTGAGTTGGTCGTGGCCCTTCTATGTCCTTGTCCAGCTCTCCTAGTGTAATGACCTGATTTTTATCCATGCTCTTGAAACAGTGATGGGAGACACACAAAACCTCCTTGCATTGGGAAGTATGTATGTGCCATCCTGGAGGAGCAGGACTGACTGTGCAACCTAATTGAATTGGAGGTACTGCCTCATGCAAAATACAGTGACAAGGGCCTTAACAAAACACAAAACTAAAGACAAATCAATCAGGAAAAATAAGGAGAGAAAAATTCTCTATGGCCACCACATCGAAATCATTACCTTTTGGGAGATTTTCTTGCTGTTGCCTCTCCAGTGCACCTGTTGTCACATTTGAACGAAAGCAGGTGAAAATGATTCACAATCACTTATGCTTCCTAATTGGTATTTAGACCGATTGACATCCCTGAAGTATCTCTTTTTTTTTTATGTCTGCTATTTTTCAGCAGAATCATGCGTTCTGATAAAAGGCAATACAGAGAACTTTCTTATAGATGACTAGTTTATAGACTATTAATGATGAATCTACTTCCATATAGGTAACAGTGCTACTGTTGATGTTTACATCCTTCCATTGGAGCTCACATTGTCAGCAAGTCAGGATACCTAATACCTGATGTAGAATCTGAATATCTTACATGACACATAGGCACAATATTTCAGTTTGTTTGCCCCTCTTGCAGACAGGTATTTCTACAATCTATTTGGTAGTTCATGTTATTTAAACATGATGACATACTCTACTTCCCACCTGTGGTAATGTTAATAATTGTAATTTCACACTGATAAATTTGAATGCAGATAAGCATAGATGCTCAATTTAAATACAGATTTTTTTTTTAAGTAACAAATTTTATGATTAAAAAAAAAGTGTTTATCTTTAAACAAAATTCCTTGAATTGCCCCAGTTGTAACAAAGGAATATCACAATGTTGTCCCTTCACCTCCATCAGTTATCCTTTTCACGAGAAAAGCTATGATTCGGGTGCAGTGTGTACCCTGTTGTTTCTGTCTGAGTGTCATGTCATGAATGCTAAAAAGACTAACATGGGGCAAAAGATAAAGAAAGAGTAACATGCTCAAATTGTCTGTGATTGATGCCCTGACTGTCTCGCTCACTGTGTGTCTTTGTGACAAAATCAAAACATTTTGCTTTGGGAGCTCACAAACAGGCTGTATCAAGCAGAGAGGTAAATTAGCATCTTTGCTTTTGATTGCTAGCTGGGTAAGTTCACCTCACAGCTATGAGGCTTCAAAACAAAGTACAATTCCAGGCAGTCGTCTGACGTCAAATGCATCTGCTCGCTTGTTTGGAAGTGTGACACACAAGTAGACTGTAATGATTGCCTTGTTTTGTCATTATTTTTTTTCTTTTCTTTTTCCCTCTCTCTCTATCTCTCTCTTCTCTCACTGTCTGTCTTTCTCTCTCTCTTACTCACTCAGAGAGAGACAGCTTAAACCAGCACCACGCTTTCAGAACTTAAGGAGTTTTGAAAGTTAAAAGCGCTCTTTTTCTCAGGAGCCAGTGTGATGTTTCCTGTGTGGCTTTGGTGTCGAGACTCCCAGACGATGCTATTATGTGAGCGATGTTAGTACGACTCTGACAGCCTTCTGTACGCATTTGAGGGCTGGAATTGGCAGTTTGTGTGTGCGCAAGCGAGAAAGAGAGCGTGCATCATGCTTCTCTTAAGAAATACACTTTTCCCTCGCACAGTCTTTAAAGAACCTTGTTAAACACAAAAAGCACAGCAGCGAGGCTTATGCAAAAGAGAAAAAAAAAAGAAAAAAAAGGAAACTTTCAAAAAAATGTTTCTAATCGTGCTTGGCAGGTAGGAGGATGTCAAATTGAATTTGGAGCGGTGTTTGCAATTGTGTCGTTTAAGTGTTTAAAGTCTGACCTTGAGACATTTTTTTTTCTGTCTGAATTGTGTTAGCGCTCCTGCCTTCTTTCTCACAAGGAACCGGATCACAACATTGTTTATTCACTTTGATTTGTCAAAGATGCATGCAGGAATATTGACAAAAGAAATCCAACCCCCAAAACCAGATGTGCTCTTCCAGGAGACTGCTGATGCTTCCTGTGTGTCTTGTATCTTTGCTTCATACCGAAGATCCTTAGAGGGGTAATTCACCCTAAAATTATAATTTTATCATCATTTACTGATTTTGTTCCTAACCTGTATGATTTTCTTTCTTCTGTGGAACACAAAAAAAGAAGATATTTTGAAGAATGTTGGGATACAAAACAACATTGAACCACATTGACTTGGACAAAGAAACACTGAAACATTCTTCAGAATATCTTCTCTCATGAACATAAGAATGAGCTAATTTTCACTTTGGCTGAACTTATATGAGTTTTGAGAAATAATAGTACAATGAAGGAGTTAACAAAATAACTGTTTTTGGTTCCACTGAGTGCCTATTAATAAAAGATTAGTGGTTGATCCATTGTTTCCTCAGCGTGACAAATATTTTAATAGTCTAAAAACAAAAACATTTTTAAGAGTGTTATTCTGCCTGCACTTGTATGCATTTTTTAAATATTTTTTCTTACTCTGATCTCCTTTTTCCTCCTCTACATATACTGTAGATGAAACTTGTCCATGTGTGTTACTGGAGAAATAAATATACATGTACAGTATGTACATATGCAGGCACGCGTGACTCTACTTGCACATTTTTTTAAATTTATTTTATAGATGTAATATAAAACATATCACGACCACATAAGACAACTGAAAATGTGCACATAAATGTAAATACCTATGTGTGTGCATGTTCAAAGTGTCTAAAAAATGGCACACACATTTCCTTCCATCTCTCTCTCTCTCTCTCTCTCTGTGATATGAATGTAAATGCGCACTAAGGTTCCATATGTTTATGTGCAGAGGTCTAGTAGCACTTGATATAAAAGGTAACTGTGACATTTCTAATTTTCCATGCACCAGCCCAGTTCATTTTCTTCCCTGCTGCCTCTTGCATGCAACAGTAAGCCTCTAGGATTGACAATAATTACGCCAGCACGCAAAATGAAGAGCGTAATGTGAACACAGCTTTGCCATAATTGCCTTTTCATTATTTGCTAACAGTGAGCTATTCAGTCAGAAGAAAGAGATTGCACAGTAATTGGCTAACAATAGGAAGCAGGGACACTGTTCAGCAGCACTGGTAATTTTTGTGTTGCTGTGATGCCCTTTTAAAAAAAAAAATTTGGAGCATTAAACTGTAATTTAAAACTACAATTTCCAGCCTGAATGAAAATGCTGGTATTACCATGAGCTCCTATTTAGAGTGGAACATCCTATTAGCTGTATTAGTAGTAGAGTTGGTTCGTTTCCATATGTGCTGCCTCCAAACCAAATGGGATTTGGGCGCCTTTGTTTTTGCCTGTCTCATTCAGACTCTTGCAGACATGAATGCCTCACAAACTCATCACAGAATGCGTAGCATCGCTCTGGAATATCACACTCTCTATGGTGATGTATGATGAAATACACAGCTGTAATTACAGTTTCCAAACTCTGAATAGTAAGAGGCAAAGGGCAGTGAAGAGTGTTCTGCTTCAACACAGGCTATACTGTAGGCCAGCTGTTCTCATGAACAAAACTATGCAAAGCAAAGGAAAATATGATCACTATATTAATTATATGAGACCATATCAGTTCTGTGAATTTTGGGCTGAATTTCAAGCACTAAATGTATAGAGCCTAGACAATTTCAAGAATAAAAAAATGTCAATTTTGTGTAATATAAATTTAAATGTGTTATTTTATGTGTTATTTTTTTGATTCAGAGTTTACCTGATTGTGAACCACTACTTCATTCATTCATTCATTCATTCATTCATTCATTCATTCATTCATTCATTCACAGAGGAGACAGTGAAGCAATGTTTTTATTGTTTTCTGTCTTACCATTGATGTTGCTCTATTATCGATTTAATATATTTATAATGTCACTTCTGTATTATTTTCTTTTCCCACTTAATAAGCACACACATCTTGGGATGGGGGTTAACTTTCAGATATTCACAGGCAACAGAGCAAGTGTAATTAGTAATGTATGTAGGCAGAGCTGAGTGATGATTCAATAATGTTCTATAGTTGACTTTGTTTAAGGTCTCAATGACCCTAGTGGTATATGTATAAAAATAATAATGGCAATTTTAAATTGGCCTGTTTATTAAAGCTTTATCTGTCTGTTGCATTGAAAATAGACTCATTGTAAAAAGGTATAATAAAATAAAATTGGAGCATATAGTAAATAATGTAACAATGTAACTGTAACAAATAACAAATAAATACAATTTTCCATTGAGGAGATTTAATAAAAACACTCATCTCATAAGAAAATCAGTTCTCATAAGATTGAAATATTTTTTTTGCTGTTAGGTTTAAAAAAATATTACGGTGTGTGAGATACCACATAGATCATAATGGGTAAATGCTGTAATTCCATTCATAAGCCCTGTATATAATAGTCCTGAGCCCTGAAGCCTTTAAACTACAAATTAATCTCACTTCTTAAATATCATCAAATCCTTCCTATTCCTAAAACTTCTCTCTCTCTCTCCCCCCCCCCCCTCTCTTTCTCTCTTTGAGGTGTATGTCTGTGTCATAATTATCTAATATGGTTGCTCTGCTGCTCTCTTATTTAGTAATTAGCGACATCAAACTGATTGGTATGGCTTCCTGAATTCATCCCTTTTAATGTTTAAAGACTGTCTTTGTGCTTCAAGGATTTGTTTGTATATATCCTGCGTGTGATGAGAGCTTTTCAAGTAATTGGCTCCTAGGGGACGGTACTTTCTAATAGTTAAAGCATAATTACAGCCTGTATGAAATGTTAAACTGCCCTCGCTGTCTCTCACATAGGCTTAATTGTGTGCAACAAGTAAGGCAGGCTTTTCATTTTGTACCATCATAAGGATGGACTGAACTTTCATAGAAACACATTGAAATTTTGTCAGGGAGTAAATAGTCTTTCATATGGTAATTTAGTAGGACACCAAAGCAAAAAGGCTGTGAACTTATTCAAACCAATGCTCATATCTTCCCCTCCTTCGCTATTCACGTGTGCATGTGTGTCTGCGTGTGTGTTTAGTTCCTGTATGTGTGTTATGTGGCATATATTCTGGCTATGTTAAAGAATTCAAAGGGAAAAAAAGATCACACTCACCAAAGATGGTTCACTACGTTCTCTGAGCAGCTCTCAGGCTCACAGACCGGCTATTGATGTAGTGTCTAAGTACTTAAACTGAGCTGTTGTTTGTATCATTGTTATTAATTTATTGTGATTAGATATCCATGCAGAGCTCAAAGCATTTAGAGGAGAGTCTGTCTCTTTGAACTGACAATGCTTTGTTCTCTATCCACAGCTCCCTGATTGATTTAAATATTATATGCAAGAACAATTGAGAAATTTAATGTAATCCTTAAAAAAATATGTTGAATTAATAGGCCGAATTATAATTCTCTTGGCTATTCCATTAGATATTCATTATTCAAAGGGAAAAAAAAGGCAAATGAACTTAATAGGGAAATATCATTTCCTTCTTATTTATTCATAACAGAGGGAGAGTGAAATTTAGAGAGCTGTGTGTCTGTGCCTTTAGATCCTTTTAATGTTAATATGCAATATCATTCATTTTTAGTCCTTTTTCCGTCTCTCAAACTTTTTAAAGCAGTTTCATCTACTGAACTATCATGCTCAACAAGGCTGTATATATTTGTAAAAACTGTAATATTACTACGACCTAAAAGTGTTTCTATTTGACTATATTTTAAAATGTCATTTATTCCTGTGATGGTAAAGCAGAATTTTCAGCAGCCATTACTGCTCTGAAGAGTTACTCTGTTGGCTCTTCTGTTCAGGTCTCAGTACACATTGAAAATGCAGACGAGGATCTCAGTCTGTCATAGGCCTGATAAAGGTTTCATATATTCTTAATGTTACAGAATCTTCCTATCTAAAGTATATATTTTCCAGATTTTGTCCTTTCTTTTTTTCCTATCCAACTGTTTGTCTATTATGTGCTACTATTGAATTCAAGATACAGTAGTACCTCAAGATACGAAAGGCTCAACTTACGAAAAATCCAAGTTACGAAAGCAAAGACGAAAAATGTTACTGCTCTACATACGAAAAGTTTTCAAGATACGAAAGGTTTCTGAAAGTCCGAGATTTGCCCCATAACAATTTTGAAACTCGCGCCGCACGACGCCATCTTAGTTATAGTAGACTCGCCACCATCCTCCTGCTCTCCCATTGGTTCCTGATGCTAGCCAAGCCATGAGATCCTTCTCTCTAATTGGACAGCATCCCTCCCATCATGCATCTTCTATACGTACGTGCTGGCGTGCTTTAGCTCAGCCACTCCGCACCCGAAACTTTAAAATGTGTTTTCGTAAAGTTAAGTGTACGTTATCTGCCGTTTGTCCTCCTCCTCCTCTGCCGCCACTTTCGGAGATAGCCTCACTTCGAAAGATAAGCTTCGACATTTTACGTTATTTCATTGTTTATAAGTCAATTTAGCTTTATTATGAAATTTAATGGGGTGTTTTTGGAGGGCTTGGAACGGATTAGCCATTTTACATGTAAAATGTGTTCCAAGATACGAAAAACTCATTATACGAAGGCTGCCTCGGAACGGATTAATTTCGTATCTCGAGGTACCACTGTTCATAAAAGTGGCTTTAACAATATTAATGATGATGTAAAATAATATAATATTCTATGAGGTAAAATGAACTCATTTAGTGTCGAAAAAGGGGTATAGGGTATTTGGTATTGATATGGTTTTGCATTTTCATTACGTCAAAATCCGACAGTACAGTAGAAATCACCATAAAACATAAGTGCAGTGTTTACCCAGTTATTGAGAAAGATTGTGTTTGGATTAATTAAATAGAGACTGTGCCTTGGTTCTGCTTTCTGCACTTTGTGTAAAGAACTCCTTCCTCTCAAACAGCTCTGCACTGCTTAGTGCAGGTTCAGTAAAGTTATACCTTTCTCAGCTTAACCTTAGATGTTTATCAGAGAGAGAGAGAGAGGGAGAGAGGGAGAGAGGGAGAGAGGGAGAGAGAGAACGAGATAGAGAGAGAAGAATGCAATGAAGACTAGACCTTTGTGTAGCTCCTTCATTAAGTCTCTGTGATATGTGATCTTAACTCTCATTCTGTCTGTGTGTCTAGGAATTACTGTATAGATAATAATAAACAAATACCGAAAACTGAAAACTTGTATGAACTATATTAATTCCAGGACAATACAAATTCAGTTCAGTTACCTATTTGTTTTATATTTAAATATAATGCTTGTTTTAAATGGTACACATGTTTTTCCAGATGTTAATTTCTTCCTCTCTTCCTTCCTGTATTGTGTGTTCAAGCACATCAACACAAACAGGTATAAAAAACAGGTTGTTTTTTCCCCTTTTTTATGTTTCTCTCTCTTTATAATTCATCTAATGTTTTAGATTTCTGTTCTGATTGTTGGGACTTTCTGTTTATTCTTATTTTAATCCTCAATAATATATATATATATATATATATATATATATATATATATATATATATATGTGTGTGTGTATATATGATTATTTTTATTATTATAAAATGAAAGTTGAAGTTATTTATTAATTATATGTTGACACTGATGCTCATTTACATATTCATGTTGATACGTTACATTAAATTAACATGTAGCCTATATGTAATATTAACAAGAATAAAATGTAGTAGTGACGGTTTTACCCATCAAACCCTGTGGCAGAAATCAATACCTTGTGATTTTTATATGCTTTATTTCTACACAATTGACCTTTAATGAGATTATGGGATTTATACATAACCGTATGTGGGACATTCTGGTAGTATCTATGAACAGTGTAACAGTGCGTTGAAAAGCCTTTTTGCAACCCTGTTACCTTCCTTTGTTTTCTTTGTTTTCTTAAGAGTTATACTTTAAGTTGCTTTGAAATCTGATGTTCTTTCTCAGTTTAAAAAAGTAAAAAAGGCTTTGTTTTTTTAAGGTGGGTTAAAAAAATTGATGGGAAATGAAAGCCTATGAGATGGCTTGATTCCGATTTTATTTTCTTGCACGAGTGCAATGCAATTGCAATCACTTCCTTCCTGCTGTGCCCAGGGCATTATTGAGAGACTGAATGCAATTTGAATGACTGCTGGAAAAATCTTCCATTATATCAGATGATAGCCAGGAGCTGTTGATGTATTCACTCTTATGTGTTTACTTATTTGTCTAGTTTATGTGTGTGTTGGCTGGAGTGTGTATGTGTTGTAGTGACAGTGGTTTAGAGCATCAGTGGTTCCCCTCGCTAAACCAGTGTGGTTTGGGCCGTGCTGCAACTGCATACCTAATAAGTTTTACTGCTGAGGTCTGCCAGCGGCTGCGTCCCCCAAACAAGACCTGACACTCACACACTGAAATCCCATCTGCTCTGAATGATGGGAGAGGGCAGTCTTTTTAAAGCTGCTCCATTGCCCCCCAGTAATCTGGCACTAAAGGTGACACCTCAACACCTTTGCCTCCTAATCATCTCTGGCCCTCTGACCTCAGTATGAGGGGAGCCATATCTGTGAGTGAGCACTGATCCCCAGCCAGGGTCTCTAGTTAAAGACAAATTTGAAAATCAATCCCCCCCACCAAGAAAACAAAACAAAATGGATGCAGAATTTAACAAGGTACATTTCTCAGGAAAAAGGAGGCAGGAACCAGTGAATGTCCAACAAATACATGTATGTAAAACTTATACATGAGTGTATAAGAATTAACAAATACATGAATGTAAAACTTACATATAAACAAAACGTCCAGGGTTGATCCTCTCTTGTCACTCCTCCTTTTATCCTTCTGGACCACCTCCGTGAGCCTTGAGGCTTATTAGCATTTTTGTCACCGAGCTCACTTAGTTCCCATAGCTCTCGCCCCCGCCCTGCTTCCCACAAAGTAAATGGCAACAAGACCATAATGTAAATTGAGCTTTTTAAATAATATTTATGAATCATCAAGAATGATGATGGTTTTGAAACTTTGTTCTCCCTCACTTGCATACTGTATGATTCTATCACTCAAGATGAAGGTATGATGAAGATATTATGAAGGTATATGGGCACAATGCATATGCATATGCAAAACGCATATGCAAAATTTCAAGAAATATAATTCTTGTATTATGTTGGTTCCATACTTTGGTGATCATGTTTGTACCTTTTTAAACTACAGTACCCTGTTACCTTAATTTTTATGTTTTAGCACTATTAATGATTTGATATTGTTAAAATGTCAAGTTCCATTCAAAGTAAACAAATATTTGAAGTTTTAAGTTATAAGTTTTTTCAAATATCAGCTGATTTTTAAAACTTACTGACAAAATTCATGAGGGTTTGTTTTCCAGTTTCACATGACAAAATGACATCCTGCATACACTGTAAAATAACAACAATAAAAATAATATACTCTACTATTACTGCTAATAATAATAATAATGTTACTTATAATATGTTGTTGTTTTTACAGAATACAACTGGCAGCTGAAAAAATACTCCAATTAAAAATACATTTTAATAGGAATTAAATAGTTTCCCATTGTTATAAAAAACACAGCCAACTCTCTTAGAACTGAATTAGCAATACGAGTTTTGCTGCATTTTACATTTGAAATTCGCTGAACAACAGTCAATGGAATAATAAACAACGTATATCTTGATTGGACAGTGAGTGTGGAAACAGGCACAGTCAACTGAGAAGATAAAGTGAACGTCTAGGGTGAAGCTCGTCAATGTCAAAAGCTGTTAGACTCTGATGGTAGAGCCCTGCTTCTCCGTGGTGCTATCACATTTCGGAACATGAGAAAAATAACATTTTAGCAAGGGGGTCAGGTGGAGAAATGGCACCTCTAAATGAGGGTTAAGGCCCTATCATTGTCTGTTATAACGCAGCCTCTCCCTCCTCAAATAATAGAACTGACCTTCGACGGGCTCTGGGCCTGTTAGGGCTCTTGGCTGTGGAGAGAATTCATTCACAGGGGCCGCTCCAAGCAGCACCGCTCCAAATGGCTTTTTCTTCCCCTGCACAATCAGCTGAAACAGCTGCTGAATGAAAACACTGATTACATAAGAAAGGTCCTCTACTGGAGATAAGACATCCACCTGAAGACGAAGGACATCATTCGCTCTGTCTTCATCTCTCCTTTTCTGTCTTTCTTGCTCTGCCTTTTCAGCTCTTATCTACCCCTTTTATTCATTCACACATCCTTTTCTCTCTGTGACTGAGAACTTGATTTGAAATATGTCAGTTCTGAGACTAGATTAATATGTAAATGTCTGTACATTTTTTAATTATGTAAGATTAACAGAAACTCTGAATAATCCTTCGGGGAGCATCTTAGAGTTTCATGTGAAACACTTATTTCACTGATTCTGTATCCTTTTTTCTTTTTTCCCCCTTAGAAGCCTAAGACTGAACGGTGCTTTCTTTTCTTCATTTCCCTTTTTGTTTTTCTTTATCTTATTTTTCTATGCAGGCAATGCAGACCAAGGAAATATTTCTCCAATGTACCGTGTTTGGATTTGAACAAAGCACTAAATAAAGAATGACATCCATAATACATTTGAGAATGAAAAATAGAGCCTTATTTCCCTTGTGTGTGTGCAGCATATTTGACAGTAAAGAACAGTTCTATTGATCCCGAGTTTCATTAGGTGAAAGCACCTCGCCGTGAAAGAACAACCAAACCTCTATCAGCATTACAGAGCAGAGCACAGAGGGGAGACATTTGAAAAATATATTTGCCATTTAAGTAATTATTTAAACGCACCTCACAGAATGCAAATGAATATGCTCCTGTAAGCGGCTAATCACATCCTATTGCTTGATTGAGTCTGAGTGGAATGGCAGACTGAAACACACAGCTGTACTGATAGTATTAACAGGGACAGTCTGAGCAAAAAGGAGGTGCTTCTTTACTGGGTGATATTATTGCAATGCAGTGTGAAGCACAGCGCCACTTTGTGGTGTGGAGACAAAGTGCTGTGAAGCTCTTGCTTTTTGAGGCACAAAAGCCTGTTGCGATTTACCAGACTCAAACACGTATGACATTTACTGTAATAGCTGGTTGTAATTTAATATACATTTAATTTAATTCCTTAAATATAAATTTTCTTGCTAAATATTCTTCAATATTATAATAACATTTGTAGTAAATATAAATAAGTACATTATTTAACAAAATAATGAGGCACATTTTATAGCCCATAGGATAGATGATTACAGTCTTAACAAGCTTTCCAAGTTAGGCGCTAGCAGAGGGGGGCAAGACAACCTCTTCCTAATGTAGTTAGAAAATAATTTTGCTTATGTGCATGAAATAAGTCTTATATTACTGGCAAAATGGGAAGGTGTAGAAGTTTTGGAGAGCCACGATTAAGCGGATATATTACCGTCACAATCTCACAAGACTTATTCAAGCACCCTTTTCCTGCCGTGAAGTGTTCTGGAGATAAGAGGAGGATGCCAGGTCTCATCAATGGAAACACTTATCTGAAGAGGAAGAGGGAGTGAGATTGAGCTTCAATCCACGATTGTGTATTATCTTAAACGCTTTGAGGTATTTTCTATAAGAGCAACTCGACTGCTTAGGAATGCTTTTTATGTTTTGCCTGGGAGCTTCTCTGAGTTTCAGGCGAAAACAAACATGTGTGCAGATTAAAAAATTAAATGATTTTTTACCGGTGACCTGATTTTCTAATCTACAAACAATGCTCCCTTCCTTAAAGAACAACAACAACAAAAAAACAAAAAAAAACCAATGTGACACAAGTTTCTGATTTGTTACTATAAATACAATAAATAAAGTAAGTCATCGCATGGAGAAGTCTGTGCGTATTCCAACAATATGCTCTTTTCACACAAGCTTAACTTTTGCACTCTTTTCTCTTGTTGGAAAATGATCTGGAGGTGTAATCTTAAGCAGTCCTACAGATTAGGATGGGAACGATTTAGTGAAACTCTCTGAAACTCTGAACTTATTTAGTCTGATTTGTTTATCTCGGAAGGGAAGCAAAATTTTCCTGATAAGCGTTCCCTGTCGGAATCCGCTTAATTCATTGTAAAAGTACAAAGAATGGGGAGTGTTTTTAATACCAGGACAAACCGACTGCAGGGTGCAGATCACACACTACCTGAGCCACAGAGATTACACTATTGTGCAGAGGGAATGTTATCACAGGCATGCCAAGCGCATACTCCCTGTGTAACTGCGACATGTGAACAGGATCCTCAAAATGTTTAAGGAATACAGTTTGCTCATAGGATTTATCTGTTTCATGTCCTTTTAGACTCAAATCAAAAGGTGACCCCATATCAGTGATATATTTGGATGTACCCCAAGCAGTGATCACATGTATGTGTATGTTTTCCTCTCTTTTAGCTTCAACAGGGGCATATCACACCAGAACCTCTGTACAGAATAAAATGAACCATTAATGTGATAAAAAGCATGCAAAACAGAGCGGCAATGTGTGATTCATTGAACACAAAGCCAGTGTGGCTAGGGTTAGACCACCACTCAACAATCCTGGCTTTAACCATCACATAAACATCAATATTCCACAAAACCAGAGAATAGAGAATGTGGAAAACCACCACTGCATGCTAGAGATTTAGCTTGGGCTTAGAGGCATAAATACTGGAAATACGTCACTCTAACAATATTAGACTATAAAAAGAAGAAGAGCTGAAATGAAAACTTAAAGGGATAGCTTTGGGATGACATTTTTTAATTGATTTTTAATTTTTTAAGTTTTGGTTAAACTACCCCTTTAAGAAAAGTTTACTACAGCAGTACTTTTTCCTTTGTGAAATGGTATCTCTGTTATATTTTGGAGCATAACAAAATGTTATTTTTGTCCTGTATTGCTGTTTATAACATCATGATGGTTGACATTTTAGTGTGGATGCCTGAAGAACAGTGAGGCGGTACGACGGAATGCTGTTTCCTAGCTAAGCTGCTGTGTCTGCACTCTGACTGCATTCCTGCTATTACATAATTAAATTTGGACTTGGATGGTGCTTTTTAAAAGATTATGGCAGCATATGTTGCTTGAAAACGTGCCAGACACTCAAATAGAGAGAGAGAGAGAGAGAGGGAGAGAGAGAGAGAGAGTTTATTGAAAATCAGAATACACTTTGGTGCCAATAGCTAATGAATTGGTGTTAAGATCTCGGGCCAAAGGATGCTGGTGTGCTATAAATTAGAATAAAGTCTGGGTGGGAAAAATAAATAAATCTGCGTATCAAAGTGTCAAGGCCTTATGTTGCATATTTATGTAGCTCTGAACAGGCACATTTTGTTCTCAATTTATTTTAGAATGAGTGTGACACTGTTGTTG
This sequence comes from Rhodeus uyekii, assembly GCA_037043235.1. NCBI lineage: Eukaryota > Metazoa > Chordata > Actinopteri > Cypriniformes > Acheilognathidae > Rhodeus > Rhodeus uyekii. The sequence goes on along the minus strand of JAWRVZ010000022.1, from coordinate 760,137 downwards.
TGTGTGTGAAAACACTGCTATCATTCAAGTTTCATACCATATTTTTCTGCTCCTCCTCAATCTGCACACATACCCACAGATGCACAAATATATTCCAGGGTGTTCCTTCCTTCCCTTTGATACATCGCCCCTGTCATTCTGCAGGCCAAATATATCATCTCCCGCTCAGCTCAAAGCCGTACAGGGTCCGTTAAGGTTTAAGCGGTTATTCCAGTCATTATTGGCCATTAAATCCAGCATGGGTCGTAAAGGCTCTGCCAGTCCGCTGTCTGCTGTAGAGGTCAGGTGCCCCGCACTACTTTACGAGCTCTCTCGTGCATCAGAGAGTCACCATGAAGTTCTGCACCTCACCACTGCCTTGACGGATAGATAGGCCACAGTCTGCCATCCATTACCCATGTCAGTGGCTTCGTTTGTCAGCTGTTATAGCTCTCCAGCTCTCCAGCTCTCTGCACAGCTCTGATGCCTTGGCCTGATTTAAACCTTGCTATCATTCGAAGTGACTCGTGTCTATGTCGCTCTCATTACCCTGAGCCTAGCTATGACAATGTGGACAGTTAGTGTCTCTTTCTCTTGCCTTCCATCACATTTACAGTGTGTTTCTAGAAATTGTCCTTTTTTACAATCCTTGTGAGTGAGCGAGTAATTTCAGAGGTCTCTGTTGTGTCCTCTTGCTGAGGCAAGGGAAAAATAATTGAGTTTATCCTCGGGTTTTAAGGGAGACTGACACACTGGCTTTTATTTGACTTTTTTAAAGAGATCTGCTCTTATGGGAGGTATTAAAGTCTCTGATTCCGGTCGTTAGACACCGCCACAAGGGTGATTACTTAAAGCTGATAGGAACCAGATTATTACTTCACTTACACTGATATACAGCCATACACACAGGACAAATTCACATTTTATGAAGCTGCACTGGAATTCGTCTCTGATAAAAAAATTGCTTTTATCCGAGCGAGGGAAGGATGACACAGTGGTCTATGTGCAGTAATCCCCTCTGGCTCTCACTTTCTTTTTTACCATCTCTCTTGCTTCTGAAGTAAAATTCACTTTCCAGGCAATTATTGAGGTCTTACTTTTAAAAAGCTTCTTTGACCGCTGCAATTCTAATGTTGTATTGGTCTTTGCAGGAAATGTTCAGTTTAGTGGCATATGCAGTACCTTTCAAAAGTTTGGTGTCAGTAAGTATTTTTTTTAAATCAATCAAGCATTAAGTTGATCAAAAATGACTGTAAAGTTTAAGCTTTTCAATTTTTATCCATTAAAAAAAGTGATCATGGTTTCTACAAACATTTTTAGATGCTGTTTTAAAATGTATTGTAATAAGTAATGTTTTTAGAATGGTCTTGGAGGATCAAATTACAATAAAGTCTGATGAGTAATGATGCTGATTCAGATTTGCCACCAATAAATTACAGGAATAAATAACAGTCATTGGGTAACCTGACTTTAACCTTGTTCCCTGAAAAAGTGGGATCAAAGGGGGAAAAAATCAATTTCTAAAGCTACTCTCCATGCTGCATACTCATAAGCATTAGGAGCGAGAATACAAATGCCAACAAACTGGAAATGTCTGGTGTAGTGTGTGCCCACAAACACTTGAGAGGTCTCAGACATGAGATGTCGACTCAACGATATGTGATCCCAGAGTAGCTTGAACGTTCAAACTATAGTTTGAGAAATGTGTGTGGCAAAGACCAGCCTGCCACATCACATACTTGCTGCAAGGGGGTCCTGCCAAAACCCTGGAGGATGCAACCCCCTTGTGGAATGAACCCTAACTCCTAGAGGTGAAGCTTGACCGCATGCCTCTTAGGCTAGAGGAATGTCATCCCTCACCCAGTATACCATTGTTTGTTTGGTGGCGGCCACCCTCAGGTTGCAACATCCATAGCAAATGAAAAGTTTCTGTGACTTACGCCACTGGCTGGTACGGTGGATGTAAGTATGAAGAGCATGAACTGGACACAGTAGGTGAAGTTTCTCCTGCTCCTGCATGGTGAACAGTGGAGGATAGAAGGCTTCAAGAATGATCGGATGCATTTCCAAGAAAGGTACTTTAGAAGATAATAATGGTGAGGGTCCATGGGCAAAATTTAAGGAGGCTGGCGAAATTCACAGAGCCGGCAAATTCCTAATTATCTTTAGCGTAGTAATAGTCATGAGAAAAAACATCTTTAGAGTCAGAAGCTTGACAGGACCTGACTCTAGTGGTTCATAAAATGTATTGACTAGCCCCTCACGGACTATGTCTAAATCCCACAAAGGGATCTTTGCTCAAATGGGAGGCCTTAGCTGCCTAGCTCCATAGATGAAATGGACGATCAGAGGGTGCTTCCCAACTGGAACCCCATCAATCAGGACATGCAAGCAGATATGATGGCCACAAATACCTTGACAGTAGCAGGACATGTGCCTGCTGATAGCTTTTTCTGCACAAGCTATGTGAACTGGGTTTCAAAGACACCCCATTTAAGTCATATGTTCTTCTTGTGGAGGGAGCACTGGCATTCAGTGTAGTCAACACAATATCAGATGAAAGCCCAACATCTCTCAATTGGTCCCACTCAGGGACCAAATGTGAAGGTTCCACAGCTAGGGTCAGGGATTAAATATTGTCTCCTGTGTCTGAGACATAAGGTCCCTCCTGATCGGAATCATCCAGGGCGAGCCATTGTGGAGGGATATTATCTCTGAGAACCAATATCTGGTCGTCCACCAAGGCACTATCTATAAGAGGCGTACAGCCTGGTTGACGGATGAATGGATATTAAGCATACTCCCACAATCAAATGCCTTGGAATGAATATTGCCTTGATGGACAGGAACTTGTCCTAAGCCCAAAGTATAATCTGCTGAGCTAGCCTGTTCAGACTGTGCAAATGCAGTCCACACTGGCAATTTATATAGGCAACGAGCATAGTGTTGTCCATCCGCATCTGCAGGAGGAAGTGTTTCAGGGGGAAAAATACAGCCATCAATTTGATGTGTCAATTGAGCTGATGATTTATCCAGATCCCTTGGGCTGGGACGTGCATTGGAATCAGACACGATGATATCCCAACATGGGGAGAGAACATGAGAAAGGGAAAGACCCATCTCCTGCTCCTCAGCCAGATTGACTCACGAGATCCACATTCTTAATGTGTAAAGTTGTACTTGAAAATGTGCGAGACGACTACAAAGCACCTTAATGGAGAACAAATCACAGTGCTCTCACTCACCATGCTCAGATGCAAGGACAGTATGCTTTTCATCCAAACACTAAGCCAAACTTATTTATATCATAATCAGGGATGGGCACACATCTCCTAATTGTTTGAGACATGATAATCTCTATTTCACACACAATGCACATTCCAACGACATCATTGTCAGAGGTTATTTAAAGTTCTTGGTGTGTTTGCACACATACTTCCCAACCTGTCAAACAAAGATGTTTTCCCAATGCATATGAGTATGCAGCATCAAGAGTAGCTTAGAAGAAAATGCATTTTAAATTGTAATGTTTTATAATACAGTAGAACCCCGACTTACGAAACGCTCTGCGTACGAAAAGTTCGACATACGATAAAAGATTTCGGGTTTTTTTCCGCCCGAGTTATGACAAAATGATCGAGATGCGAAAAAAGAAATCTCGGCGAGGCGACGATTTCCGAGTTTTGTTTTGAAATTCGCGCTGATTTTGGTTCGGGTTGGATGAAGACTACAGTTTGTCCGGTCAGAACAATGATGTCTCACTCAGGGAATGATCCAAAACTGGTATTTATTAAAGGTGCATAGATCGATAAAACCTCAACGATTAGCACTAATTCCCTGTATTTCACTCAATAAACTATATACAATCTTCAGCCGATCTCTTTTACCTTAATCATTCATCAACTCTCTTCTGTCATGACACTTCCTGAACTCCGAGGGAAGTTTGGAATAGTCCATTTCGCACTGAATGACAAGGATGGCTGGAATAGTCCATGTAAGAAGGGGAACACTTTTTACAATCCTGCTCTCCTATTGGTCAGCATCGCTCCCACCAGCCTCTGCTATTAGCATAAACCTTTTTCTAATCAGTAACCATGGATGTGAAGATTGTTGCTGAAGTGAAAGGGAAGAAGAGTGTGCATTTCATTGAGACGAAAAAGGGAATTATTGAGGAGCTTGAAGCCAGAATGCGCTTCATCAAATGCTGAATATGGTGTTTTTGTAGGGCTTGGAACGAATTAGGCAATTAACATGTAAAAGCCTAACCTACGAAACCTTGGAACGGAATAATTTCGTAAGTCGGGGTTCTACTGTATTATTGTTTTATGTTGTATCATTGAACAATAAATGCAGCCTTGGTGAGCATAACAGTCTTCTTTCAAAAACCAACCTGAAACTTTTAAGCAGTATATGTTAAAAGACAAGTCGTTTATTGTAGTAGCCAATGTGCTGGAGTCATTATAGTTTCTTTTTGGGCCTTTCAAATATTGTTTCATGATGTCTCTCATAAATGTTTCCCTTGATGTACAGAAAATAAAGACAGAATACAAATTTTTGAAAAAAGTATTTACTGTTGTCAGAAAGAAACATACTGTGTTTTCTGATGTTTTCAACAGTGAATCATGAAGTCTGTATTCTGTGAGGTCTGTGTGAAAGGCCTGTTTAGTTTAAAGTAAATAAAGTGGCGATATAACAATTCGATTTCCTGTCAGAAACAGCATCAGAGCAATGCCATTCAGACCTGATGCTAAAAACTGTATGTGTAAGTGACATTTCTGTGTTTGTGTCTGTGAGGGTACAGGCACAACCCAAATGGCAGGAAACTGTCCTTGTGTATTTTCGCTTTGCCCTCTTCCCTTAATTTGCCTGCTGAGGAGCATCACGGCGGAAACACAGTGATGACATCACGCAGCTGGCTGCGTTTGATGTGTCAGTCCTGAAGGAACCACTTATAGCAATTAGGATATCCTTGAACAAGCGTTTGTGAAACATTGGCTGGTTTTTGGCATTTGCCTCCTGTTTCTGCCTGCTAACTAGAGGGGTTTGATCTGTGATAATTACCCTCCCACCAGCTTCTTCACTCTGACAGTCCTCTTCCCCTGAGAGACCTACGCGCCCAGGCTACTCACTGATTGCATCAAAGTGACAGAAATTGCAACATCAAAAATAATAACTGAAATTCCTCTGGCTTTGCCAGTCTTTGAATATTTCCTTTTAAATGCTTTCTAATTTGTGTCTCACACACTACGGTTGTGTGTTTGCGAAGCTTAAAGCAAATAAAAGCAGCGATAGGGCATTCATTATTGAACTGCTATTTACATATGGCACAGTATTCTGTCTGAACTCACATGAAATGGAGATTTTCTAAGGCGTTTCACCACTCATATCACTACTCAGAGTCGTGCACTCTCTTTATCGCTCCGTCTTTCGTCTTTTTGTCATCTCCGTCTTTGTAGAGTCTGCTTTCCTCCCTGTATCGCACACTCATGAAGAGTTTCTGGTAGACTGGTAGGGTAGTTGATCAGTGCCATTTGACTGAGATAAGCAAACTAGATGTAATGAGGAATTTGTATGTAAACTGAGACAAAACAGTGAATGGATGTGGATGTTTTTCATCTGACTGAAAATAAGAATTATGACCCACATAGACCAGCTCTGTATACTTGAATTAACAAAACTTTGCAAAGGTGACCACAAGGCAGAAGCCATTAGCATTCACCTGCTGAAGCATTCACATATTCTCATCCTCCAACATCTTGTCCTGTGTTGACCTTGCATGTGGATACATTAATAGCATTTATAATATATAATATCTGTCTTGTTCACATCTTGTTCTCGCTACCGGGGAGTCAGTAAGGCTCCCGGCTGTAATTACCGTTCGTAGGAAGTATAATTTGCAATGTCTCACATGCATGACTGTCTCAACACAGATCATTTGCATTATACAGTGCAGAACCTCAGGTAGGGCTCTGTGTGAACAGTCCCGGCTCGAGATTAAAAAGGACAAGTGTGTGTTCAGACAGCCAATTGAGAACGACAGTCAGCGAAGGTTTAACCAGGATGAGTGTAAAATCATCAGCGGTGCCACGGGCGGCCAGCGAGCCTCTTTAGCAGAATGAATTAAGAGTGTGTAGAACAGAGCTGGTTTGAGCATTGACAAATGCTGATTTCCCTTGAGGTGCCTGAGAAGATCTGACCTAGTCAGTGTTTAAAACCATACAAAGAAGATGATAAATGTGGTACTAATGAGACTTCACAATTTTTCGTTCCGCTTTGCTTTGCTCATTTTGTTTTCTCTCCTTTTCTCTTTCCCCTTGCTTTCTTCATCTGGGTTTGTGATCTTAGAAAGAGAGGGAGCGAGAGAGAGAGAGAGAGAGAGAGAGAAAACATATCCTTTACATGCTGAGTAGATTATAGGGAAATTAAAATCAAACACACAATCTCATTGTTCTGCAAAGTCGGCTGCTCTAAAACCTCCGTAATCTAAAATCCTGCATCCAAAATCCATCCTGTCAGCATTTATAGATATTATACTGATCCGAATTTTCTTTGCTTTCATTCCTTGTGTCTTTTGTTCTCTCGCTTATAGGAGAGCAGTGAGCATTTCCTGATATGTGCAGACAAAGTGTGGCGCTTTGAAAGCTGTTAAACATTGATTGGAGCCCTTTCTTTTCTTCGCCAGAGAGAACACCTCTTCAGGTGCCGGTGTCGAGCATCTCTGATACACGCTGCACCTCCTCCGTGCTACGAGACCCTCCCCTGATCAATCAAGGTTGACAGAGAAGGCCTTTGTGTGACGCTCCGAGGAACAGATGTCTGCCTGAGAGAGTGGTTCACCTGGAGCCGCGCTGGATTACCCGTGGCCTCGCTTTGATGGATTAGCATGTACGGAAATTGCCAGATTATTGATATGAAAATATTTGCAAACGAGGGGAAACTGGCGATGTGAGGGGTGGGGGGTGAGGAGTGCTTATCAGCCTTTCTTCCAACCTTGTCCCTCGCTTCCTACAGAAAGGGAAAAAAAGAAGAGGGTAGAAAAGACAGATGAGGGCACGGGGAGGAGAAAGAGAGATGGTGTGTGTCAGCGTGGCAGTATTCAGCTGCCCTTCATGAAATATTGTTCACCATTATATTAACAGAGCTGAGTGGAGAGAGATAAGGGAGCTTCTGAAATAGTAAGCAGAATGTCCTGAGGAGATATTTCAATCTTTATTCTCTCTCTCTCTGTCTCTCTCTTTCTCTCTCATCTCTCTCTCTCTTGCCTTTCACCCCATCTTTTTCTTTCATTTAGGGCAACGGTGAATGTAAAATGTGCCAAGACCTTTATAAATGAAGACAGGGCCAGAGAAATGATGACATCATCAACTCCCACATAATTGCTTGATTTGTCTGTAAAAGGAGAGTATCTGTACTTTTGGCTGGTGGGGAAAATTGGGGGGGGGGGGGTCTTCTGAATCACCAGCCGTGCGACCTCTCCCCGCTTCCATCCATCTTCTTTACTATAGGATAGGGCTGAGGGTTTGGCAGCCTGCAAAAAAATTGTTGATTGATCTTATGCGTAATTATATAGCGTCAAGAGATACAAATTGATACCTTTGAAAAGATTTGGAAGTGAGCTCAACCAGAGAAAGGCTTAGAATTTTAACAGTCTCACCTATTGAGGAAATTGAGGAAATAGGGAGGAAAGGTGTAGAGAGAGAAAGACTCTCTCTACACCATCATTGTTTTCTAAGAAAACAATGATGAAAAACTAAATGGTGATACTTTTCTATTCTTTGATGAACAGTATTTTTTGCATTTTATATGTATTTTTTACATATAATAAGGTTTTTATTACATACAAAACTTTGTTACTTTATAAATGTCTTCACTCTCACTTTTCATCAATTTAATGCATCCTTGATGAATAAAATAATTTTTTTTACTTTCATCTAAACACGTATGTTTGAATGGTATCATTGTTTCTACACCAAAAAAAATTAAGCAGCAAAATCTGTAATGTTTCTAAACTTTTTGATGTATACTCTAACTTTTATTGTTATTACTGCACAAATATTATTGGAGGGCGACATCATAAATGTTACTTTTACTCTCATTACTAAGTTATTACTTCTACAAATCAGAGTGTTATTCAAATGATGTAATGCCCTTTGCTTTTGTCCCAAATATGGCTGAAAAAAGACAAAAGCATTTAAACCAACAGTGCATCAGCATGCCAAAAAAATATGAAGAGAAACTAACAAACTTTCATATTTAGCCAAAAAATGAATACGATTCCAACTGGTGAAGGATCTCAAAACAAAACAGGTTTGTATGTTGGTACTTGTTGCCTCTTTTCAACCAACTTGATGCTGATTTCCAGATGAGGCACTAGACTCTTACCCAGACTCAATCACACACATACATCCCAAAGCCATCCACGGGTTAATGAAAACAGTGTGTGTGCAGTGTGAACTCTTAAGGCAGGGTGACAAACACTGGTAACGCAAAAAGCGTGTGTTTTACAATTTCCCCTTCCTCGTAAAGGTCTGCTCGTAAAACTGAAAATTTACGCCCTTCATTAGAGCTAATACAATGCACATAACTCTAATGCACAACAATTGGGATAGCCATAAAGTAACTGCTTTATACCTCCTCAAAACTCTGACTCTTCAGTGACCCCCGGCTGGCCACAGTCAGGGCAGATAGATTTACAGCGAGCTGCTATTCTGCCTGATAGACCTCTGCCTTTTTAGGGAATTAGAAGTGCCAAAATGTAAAATGATTTAGATATTTATTTTGTGTACTCTTGTCAAAAAATATAAGTCTTCGAAGCACTATTTACAATTTGCAACTCAAGATATTTTGCCGAGGACACGAGTTTGATTTATGGCTGGGCTCAGTTTTATAACCAGACACAAGGTTAAAAAGAAAGTCTGTTTTTATTTCAGCTGTAACTAGTCTGAAACTCAACTTCAGCTGAAATATTGAGTGTGAGTTATATTAAGGTTCAAGTCATGAGTCAGTTACTTCATCAGTTACTTCTCTCAACCCTTCCTCCCATAATAATTATCGGTAACTTTAGTCCTGGACAGAGCTTTGACTTTTTTAAACATTTCCTGGTGTCACTCCACTTCAGTGTAACTGATAAACCAAATGAACTGTCATACATTCGTATATTTCAGCCCAACCTTGTCATGACATTTGGCCTCTTCTGGTTTCTTTCATAGTTTGCTAGTGTCCTACTGTTGAACACAAAATCTTTTTTTTTTTTACTACCACTCATAATGACGTGTATAACCTTGAAGGCTGGTGAGAATAACTGTTTCCAGGTCTCTGAAGGCCCCATACCCTTCTGCACATAAGAAGTGCAAATGAGTTTGGTGTACTAAAGCCCTGGATAATGTAGATGATCCCGTGAGTCCACATAGTGTGTATATTCGGTGACTCTAAGAGAGGAACAGGGGGAAAGAGAGAACTAGGCTGTATGCTATCAATGTCAGGTTGTGAAATTTAATGTGAGGGAACTTTGGCCAGGAAAATAATTCAGTGTAATGGCCGAGTGGAAAGGAAGGCACAAACATCTCACTTCATATTTGCGGCACAGTTTGACATCATTGTTGTATTTATAGTGTTTGATATTTGTGCACGTCAGGATGTAGGTGTGTGTGTGTGCATGCTCTCAAACCAGTCGTCACGTCATGCTCGACACATTTCCTGTGATCTTTCATGTTGATGCTAAGAAAATTGCACAGAGGGCATCGGAACATGTCATTGGTTTGCATAAAGTTATGCATGATTCTTTTGTTTGACATTTTATTACTATTTCAAGTTCAAGCTTTTTTCCGACCGTGTGCTGGGAAACAGGCCGTTCCACACAGTCAATCTATCTTTAGTGTTGTTTTTGTAGGGATACGCTCTATAAAGACACCTTTCCCTTACTATTCTCATCCATGTATGTTTCCATTTCAGAAAGCGTATTTGTGTCTATCGTAATAAAAAGGGAGTATCCCCCACCTACCTGAGGGGTGTAGCAGGGATCGTAGGTCGGTCAGTTCCTCTCAGCTCCACCTTTTAGAGCTTCAGATCTCCCACAGCTCCTCACAGAGGTAAAGAGTATTTATGTTGTAAATGATAGCTTGCATAAGCAAAAAAATGAGAGCTTTTTTTTCTCTGAGTGTTTTAAAAAGTGTGAGAATGTGCAATAAATTAGAAATATAGATAGAAAGAGAAAAGGGGTGGCAATTCTGTAATTCTAAGTACATGTTCTTCCTTGTTGAAGCAAACATTTTGGTAATATTTTTAGTAGCGTACCAAAAACAGAGACACTGTCACGTTTGGCATATTGCATTAAAATGTTGGATAGGAATACCAAGAAGCAAATAAATTAATCACTCACACATATATTCATCACAGTTCAAATGGAACTTGTTTTTTTTTTGTGTAGATTGTGACTATCCATCAATCTATGTGTCCATGTACTTACATTTGAGCTTTTTTGTGCATGCGTGTACACTCTCTATATGTGTGGCACATGGCTGGTTAAGCAGATACAGAAACAGAAGCTTGTTTCCTAATTAAAGTGAACTGATAAAGGCAGTAACCCAGTATAGCATGCCAGGCAGTGCCAGCCTGCTCTACGCCTGCTGATAGCGCTTTAGAGATGAAAGCTCTGTTAAAGACTGTTTAATGTCCCTCTCAAAGACCTGCTTTAGAAAATCCCCTCAGATCACACCATAGAGAACTTTTAATGGGTTCAGGATATTCAGTTCAGGGTCTCAGGAGGAGCAGAGAGAGTCTAAACTACCAGGCTTCATTAGTTTGGTAAAGAAGGACTTGATATGCATAATGTGCTGTGTCTTTATGAAAGTAAACTCTTTTCAAATTCTGTCCAACTGATTTTTGTCAACCGCTGTTACTGTGTTTATTCATTTTTGCTTAACTTGGGTATGGAGTAATATTAAAATTGTAATGAAACGAAAAAAAATCTATTTTCTAAATACATTGATCTTATATTGTGAATAATTCTTTCTTCTATTTTTAAACTTGTTTTTTAATTAAAAAAATATCATAATCCATATATCATATCATGAAATGACAGACTTCTATTTGGTGACATATGCAGACTTATGACAGACAGACTTTTATAATTGTTTAGTCTGCTTAAGTCGCATTCAGATCTGCCTCCATCTGATCAACAACTGATGGATATTACCTAGTCATGTCCTGTATATTTTTTCGTTTTTGATATACATTAAAATATGGGGGAAAAAAAGATCTGTACCTGATATATCACGCTTCTACTGCAGCTCTCAGTTCACAACACAGACATGGGATGTGTAGTATATTTAGTCTTCACATTTACAAAACATCATTGTATTGTTTAATATTGTGTGTAACTGTGTGAAGAGTCTTTCCATTAGTTATTTAAGAGCAACACATTTTGATGTTGTCTGTGTGTACGCTCAGGTTTAGATGTCTCTATGTCAGTGATAACAAAATAAACCTCCTAATGCCACACAGCCAGACCACAGCGTCTGACATCACCACATGAGCATCAGAGCCATTCATCACTCACACGACGCTGCTTTGACGTGCACAGAGGTCATGGAATGAATCCTAAATGATAACGTCCCTCAAGAAAGAACTTAAGAGTGTATGTAGAACAAAAACAAACAATTATAGAGCTAGTTAACCCAAAACTTAATTATATAATTTTAGTTAGCCTTATGTTGATTCAAATGTATGACCGTCAAACACAAAATAAGATATTTTGGTGTCCAAACAACATTCATATATATAAAATTATCTTCTTTTGTGTTTTATATTTTTTTGTGTTTTTATGTATATATATATATAAATACAAAAGAAAGAAAGTCATACAGATTTTCACCCAAAAAATTGTGCACTTAAATACAGATAATGTCCAAAGCAGTACTACCTTCTTCAGTGTCAATACTCGTGCAGTGCAATACAGACCAATTGCACACTCAGTGTGAGAGTGATTAATTCACACTATAAGGATGTTTTTACAGAATGAGAGCAATTCTTTACACTATTCTTTCAATGAATTATGTGTGAGCTTCAGCCACCACTGAAATAATGATGGCATAATAGCAGCTAACGCAGAACGCCAGATTACCTCATATTTATAACTGTCTACCACAGTGCTATAATCTGCTGTGACAGAGAAACATGTGAAGTGCGCAGCAGCAACTCCTTCCATGTAATGCAACAAATGCAAGATTCCCCTGTTGTGCGTGTGCTGTGAATAACTGCGATAATCACAGGACAATGGCTTCATTTATCAAGCTAACCCAGCAGCCTGGTACAGAATGATTAAAGTGCTTTGCATTTTCTGAGGTTATTTTAGGTTTTAGGGCAGGAGGAGAAAGAAACGTGTATCATGGAAGAGAAGTGGTCAATAAGGGTATAGTTAGAAGATCAACTAAATTCACAAGTTCATATCTATATTTTATGTCAGTGGCTGGCATGTTCTCCTGTGCCTCAAATAAGTTAACATGAACAGTTTAATTTGGTAAATATTGTATATATATATATATATATATATATATACATATACATATACATATACATATACATATACATATACATATACATATACATATACATATACATATACATATACATATACACATACATATACATATACATATAC